>JBBGZY010000191.1:0-505000 GCA_037952925.1 Lithobates clamitans
GTATTTTTCTGTTTCCCTCTAATGAGATAAAGTAAATGTGTTTGCGCTAGAAAAGTTGTGATAAGAATAAAAATCAGTGTATAAAAAATATATATCTGTGCATTAAATAAAAAACAATCTATCACCATGTATTTACATAATAAATTGCAATCTGTGATAAATAATGATATATTCAGCAAAGTGCAATGTGCATAAAATTGCTAAAAAGTCCAAGTGCAAACTCTGGTAGAAGAGAGTGCTCACTCTTTGAATACATGATAATAAAAGTTCATAAATAAACTCCCAGAGTGTTCAAATATAGTGTTCATATCCTGTGATATCCATCGTGCTCATCCAAAAAAATGTGAATAGATAACATGCTCCAGTGCTCTCCCGGTGACCCCCACCTTAGAGCGTGTGACACAGTACTTAAACTATGTCAAATCGCGCTTGGGAGCCACTCCTGGGCTCTAATAGATATGGTGATGTTGTCCTCCGACGATTATTAGATGTGAGGGCCGCAGTAGTTTTCTTTATTGTAGGCCTTCTTTCCTTTATTTTCACCTGGTGATCCACCCAGTAAGTGTGTTGTTTTTCAACAGAACAATCTCCCCACTTGTATTATAGCTCATATTTCATTGTAGAGTACTGCTAGAACGGAACAACAAAAGATCCTTCAGTTGAATCAACATCAGCAGTTCACAACACTCAGTTATAGTTCTGTTCCCTAGAAATCGCCTCACAGGGAGGAGAGCCACTTATAATTTCTGCGATTCCCCCAATTTTTGTACTCTCCTTCGACAAACTAAATCGGTCTTTAGAATCTTGAAAGGGATTTCAAAATTTATAGTTCAGCAGTATAGTGACATTGAAAATGGCACTGCTTTTCAAACTTTGGTATGCCATCAGAACACTCCCCGTTCAGATACTGCTATAATATGGAGTGATTCCAGACCCAGGGTCTCCCAAAAATTCCTATTCCAGGCCAAAACAAAAGGGAAACACATGAAAAATAACTATTATTAGCCTGCTCAGTTAGCCATTCGACTCCCTAATATGTTACCTCAAATGCCTCACTGTGGGTCAACATTGAAGCTTTTACACTTCCACCACTTGGGACAGACAAGGGCCCTTGAAAAGGTCACGTGTCAGTGACGCAACGTGTCAGGAGGAGTCGGGAGACGTCACTTTTGGTCACGGCCGAGACCAGAAGTTCGGATCTGTGTACGCTGTGCGAATCTGTGACCTCCTCGGTTACATTCTGCTGGACGCATTAGCAGTATTTTAAGTGTAAATTAAGTGTAACTACTTTGTTTTACATAAATCTGTTGTACTACACCATGAGGATCTGTGTTTCTGTTTCATGTAGACTGAGCACCATCTGTCACTGGGTGACATTCTCCCCATGAGGATTTACTACCTTATTGAAACATATTGCTTTCTCTTCTAAGGTGAGCGGCCATTGCACACAGTGGTGGATGGTTATAGATTGAGCACCTGACTGCACTATTGTTTTGAACAATACTGGATCACAGCACTTTATTTTTTTAACTGTTTTATGTGATGTTCACCATTTCTACACTGGAATCTGTCATCATCACCATGTACTGTGGAGTTCCTTAAAGTGATTACCATTCTTTTTATTTGTGTGTGTATATATATATATATATATATATATATATATATATATATATATATATATATATATATATTTTTTTTTTTACTCCTTTTTGATTGCCTGTTCACTTTTTTGCACTTTATTATTATATATTATTTAAAAGTGACACATGTTATATGATTGCAGGATTATTTATATGATTGATTTGCACATGTATTTCACTGAGATTTAGTGCCACTCCATTCATTTGACTTTTTTTACTTACAGTAGGGTCTTCCCTTCAGTGCCAGGTGCTGGAACACAGAAAGCGTTTCAGCGCCCAGCACCTCCCTGACACTCTGCTACCTAACTGGTGTCCAACAGCCTGTGGGCTGCATGCAGAGGGCTGGCAGGCCACATATTGGACACAAGGGAATTATGTATATATATCAAATTGCCTTTTATAAAATTGCAGGGAGTAAAGGCATCATACGTACAATCACCAAAAAAGAAACAAAAGCGTTCTGAATGTTTTACTTTACTCAGTGTACAATTAGTATAAAAGTTTTCCTCTGCAGTGTGGTGCACAGAGCTAGAATGACCATGAGCTTCAGTGCTGATCCACAAAGACACCAATATCCTTGTTGAACACTACCACAAACATTCGTAACTCAGCACCAGAATAAACTAATTATTAAGCTATTATTTGATAATCATGGCTAGTGTATTTGTAGGTCAGTATATGGCACCACCACTGGTGGCTTTTTTTGTGATTTACCATTGGGGATTGAGTTAAGAGTTAGCCATGTGGCTAGAAATACTAGCATGTTTCTGACATCTATATCTATCACAAATAGTTTATCCTACAGAAGGAACATATACTGTCCTTTTAAAGGTAACAGCATAATAAAGCTGGTCTTCATTTTTCTTTTAAAAATAGCCAGATGTTACACATATAGCCACACTCCTTTTAGTTATTTGCCAGAGTAAACACTTAACTAAATGACATGTTGCTCTGTAATTTATAAAGTGCCATGTCATAGTGTATGCATAGAAATGCCTGACACGATATACATTATATATAAACTATATACACAAAGGCACCGCTGCTGTAAAGGTATGTTGTGCTCATGGTTAACCTAGAAAAAAGGTCACTGAACAGAAAATAAATAAAACTGTTTGGTTTACATTAAGCCCTCATTCACACCAGTGCGATTTGTCATGTGATTTGACAGTTCCAAATCGCATGACAAGTCGCACCCATTGCTGGCAATGGAAGCATTCAGATCACAGTGACTCATATCGCACCAATTATGAAGAAGGTTCCAACAATACTTTTTTTTACGATTTCATTGCAATTTGTATAGACTTCTGTTAAATGAAGTTGCAAACCGCAATGAAATCGACGGTGCAAATCGCACTGATCTGCAGCTTTGAAATCGCGATGAAGTAACACGATTTCAAAGCCGCACCAGTGTGAACCAGGGCTAAAACATTTAAAGTGGATGTAAACCCCATTCATGAAATTTGAGCTGGGCACATCTATCTGCAGTGTTTTCTTTTCTCTCTTCCCTAAGCCCTCAAGTCCTGTGGTTTTCTCCTGCTCCATTCTTCTGTTATCAGTATGATAAATTCTGACAAGTTCTTCAACAACTGTGATAAAACCAGCCTGAATTTTGTGTCAGAGTGGGTGCTATAAATAGTTTAGCAGAGAGCTGGTCTATTCACAGCACAGCTCTGCAAGTCTCTGCCTATGTGGAGAGGGGGTGTGTGCCTTTCCTCCAATCACCTGTCTCACAGTGTATGGCAAGAATCCACACCCACAGGGGAATCAGGAAGAGAAAATTCTAATGTGCGCTTTCTAAACAGTATATAAAGCTGAAGATAGCAGATATACATGTAAAACTTATGTAGGAGGATTTGTTTAATCTCTGTGTATCATCTGAGGCTGTTCACTTCACTGGGTATAGGAGAGGATTTACATCCACTTTAAAGTACTAATGTAAATATATACATGCAGTGGAGATCCTGATGACCTAATATGGCCATATACTAGACAGTACAGCTAGATCTTTGAGATCTTTGACCACCATTGTAGTGGCAGTACAACTTGGTCAAGAACACTCTCCAGCATTTCCATTTAGGCTTAATGTACATGGGATGTTTTAAAACCTCTCCTGAACTATTTAACTTGACAGATAGTAACTGATGTTTAAAAACATCAGTTTTGCCGCGTTTCCATGCTGCGTTTAGCCGTGTTTGCGTTTAGAAGCGTTTTTTTTTTTTTTAAATAGTCAAAAATGTATCTCCATTAAAAAGGTCTGTAAACGAAACGCAACTAAATGCGAGTTACCGCGTTTACAAGCTGTTACAGGCATTTGGCAATGCCTCTGAACATCCATCCTGAACGCATTTTTTTGCTTTCCAAAAAATGCTTAGAAACGACTATAAACAACTCAGTGTACATGTACTGATAAGATAACAGAGGAGAGTTCGGGGGCAACTGAAAAAAATGCCCAACTGCTCCTAAATGTCCGTTTACCAGCAGCAGTGTACATGACAGTAGGAGCAGCAGCACACCAATGAGGTTTTCATGCTGTTTATTCTGTCAGCATTATTATTATTATTATTATATAATATATTATATTATATATATATATTATATGTATCTATATATATATCTATATATATATATTTATACTGTATCTTACAAAAGTGAGTACACTCCTCACATTTTTTGTAAAAATTGTATTATATCTTTTTAACACTGAAGAAATGACACTTTTCTACAATGTAAAGTAGTGAGTGTACAGCTTGTATAACAGTGTAAATTTGCTGTCCCCTCAAAATAACTCAACACACAGCCCTTAACCACTTCAGCCCCAGAAGAATTTACCCCCCTTCCTGACCAGAGTACTTTTAGCCATACGGCACTGCATCACTTTAACGGACAATTGCGCGGTCGTGTGACGTTGCACCCAAACAAAATTGATGTCCTTTTTTCCCCACAAATAGAGCTTTCTTTTGGTGGTATTTGACAACATTTGGCAATTTTGAACAAAAAGCAATATTTTTTACTTTTTGCTATAATAAATATCCCCAAAAAATATATAAAAAAACTCCAATTTTTTTCCTCAGTTTAGGCCAATATGTATTTTTCTACATATTTTTGGTTAAAAAAAATCGCAATAAGCGTATTTTGATTGGTTTGCGCAAAAGTTATAGCGTCTACAAAATAGGGGATAGATTTATGGCATTTTTATTGTTAATTTTTTTTTATTAATAATGGTGGCGATCTGCGATTTTTATTGTGACTGCGACATTATGGCGGACACATCGGAAGCTTTTGACACTATTTTGGGAGCATTGTCATTTATACAGCGATCAGTGATATAAAATGCACTGATTACTGTATAAATGATACTGGCAGGGAAGGGGTTAAACATTGGGGGCGATCAAGGGGTTAAGTGTGTCCTAGGGAGTGATTCTAACTGTGGGGGGGGTGGGCTACCTAGGACATGACAGCGATCACTGCTCCTGATGACAGGGAGCAGTAGATCTCTGTCATGTCACTAGGCAGAACGGGAAAATGCCTTGTTTACATAGGCATCTCCCCATTCTGCCGCTCCGTGACACGATCGCGGCACACTGCCGAACTTTGAGTCCGCGGGTCCCGCGGTCACGGAGCACGCGGCAGGCGCGCGCGCCCACAATGCCGCTTCTTAAAGGGGACGTACCTGAACGCCCATTTGCTCACCCATGCCATTGTGCCGATGTATATTGTCGTGCACTGGTCGGCAAGCGGTTAATGTCTAAACTGCTGGCAACAAAAGTGAGTACACCCCTATGTGAAAATGTCCAAATTGGGCCCCATTAGCTATTTTCCCTCCCCGCTGTCATGTGACTCGTTAGTGTTACAAGGTCTCAGGTGTGAATGGGTGTTAAATTTGGTGTTATCACTCTCACTCTCTCATACTGGTTACTTGAATTTCAACATGGCACCTCATGTCTAAAAAACTCTTTGAGGATCTGAAAAAAAAATTGTTGCTCTACATAAAGATAGCCTAGGCTATAAGAAGATTGCCAAGAACCTGAAACTGAGCTGTAGCACGGTGGCCAAAACCATACAGACGTTTAACAGGATAGGTTCCACTCAGAACAGGCCTCGCCATGGTCGACCAAAGAAGGTGAGTACATGTGCTCAGCGTTATATCCAGAGGTTTCTCTTTGAGAAATAGACATATGAGTGCTGCCAGCATTGCTGCAGAGGTTGAACGGGTGGGGGGGTCAGCCTGTCAGTGCTCAGACCATACGCTGCATCAAATTGGTCTGCATGGCTGTTGTCCTAGAAGGAAGCCTCTTCTAAAGATGATGCACAAGGAAGCCCGAAAACAGTTTACTGAAGACAAGCAGACTAAGGACATGGATTACTGGACCAAGTTCTGTGGTCTGATGAGATCAAGATAAACTTATTTGGTTCTGATGGTGTTAAGCGTGTGTGGCGGCAACCAGGTGAGGAGTACAAAGACAAGTGTGTCTTGCCTACAGTCAAGCATGGTGGTGGGAGTGTCATGGTCTGGGGCTGCATGAGTGCTGCTGGCACTGGGGAGCTACAGTTCATTGAGGGAACCATGAATGCCAACATGTAATGTGACATACATAAGCAGAGCATGATCCCCTACCTTCGGAGACTGGGCCGTAGGGCAGTATTCCAACATAATAACGACCCTAAACACACCTCCAAGATGATTTTCACTGTTATACAAGGTGTGCACTCACTACTTTCCATTGTAGCAAAGTGTCATTTATTCAGTGTTGTCACATGAAAAGATATAATAAAATATTTACAAAAATGTGAGGGGTGTACTCTCTTTTGTGAGATACTATATATATATAAATGTATATGTGTCCTATATAATCATGTGAAATTCCGTGCTAGAGAAAAGAAAAGAAAAAGAAAAGACAGCTGCTAGCACAGGTCAACAGATACAAACCTACTCCATATAATTCCTACTGCAGCGCTTATCATAAGCACATAAAAAAAAGGAATAAAAGAGTATTAAATCAGTATAAAAAACTGTGTGTCCAAAAAAGTTCATGCATAGGTGATGATGTGTATAGAAAAATTGAAAAGTATTGCCAACATTTTGCTAGCTGCAGCTTTTAATGATATTGAGATGCCTGTCAATTTCTTCTTAAATGTGAGTGGATTTTGTTACAATTTTTAATAAACTTTTATCAGAATATACTACACTGTGAGCTTTTATGTTCTATATGCCCCCATGTATTGAGAGTAGAGCTGAGAGGCCGAAGATTGTTCTTTTCTGATTGTTGTGGATCCATTTGGGGTTTATCCCCTAAAGCACTTCTGGCTTTTCATTTGTTTGAAAGCCAATAACCTCTGGTAAGCAGCCACCTTCACCTTCACTTCTACTGGACATTTGGGGAGCCTTTGCCTGTCTTCACTTTTGGAGTTATTCTGGAACTGTATTTTCTGGCTAGTGATTATGGGAAGCACATTTTTTTGCATATTTGTGGACTTTTCATTTTTTCTATAAGCATCATCGCCTATGCATGAACTTTTTTAAAAGGACTGTTTTTTAAATTATCTTGTATTTGATTGTTGATGTTTTATGATAAGCGCTGCATTTAGTATAAATTTTATGTATATTTTAAGCTATTTCACGCTACAACCTTCACCTAACCCTAAGCTTCAAGCATTTGCAGTGAAAAAAAAAATCACCCAACAAAATGTTTATATATAAAATATGCTACACTAAGTACAAATAAATCAATACGATCTAGTGTATCAAATCATATGTTCTATACCCATACACCTACTATATACAGTGCCTTGCAAAAGTATTCATCTCCCTTGGCTTTTTACCTATTTTGTTACATCCTTTAGTTCAATGTTTTTTTTAATCTGAATTGTATGTGATGGATCAGAACACAATAGTCTAAGTTGGTGAAGTAAAATTAGAAAAACATATACATAAAACTATTTTTCAGAAATAAAAAACTGATAATTGTCATGTGCGTATGTATTCACCCCCTTTGTTATGAAGCCCATAAAAAGCTCTGGTGCAACCAATTACCTTCAGAAGTCACATAATTAGTTAAATGATGTCCACCTGTGTGCAAACTAAGTGTCACATGATCTGTCATTACATATACACACCTTTAAAAGGCCCCAGAGGCTGCAACACCTAAACAAGAGGCACCACTAACCAAACACTGCCATGAAGACCAAGGAACTCTCCAAACAAGTAAGGGACAATGTTGTTGAGAAGTATACGTCAGGGTTAGGTTATAAAAAAATATCCAAATCTTTGATGATCCCTAGGAGCACCATCAAATCTATCATAACCAAATGGAAAGAACATGGCACAACAGCAAACCTGCCAAGAGACAGCCGCACACCAAAACTCACGGACCAGGCAGGGGGGGGCATTAATCAGAGAGGCAGCACATAGACCTAAGGTAACCCTGGAGGAGCTGTAGAGTTCCACAGCAGAGACTGGAGTATCTGTACATAGGACGACAATAGTTGTGCATTGGGACAGGGTAACCGGAGTTTACCCCATGATCTTCAGCTGTAGGGCCTTGAACTGTTGACTACTGCTACTACTACTACTGAAAAGACTGCCTTCTGTTCACCAACTATTGTGGAGCATTTTGAAATACCCCATGCCTTATTCTCTATCCTGTTACAAGGTTTGTCAACAATAAATTAGAAAAAGACAACCCCCTAGACTGTTTATTGGAGCCGAAGTGAGTGGACTGTTGCTTGGGTGATTGGCAACCTCTGTTCTGTTTGGGAAAGAACCAGTTAATATCAGCGCCCCCTGCAGGGGTAGCACTACAATAGACACACATGTATCATCAATCTTTTCACATCCATAACATTGGTTTTAAGCAGAGATAAAGTAGTTGTTGTGGATATTTATTAATATCTGTGGTGTCATCACAACAATCACTACTGTCAGTTCCTCCTATAGTGAAAGGCAAACATGCATATGTCTGCCTACTATGTTCATAATGCAGATACCCTACCAAGACTGTTTGCTCTCTCTTACGAGCATAAACATTACAGTGCGGTGATTAAATCAAATTGCATTGGCTTAAATGGACAGAAACATGCAATCACCTTGATGGGTTTCAAATAAGGCAAGCTGGAATTTAATTATCCATAAGAGTTCGTCAGTCTCTAATGAAAGCATTAACATTCACTTTGCTATCTTGTATTTTAGAAGCTTTGTGCTGCACAGTTTTCTTGAATGAATTATAGTATGTTAACTTGAATGATAGGTCAACACATACAAAATGTAACACAAAGGACTTTTTTTACAGCACACTACAACATAACATATTGGTGTGAACTGATTCTAATAAACTCGATAGATATTTTCTTGTCCGATCTTTTTTTCTGTGCTGGAAATATGGCAAAATGCATTAAATTACATCTAGTGGGAATGATTTGTTAATGATAAACATAGTAAGTCCTAAAACATATGATCTGGTAATGATAAACATAGTAAGTCCTAAAACATAGTGAGGGATTCATCACACTGATTATGATCGGCAATCACTCCCACTCTGTAACATCATTCCTTGATCAATGAGCAGCTCCTGATGTACCTCCTATCTCCCTTCCAATCTACCATCAGCTCCTGCTTTAGTACTACTTAACTACTACTCATCTCTCCTCCTTAGCCCTCAGCAACTGCCTTCATTCACCCTTGTCCATGATCAGCTTCCTCACTACCACCCTCACCCCAGGCCATGATCATCTAAAGCTGATTCTTCGTTTAATTTTTCTAATAGTTAATGGGGTCAAATCCAGGTTTGTTTACAATTTTAGTGTTGAGAAAATTTAAAAGAGCATGATTATTATTATTATACAGGATTTATATAGCGCCAACAGTTTGCGCAGCGCTTTACAGCATGAGAGCAGATAGTAAAGTTACAATATAATTCAATACAGGAGGAATCAGAGGGCTCTGCTTGTTGGAGCTTACGATCTAGAAGGGAATTGAACTAGCAACTTTCTAACAGTGCATGTCATTTTTGTTCTAGAAATTCCACTCATGCCAAAATCAATTGTTAAAGCAGATACAATTTTGAAATACCTTTGAACAACATTGATCAAGCCTATGTTGCCATTATCAAATGTACTGACAGGATTTTTCATATGAAAGTTCTTTACCAGTTTTTGGCCAGCTCTACTCTTTGTCGCCTATACCAGCATGATGTACTCATGCTCCTTTATTTCTAGCACCAGACCACAATTAGATTCCTTCTGCTTTTAACTTTTCTCACTTCATGATGCCCACCTGTACTTCTTTCCACTCACTCATCCTGGTCCTTAATTAATAAGTTCATGCTTTGCCTTCTTTCTTTGTGCTTCTTGTTAATTCCTGGTCAAATGATGCTCTACCCCTTCTCCCAGTGTTCCATGGTGAGTTGCTGCCCCTTTCCTCACACTATCAGCTTTTGTGATGCCTTCTCTCCCCAGTCCAAAACCAGTTACTGTTTTGTCTATGGTCAACTGCCATTCTACCTTTGCTTGTTTTTCCCCATGATCCATGTTCAACTCCTGCTCTGACTCTTTTCATGGTGATCTACAATGAGCTACCAACTCTGCTCCTAAGTACTCCTCATCCCATTTCACAATCAGCCTAATATATTTTTTCCCTCTTATCAGTTCAACTCCACCAATAGCAAGTACAATAATCGGCTCACAAACAACATGATAGTAGTAATAATATTTGGAATCTGCGAGAAGCACACTACATTAAGACCAGTCCTGGCAGCATATAAATCCTCATCAGCAGAATATCACAATTATTATCCCACCAACACATCAATGATGATAGTAATAATGGCCTAGACAGCAATACAATATAAAACTAAAGGCTCCACCAACCATATTTTAATATCGATAATTATGTTAGTAATAGCCACATTTGTAACACATACCCCGAGCAGCAATACATTACAATAATGCTTGTCTTGTATGCTCATAATCATGCAAACAATCACCTCACTGGCAACATATAATTATAAAAAAAAAATGGCTAGGAGTATATTAACAATGATACCATTCAATTGATCATTAGATGTAATGGCTGTAATATTGTCCCTCATTTTCACCTCCTTTAAAATCTTAGGTGAGATTTAATATATATATATATATATATATATATATATATATATATATATATATATATATATATATATATATATATATCAAAATACTGTGAAAAATACAAACGGTAGATGTTACATTATAATAGATACATTTTTTTCCTAAATTAAATTTGTTTTTCCTGGGAGCCCTACGAGTCAAGCAAGTAATATGAGATGATTCATTGCATGTAGCTAAGACTTCCTGGACTTTCATCTACAGTTTGGCAAGAATATACCGTAATTAGGGTTTTATCCTTAGGGAAGAGAGAGGAAGGGTTTCTATGAATGATTTTAAATTCAAATATCCTGTTGTGGGAATTACACAGCCATGGTTTTAGGAATAAAGGACAAATTCCTTTTTAGACTTATCAAGCGGACTGAACATGATCAGCAAGAAGGGGGGGGGAGCCCAACCAGATGTGCATTTCGACACACATTTATACATGTATTCCAACTTGTTCTAGAAACGCTTGATACATATGTACCCTAGTAAGCCATTCCCAGGCTAAAACTCTAGTTCTTGCCTAATGTGCAGATGTCTTATCACTTGGGGATTGCACAAATTATTATTTCACTGAATATTGTTGGACGTTTAATACTAGGTGAGGCTTGCAATTGTAGTGACCCAAGAGACGTTGCTTTCATTTTATACGTGCAAACTTGCTACTTAAAACTCTAAGGCATGATGGAAAGCTTTCCTTAAATATTTTGTTTTCTTAAAGTGTAAAATGAAATCTCTTGAAATACCTTTAAAAAAAACATAAATAAATAAGTATATAAATCAATCCACAAAATTATCCCACCTTATGATCTTATTTATATACCACTGCTGCCACTATATCTAAAACTTCACCCAAACAGAAAACCTCTCACAAAACAGCGCTGCAATCATATACTATATTTGTGACCATAAAAAAAGGAGCAAATCCCTCATAAAAGTCCCTTAAAATAATAAACAGTACCAATTCTTTGTCACCAAAAAATTGTGGAAATATGGAAATATGGCCGCCTCTATCTCCCACTGCTCTGCGCCAGGATTCACTGAGAGATATGATGTAGACAAAGCAGTTGCTTAAAATAAAATCGACAAGTGTATGTAAGCATTTAAATCATGGAAAACCAAAACACCCGCCCAAAGTCTCTAATCCCTTATTGCAGCAGCGCTATGTGTCGAGCCGATCCGGACACATGAAAAAAAAAACATTAATGATCAAGGAGATCCAGGAAAGTTCAAAATAGCTGTGTTCTATAGTAGTGGAGAGCTTCTTTCACCAATTGTAATCACCACGTGTAGGGGAGATCCCCCCAATGAGATTGCACTCACCAGAAATTCAGCATACATAAGCCTTAATGTAATAGCTTTCCTTCTCCTTTATCCAGCCACCAGATGTCAGTCACATTCTTCCAGGAGCCGCTGCAAAGATGTATGGTCGAAGTAGGGTTGCCACCTTTTCTTCAAGCCAAACCCGAACACTTTTGCGGCGCACGGCAATCTTCTTGTAGTACACGCTTCCAGAAGCCACTGCAAAGATATATGTTCGAAGTGGGGGCGGTTTTCTATGATTTTATTGCTTACATACACAAGTACCAATTCTTTATGTATGTATTTTAATCCTGTGCTTTTCATCAATCTTCTACTACATTTTCACCATGTGTACACATTCCACCACCACAACCTGCAGACCTACACAAACTAGGTTAGGATGCACCTTCCCCTTAAAGGGGATAATATAACCTGGATGGATATCATAGACCTAGATTATTCCAGATGTTTTTTCATATACTTCATGCACTTCCACTGCTCCTTTCGGTGTCACTTATCAATTTAAAACTCCACAGGTGCTCCTAGATTGAAATATTGAACCATCATAGTGCTTTCCGTATACATATAAACATTTATTGAACCCTAAGTAAAAACACACTCACATGATTCTGTGCACTAGACTGGTGCACTGCAAATCAATAGACTGGAGAACTGCAGATCTGGAAGAAAGAGCACATTTTTAAAGGGGACTCAATTGGAAGAGAATCCAATATCCATATATCCAATATCCATGCATATCTTTTGACAGTCTAGTATAAAAGCTTTTCCGTGGATTAAGGACTTGCAAAAACAACTCTCTTTTTAAAAAAAGAGAGTTCTTTAACCACTTGAGCTCTGGAAGGTTTACCCCCCCTTCATGACCAGGTCATTTTTTGTGATACGGCACTGCCTTATTTAACCGGTTCACGACCGGCTCACGCAGATATATAGTGCGGCAGAATGGCTCCCCTGGGCGAAACCCCGTACGGGTAAGTCCTACCCTTTTTCGGCCACCAGAGAGCACCCACTGCATGGCGGGGGACCTGATGCGCTTGGCCAGCAGGCACGATCGCCGCCGGCCATGTGCGATCACGTGCTCCAGCATGGGGATTTGTGTGTAAACACACAAATCCGTGCTCTGTCAGAGGAGAGGAGCCATATTGTTTGTTCCTACTAAGTAGGAAAAACGATATGTCTCCTCTCCTGGTCACTCCCATCCCCACACAGTTAGAACACACTGAGGGAACACACAGTTAACCCCTTGATCGCCTCCTAGTGTTAACCCCTTTCCTGCCAGTGACATTTACACAGTAAACAACAAAAATTACCGCGCTTCTCAAAACAATAATATACTACTAAAAATCTAAGAAATTAAAGCTGCAATCCTAGAAGTGAGGCGTGCACAAATACATATAAGAATAATCCAAAAAGACCACGCTAAATAAATAAAAATATTAATATCTATACACACATGAATATATAAATAGTGATAAAAATCAATCAGGTAAGTGACACAAAGTATTGATATTGTAATGAGAACAAAATACCAATAATGATAAGTGTGAAAAATAATAAAAATAGCCCCAAATGGAATCAGAAAACCTACAAGGGCTCACTATCTGGCAGGGATGGAGGGCCGCACTGGTCCGGCTGATGGTCGGACCTGGAAAGAAGCCCATGGTGTATGTGCCCCTGGGGTGACAGTCCAGGGGTGCCGTAAAATCACTGTGAGTGAGGGTTACTCTGATTTATGGCACCACGGTCACTGCACCATATCACACTTATTTTTCAACCTGCCTCCTGGGCCGAGCCTTTTGGTTGGGATCGGAGGAATTTTTGATTCCTGCCCATGTACCACACAATGACCACTTTTCACTCTCCTCTCCACTTCCTTCTCCCCCACTTTCTTTTATTTTAGCCTATGTTTGTCACTTTTTGTATTATGTTTGTAGGCTATTTTGCATGTGTGACTGGTAGAGTGTAGGTCCTCGAGCCTGCCCTGAAAGTTTTGGTAGGGGGTGGACATGGCCTTCTGGCTTAGTTCGCCCTCTCTCATGGGATCTCCCTTCAAGGGAGCCCGACCTAGTACTTGGATGGGTCTGTTTCGGCAGACCCTCCAGAGAATGGGGTCTGTTTTCGGCCAGATGGACCAAGTGTAAGTCCCCCTGTTCCCGTCTGGAGCCTAACAGCCCGGGGGATCAGGGCAAGGTCCTTTGGTTTTAGAGGACTTGTGTACACCCGTTGCACGTTTTTGTGTTTCGCTTTTGATGCGTGTGGACATTATATTTGGGCACCAGGTGAAGTTTTTAAATGTGTTCACACACCATGGGCTAAAAAAATTAAAAAAAATAAAACAATACTCATCAATGCCCAGGACCAGGCGCAGACTGCAGTCATGTGAAAAATCTAACATTAAGGCAGTTCCCCAACTTAGAGATGAGCCTTCGCTGTGTGCAGTCATTAAGGTACAGAGTTCCTTTAAAAAGAGACTTGTCCCATGTCACTACACACTGTAACCTATATATTACATTAGGAGGGATGTGCTAATCCTGCGTGCACTCCACCAGTCCAGCGTACCTCTGTTACCTCACTCTCAATAACAGAATGGGGTCCCAATGTGCACCTAGTGTGGACCTAATGCATGCACTTATTAACGCTTCACTTCCCATACCACATGACCAGGCCATAGATCTCCCTAACATGGTTGGGATCCAGTTGCTACTGGATACTGACCGCTAGGGAAGGAGTGCGACATCGACCCCCTCGCTATCGGAGGACATGTCACTTTACCAGGTACCCTGCTTAACGACTGGTTGCTTGCAGCTTGTTCCTTCACTTGGTTACCCATAGCCACTACAATCCTCATTTCCTTGACTTGCTGAGTTAACCCTTTTGTACCGGTGTTACTTCATACCCCGTAGTGCTTTACAGACCCAGATTCTTTTAGATATGCCAGAACTAACATGCACCCCTTTGAATAACTTCAGGCCAGAGTGACTCATAATGGTTAATGTAAATTTACAGAACAAGTTCCGGCATACAGTTCAATATGAACAACATCTTTCCCCTGACTCTAACTATAGTAGTGTGGCTGCCCAGGCATACCTCTGTGAGGTGAGAATCCGTTATATCATTGTCTGTCTGTCATATGGTTTGGCTGTCTCCAAAAGTCTCAGTGTCTTCAATCCACACACAGACAGCTAGAAAGATCCAACCAAGCAGAGAAATCTCCAGAAGAGTCTAGCCCAGGACCTAAGCTTTCCCCCTTTTTAGATCACATAAAGCCCAGGAACAGAACTTTAACAAGTTATCCCCTTCCCCCGGCCTGGTCCAGCCGCTAACCAAATACAGTTACTGCAGCACAATTCAGTCTGAACAGGACTTTAAATAAAGGAAGGTTTCTAAGTGTTGAAGATTTATATCAACAATGCAGCATTAAAATAGAATAAACTTATATTTCTATCATCATTCAATTTAAACTTTGGGGTCTCATCTATCTGCCAACAATTTAACAGCTTTTCAACCGTACTCGTGAAAACTCTGTGCCAACATGGTACATGAAAGAGTTTGACTGGGGGAGATGGGATGGGCAAATTGTGGAATGTTGTCATATTTGTCTTGGTTTATTGCCCAGTGCTGCTTTCTTCATGGTAACACAGGTGTTATTGTTTATTTAAGAGTAAGGTTAAAAGAAAATAAGAAAGCTATTCCACATAACTGAATTAAAACTTCAGTCACTCCATTTAAACACATAATGGGCCATGGGCCTTGTAACTTTTTAGTGAGTAAAGTGACATTGCAGCCCATTCTAATACAAGATGAATCTTTTTTTTTAAGACAGATAAGGCTTTTAAATCTTAGCACACCTAAACATATAAACTTTTATTTTATAGATTTTATGAAAAAATAAAAAATGAAAAGGAAAAAAAAGAAAATATACTATTTTTTAATATGCTACATGAACATTTAAATGTAGTTATGTTTTAAAGGAGAGAATCCTGATACCCAAATCCTGACCCGAATGAGGGAGACTTCGCTCCGGACTAAAATGTCCAAGGGGAGGTCTGCTCCGCAAGACACATACCACATCCCTAAAACAACTCCCAAAGCACGGTCTTCTCCTGCCAAGGCAGTCAATATGGCATCTCAGAGGGAGGGCACCAATCCAGAGCTGAGGGAGCAGACTAACTTTGACGCTCTAATGCAGGCTATCACCACTTGCCAGACTACCCAAAATTGAGACTATGCAACTAGACATCAGCCTAATCCAGAGGGATATGGATTGCTTTCGAACACGGCTAACAGAGACTCAGAGGCGCATGGGGGATGCGGAGGACACGCATGCTGCAGACCAAGATGAAGACCCTGGAGGCACATACGGAGGATACCGAAAACCGGAATCGCAGACATAACCTCCGCATAGTGGGGCTGCCAGAGGGAGTGGAAGGCAATGACCCCACAATGTTCACGGAACACCTGCTGCTAGCCCTCCTCCTGAGAGCCCAATTCTCTGACTTTTTTGTTGTGGAGAGGGCACACGGGAGGCCTGCTACCCGGGGAGTCCCGGGAGCTCCTCTATGCACTTTTCTTCTCAAACTCCTGAACTTCAGGGATCGGGTTCTGGTCCTGAGGGAAGCAAGGAAGATTGAAGTACTCCTCCGTGAGGGAGCGAAGCTTATGATCTTCCCCGACTATTCGGTCAACACACAAAAGCTGCGGAGATCCTTTGACCATGTTAAACTCGACCTCCGCAATTGAAAGATCAAGTGCAGCATGCTGTTCCCTGCCCGATTGAGAGTCCAGAATGGGGAGTTGGTACGTTTCTTTACCTTCCATGAAGATGCTTGCTGATGGCTAGAGGCACTGCCGAGAGGATGACCCTGATGGCAATATGGCCCCCTCTTGTAGTTATGATCCTACCTCCCTCAACCCCATACTACATGCTCTGCTCACCCTTCCATCAGCTCCCTTGTCTACCTGGTTTTAAACATCACCAGCCTTGACCATCCACAGGAGCTTTTACTGTGAGTATGAGACAATACTGATTGGGGACCTACATACAACACTGTGTTGGAGTGATCTCCCTGCACCTGTAAGCATTACTGACAGAAGGGGATGCAGTTTCAAGTTAGCAGCTAGTTTAAGTATAGGGATGCTGTCCTTGGAACATTCCAGGCGAACCATCGATCTGGACGGATTGTTTATCCCACGTTTTCCATAACTGGACTCTCTGAGTACAAACTATAACGCTCTGGTGCTCCACTGCTCATGTGCCCCATGGGCAGTTGTCACGAAACATTTTAGGAGGAAGGCACCCCAAAGTTTAAGGGCGGTGCCGGGTGGGGGGTTGGGGACAATACCGGAGTGAATGTTCATACTCCATGTTTTTCTACTGTTTCTTTTGTTCCCTTTTTTTTCAGATTTTCTGTCTGATTTTAAGGCATGTAATGCTGATATCCTTCCACTAGAGGGAGTGGGTAACTCATATAACTGTGCATGTGTGTGAATGACCAGTGCTATGTCTGCTGATCTACTATTGTGGGTATATATAATATTGAGGTTGATCCGATGCTTCCAGATATCCACTAAAATAAGTTGATGACTCCCTTTAACGTTTTGTCTTGGAACGTTCGTGGTTTGAACTCCAAGATAAAAAGATCTATTGTATTCAACTACATTAAAAAATACAGCCCCCACATCTGTATATTGCAGGAGACTCATCTAACAGGGAGCAGGAAACTGGCTCTTAAAAAGCCATGGTTGGGCTCATACTACCACTCCACATATTTCTCCTACTCTAGAGGAGTCAGTGTCCTGGTCCATAAATCTCTCCCCTTTACTCTCCTTGATCTACATTTAGATCCAGAGGGGAGATATGTTAACATGTGACAGGCTTGAGATGGTCATTGTGGGGATATACAACCCCCCTCCGGACTCCCTCAATATCCTCCATAAACTAACCCCAGTATTGGCTCAATATCCAGCAGCTGCTATTGTACTAGCGGGGGATTTTAATATGCCCCCAAATCCTAGCTTAGATAAGCTTAACCCTGATCTGGCCTCTGACTCCCCACTATCCCGATGGGCAGATTTATATGGTCTCAGTAATGTATGGAGGTGGTGGTACCCCAGGGAAAGGCGATATACCTGTCACTCGGCCACATATGCCTCCTTTTCCAGGATAGACCTGCTCTATGCCAGTAACACCACTGCGGGCAGCACAGTTGTGTAGTGAGTAGCACTCTCGCCTAGCAGTAAAAAGGGTCGCTGGTTCGAATCCCAACCACGACACTACCTGCCTGGAGTTTGCATGTTCTCCCTGAGCCTGTGTGGGTTTCCTCCGGGTACTCCGGTTTCCTCACACACTCCAAAGACATGCTGGTAGGTTAATTGGCTTCTGTCCAAAATTGGCCCTAGTATATGAATGCGAGTTGGGGACCTTGGATTGTGGGCTCCTTGGGACCCATGTGAGTGTGCAATGTATGTGTGGAGTGCTGCGTAAATTGACAGCGCTATATGGGTACCTTAAATGAATAGGGATAATTGTAGACACGCACCCACACTCACTGAGGTTGAACTGGATGGACTGGTGTCTTTATTCAACCTTACTAACTATGTAACTATGTAACCTCCTACTTTCCCCCACTCAGGAGGTCAAAATCTTGCCCCGTGATATCTTGGATCATGCCCCCCTGCTACCGCAACTTACCACAGACTCACCGGCTGGCGTTAGCCTATGGCGACTCTCAGGTTTCTGAATAACTGATGAGCGCGTTGCTCCTGAGATTGCGGGAGAGATGGGCACCTACTGGACACACAACAGGGGGCGGCGGCCCCCCCACTGATGGTATGGGATGCCTATAAGGCCTATACAGACGGACAATACCGCACGATTATTAGTAAGGTTAGGAAAAACACTAGGCTTGCATTGGAGGAAGCTGAAAGACAGGCCCAGGCCCTAGAATCTAGCTATGTGACCACTAAAGATGCAGGGACATATGCAGCTATGCAAACGCTGCATAAAGAAATCTCTGTGCTAAGAGCTACCGCAACTAGGGGCGTGGCTTTGGCATGGCGGCTTGAGGACGCTTGTACTGAGAGTTCCCGGCCAGCGTCACCCTTACAGCATACCAACGAAACATCACCTCACATTACTGGTCCCACCGACACCCCAGACAGCCTGCAGACCAAACCGCCGTTCCCTACAACCATCAACGGCATTGATCGCTATCTGAGACAGCACAAACTGTCCGCCTCCACTCCCAGGGGTGTAAGGGCTTACCTAGGTTGGAGTCCATGGCGCAGAGATGTACGCTCACCCTTGCAAATAGTCACAGCCCACGGTAACAAAGAGATAAGCTACCTGGGCTGTGAATCTGTGCACGGGGGCTTGACAGGAATTTGCCAAAGGATAGTCGAAGTAAAGTTATATTCCCCCAATAAACAAAAACAAAACAAAGCAAATGACTGTTCATTGTCTCAGAAGTGATATATGAAGGTCGGGCAGCAGGGTGATATGGTGGATGTTAGTAACTAGAGACAACACACCGCTACACAGTTATGTCCTCAACAGCATGCCAAGAGGATGAGGACTGCTTCTCGATATTACAGGTTTGCAGAATGTAATATTTAGCTGTATTTGGCAAGTGTGTGATTTTTCCACAAAACTCATAAGGCGCTACATAACAAACTAAAAGAATGTAAATCGGTGACTCCTGTTGATTACGTAATGATACAGTTCAACTGTTATTTTGATTTTTTTAAATTTTAGAGAGTGAACATGTACTATAATGTAAAGTGTATGTTAAAATTCCAATGAAGAGTGTTGAAAGCAGCATCACCTGTCATAGTATTAATTGCACCTTCCAGTATTTTGGCAGCTGTGACTTCAACAGCTGCTAAGGAACAGGACTGGGGGGGGGGGGGGGGCATCACACATAAGAATTTTAACAAATGCATTTTTTATTGTCTTTTAAAGGAAAATTTTAACGCGAAATATTGTAAAAGCTATCATTACCATGATATAGGAAGCACCACAGGGAAATAGTACATATCTGTGCTAATTACAGTTCTGCCACAATGCACCTTTTTTGCCCCCCCCCGAAATCACCGTATGATGTACACTATGCATATCAAAACTTGGTTATAAGCTGGAGTGCAGGCTCACCCTCTGTATCCCAGCATGCTGCTTAAGGTATAGAAAGCAAAGTGATGAAGTGGGGGTAGCAGAATGTGGTATAACTAACATGGAGCTAAATTGTGATCTGTATACTGCTTGCTCCCATGTGTTGCAAACGTTATCCCGATGATGGGTTTACATACAGTGAGGAAGATGTATCATGGTAAAATGCACAGCCGTGGCAACTTGTGCTGTTTTTCATTTAGCAATATTTATGCATTTTTTTTTCTGAGTGTTTGCAATCCCTGTACCTGCAGTTAAAGGCAGCCACATGAAACAGTTTTGCAAAGATCTGTGGATGAAACAGATTTTTAGTCTAAACTTGAGTAAAGTTTGAAACTTGCTGTAGTCACTTTGCTAGATGAATAGAAGTGAGGAAAACAACTCTGGTCAGGGCCAGATTAACATAGAGGCTATTGGAGCTGCAGTTCCAGGCCCCTTTCTCAAGATAGGCTCATTTGCCCAAAAAAAAAAAAAAAAAAAAAAAAAATCGACTTCAAGGGTTGTAGCTTGGCGACCAGGGGTCACAAAGACCCCACATTTAGGGGGTAGGTAGCTGAAGACATACTCCAGCACTGGTTAAAATATGGGGCTGCTATCATCTATGGTTCCAGAGATATGGGGCTTTTGTCAGAAGCTACATACAGAGCGGCCCGTTTAACCACTTCAGCCCCGGAAGAATTTACCCCCTTCCTGACCAGAGCGTTTTTTACGATTCGGCACTGCATCGCTTTAACTGACAATTGTGTGGTCCTGCGACATTGTAACCAAACAAAGTTGATGTCCTTTTTTTCCCACAAATAGAGCTTTCTTTTGGTGGTATTTGATCGCCTCTGCGTTTTTTATGTTTTGCGCTATAAACAAAAAAAGAGTGACAATTTTGAAAAAAAACACAATATTTTGTACTTTTTGCTATAATAAATATCTCCATTTTTTTTAAAAAAAAGCTAATTTTTTCTCAATTTAGGCCAATATGCATTCTTCTACATATTTTTGGTAAAAAAAATCGCAATAAGCATATATTGATTGGTTTGTGCAAAAGTTATAGCGTCTACAAATAGGGGATAGATTTATAGCATTTTTATTTATTTTTTTTTCTACTAGTAATGGCGGCGATCTGCAATTTTTATCATGACTGCGACATTATGGCGGATACATCGGACAATTTTGACACATTTTTGGAACCATTGGCATTAATACAACAATCAGTGCGATTTAAAATGCATTGATTACTGTAATCACTCTTGATCACTGGCAGTGAAGGGTTTAACACTAGGGGGCAGTGAAGGGGTTAACTGTGTTCCCTGCTACATGATTCTAACTGAAGGGGGAGGGACTAACTACAGGAAGTGACAGATCGTGGTTCTGTCACTCCTGTCAGAACAGAACAGGGAAGTGTATGTTTATACACACTCGTCCCTGTTCTGTGTCTCCTGGTCATGATCACTCGTGGCCAGCGGTCATTGCGACCGTCGGCCTGCCAGCATCGGCACCCCCGCTATGTAGCGGGTGCGCGCGCCTGCTATCCGGACCCCACGAGCCAATGTACAGCTACGTGGTTTCGCGCAGTATAACTGCGGCTGGTCTGGAAGTGGTTAAATACAAGCTGGTACACTCTGCAGCAGACTGAGAGGATGGATAGTAAATAAATAAATGTAGCTCTATGTGTAAAATTATAAATATAAAGTGCAAATCACTAAAATAAATAAATCCTACATATAAATGAATAGTCCATAAAATGAAAAAATGAAGAAATAAAACATGAAAAACTCTTCTTGTGATCAGTGTATTCACACAATTCCACCACAGTGATTGTTCGTCCTCAAAAGGAGTGCACACCACCACCAGTAAAAATGCATGCTCACCTCCCAGATGAGTCAAAACTCATATGCGGATCTCCCCACGAGCTCTTTGCTCTAACTTCCTCTTCCCAGATCTACTGAGGAAGGCCTGTGATTGGCCGATACGCGATACATAGATTACCCAGAAGGGAATGTTTTTTTTTCTCAACAAAAGTGGAGTTACTATTTAAACTTCAAATGGCTGGTGTAATAGTTGATCACGTGCAGAACCTTTGCAAATGCAGATCAAGGCTGAAATGGAGTCGTCTTTATCTGGAAAGGAAAAACGTGACTATCAGCTCCTCCCTTCTAGACGCGTATCGGCCAATCACAGGCCTTCCTTAGTAGATCTGGGAAGAGGAAGTTAGAGCAAAGAGCTCGTGGGGAGATCCGCATATGAGTTTTGACTCATCTGGGAGGTGAGCATGCATTTTTACTGGTGGTGGTGTGCACTCCTTTTGAGGACAAATAATCACTGTGGTGGAATTGTGTGGATACACTGATCACAAGAAGAGTTTTTCATGTTTTATTTCTTCATTTTATGGACTATTCATTTATATGTAGGATTTATTTATTTTAGAGATTTGCACTTTATATTTATAGATATTTTTACACATAGCGCTACATTTATTTATTTACTATCCATTTTGAAATTAGTGTGGTGTACCACTTAGAATGTTTAGCAGCTGTACATGTTTGTTATTAGGTTATTTTATTTAAACATCACAATATTTTTTACTTATGATGCTGATTGTTTCATCTTATAGACTGAGAGGATGAGCTCACAGTGCTTATAATAATTCTTTGTATTTTACTTATGGTAATTAACCCCTTGCACCCAGGCCAATTCTGACACTTCTCTCCTACATGTAAAAATCATCATTTTTTTTGCTAGAAAATTACTCAGAACCCTCAAGCATTATATATATTGTTCTAGCAGACACCCTATGAAATAAAATGGTGCTCTTTGCAACTTTTTATGCTACACAGTATTTGCGCAGCTATTTTTCAAACATTTTTTTTTTGGAAAGAAACTGTTTCATTCATAAAAAAAACCCACTAATGTTAGCACGATTTTTTTTGTATACTAAGCGATGCTTTACATTTTTTTACAGGTTACATGTTTAGAGTAACAGAGGAGTTTTATTGCTAGATGTAACCTGTGTGTATCTGGCTCTGATACTAGCCAGTGCCTACCCAGCCACTGACTAATATCTCTCCCCAGCCTGTCCCTACACACCCTCTCACCTGCTGACCTGTGGATGGGGCAATCACTCCTGCAATGTTATTGTGTTCTGCCAGTGAATACAATGATCGGTTTTGCTAACTATAGCTGGCAGCACTGATTGTTTGGGAAAAACATGGCAGGCTGATTGTACTTAAGTCGGTTAATAGGTTGACTTGTATAAAACCAGCTAGCCCATACATAGGTTGAGTATGACTGGTCTCTGCTTAATCGGTGTAATTTTAACCACTTGCCGACCGCCTCACGCTTATATACGTCATCAGAATGGCACGGGCAGGCAGAATCACGTATCTGTACGTGATCTGCCTCCCGCGGGTGGGGGGTCCGATCGGACCCCCCCGGTGCCAGAGGTGGTCGGCGTTTGTCCCCCGGCGATCAGAGGTGAGGGGGAGGCCATCCATTCCTGGCCCCCCCCTTGCGATCGCTCCCAGCCAATGGGATCATTTCCCTGCCTCTGTATAGTACACAGAGGCAGAGGAAAGGATGTCATGTCATCTCTCCTCGGCTCAGTATTTTCCGTTCCGGCGCCGAGGAGAGAAGACTGCAATGTGAGTGCACAACACTACACACACAGTAGAACATGCCAGGCACACAATACACCCCCTTTTACCCCCGACCTCCCCCAGATCACCCCCCAATCACCCCTCCCCCCTGTCACACTGACACCAAGCAGTTTTATTTTTTATTTTTTTCTGATTACTGCATTGGTGTCAGTTTGTGACAGTTAGTGTGGTAGGGCAGTTAGTGTTAGCCCCCTTTAGGTCTAGGGTACCCCCTAACCCCCCTAATAAAGTTTTAACCCCTTGATCACCCCCCGTCGCCAGTGTCGCTAAGCGATCATTTTTCTGATAGCTGTATTAGTGTCACTGGTGACGCTAGTTAGGGAGGTAAATATTTAGGTTCGCCGTCAGCGTTTTATAGCATCAGGGACCCCCATATACTACCTAATAAACGTTTTAACCCCTTGATTGCCCCCTAGTTAACCCTTTCACCACTGATCACTGTATAACCGTTACGGGTGACGCTGGTTAGTTCGTTTATTTTTTTATAGTGTCAGGGCACCCGCCGTTTATTACCTAATAAAGGTTTAGCCCCCTGATCGCCCGGCGGTGATATGCGTTGCCCCAGGCAGCGTCAGGTTAGCACCAGTACCGCTAACACCCACGCACGCAGCATACGCCTCCCTTAGTGGTATAGTATCTGAACAGATCAATATCTGATCCGATCAGATCTATACTAGCGTCCCCAGCAGTTTAGGGTTCCCAAAAACGCAGTGTTAGCGGGATCAGCCCAGATACCTGCTAGCACCTGCGTTTTGCCCCTCCGCCCGGCTCAGCCCAGCCCACCCAAGTGCAGTATCGATCGATCACTGTCACTTACAAAACACTAAGCGCATAACTGCAGCGTTCGCAGAGTCAGGCCTGATCCCTGCGATCGCTAACAGTTTCTTTGGTAGCGTTTTGGTGAACTGGCAAGCACCGGCCCCAGGCAGCGTCAGGTTAGTGCCAGTACCGCTAACACCCACGCACGCACCGTACACCTCCCTTAGTGGTATAGTATCTGAACGGATCAATATCTGATCCGATCAGATCTATACTAGCGTCCCCAGCAGTTTAGGGTTACCAAAAACGCAGTGTTAGCGGAATCAGCCCAGATTCCTGCTAGCACCTGCGTTTTGCCCCTCCGCCCGGCTCAGCCCACCCAAGTGCAGTATCGAACGATCACTGTCACTTACAAAACACTAAACACATAACTGCAGCGTTCGCAGAGTCAGGCCTGATCCCTGCGATCGCTAACAGTTTTTTTGGTAGCGTTTTGGTGAACTGGCAAGCACCAGCGGCCTAGTACACCCCGGTCGTAGTCAAACCAGCACTGCAGTAACACTTGGTGACGTGGCGAGTCCCATAAGTGCAGTTCAAGCTGGTGAGGTGGCAAGCACAAGTAGTGTCCCGCTGCCACCAAGAAGAAGACAAACACAGGCCCGTCGTGCCCATGATGCCCTTCCTGCTGCATTCGCCAATCCTAATTGGGAACCCACCACTTCTGCAGCGCCCGTACTTCTCCCATTCGCATCCCCAACCAAATGCAGTCGGCTGCATGAGAGGCTTTTTCTTTATGTCCTTCCGAGTACCCCTACCCAACGAACCCCCTCAAAAAAGATGTCGTGTCTGCAGCAAGCGCGGATATAGGCGTGACACCCGCTATTATTGTCCCTCCTGTCCTGACAACCCTGGTCTTTGCATTGGTGAATGTTTTGAACGCTACCATTCACTAGTTGAGTATTAGCGTAGCGTACAGCATTGCACAGACTAGGCACACTTTCACAGGGTCTCCCAAGATGCCATCGCATTTTGAGAGACCCGAACCTGGAACCGGTTACAGTTATAAAAGTTAGTTACAAAAAAAAGTGTAAAAAAAAAAAATATATAAGATGAAAAAAAATAGTTGTTGTTTTATTGTTCTCTCTCTCTCTATTCTCTCTCTATTGTTCTGCTCTTTTTTACTGTATTCTATTCTGCAATGTTTTATTGTTATTATGTTTTATCATGTTTGCTTTTCAGGTATGCAATTTTTTATACTTTACAGTTTACTGTGTTTTATTGTTAACCATTTTTTGTCTTCAGGTACGCCATTCACGACTTTGAGTGGTTATACCAGAATGATGCCTGCAGGTTTAGGTATCATCTTGGTATCATTCTTTTCAGCCAGCGGTCGGTTTCATGTAAAAGCAATCCTAGCGACTAATTAGCCTCTAGACTGCTTTTACAAGCAGTGGGAGGGAATCCCCCCGGAATCCCCCCCCCCACCGTCTTCCGTGTTTTTCTCTGGCTCTCCTTTCTCAACAGGGAACCTGAGAATGCAGCCGGTGATTCAGCCAGCTGACCATAGAGCTGAAACCGGAAGCTACGAGCATTTCATGACTTAGATTTCGCCAGATGTAAACAGCGCCATTGGGAAATTGGGAAAGCATTTTATCACACCGATCTTGGTGTGGTCAGATGCTTTGAGGGCAGAGGAGAGATCTTTTTTTTCAAAAAAGAGTACCTGTCACTACCTATTGCTATCATTGGGGATATTTACATTCCCTGAGATAACAATAAAAAATGATTAAAAAAAAATGAAAGGAACAGTTTAAAAATAAGATAACAAATAATAAAGAAAAAAAAAACCACCCCTGTCCCCCCCTGCTCTCGCGCTAAGGCGAACGCAAGCGTCGGTCTGGCGTCAAATGTAAACAGCAATTGCACCATGCATGTGAGGTATCACCGCGAGGGTCAGATCGAGGGCAGTAATTTTAGCAGTAGACCTCCTCTGTATATCTAAAGTGGTAACCTGTAAAGGCTTTTAAAAATGTATTTAATTTGTTGCCACTGCACGTTTGTGCGCAATTTTAAAAGCATGTCATGTTTGGTATCCATGTACTCGGCCTAAGATCATCTTTTTTATTTCATCAAACATTTGGGCAATATAGTGTGTTTTAGTGCATTAAAATTTAAAAAAGTTTGAAAAATCGCTGCGCAAATACTGTGTGAAAAAAAAAAATGAAACACCCACCATTTTAATCTGTAGGGCATTTGCTTTAAAAAAATATATAATGTTTGGGGGTTCAAAGTAATTTTCTTGCAAAAAAAAATAATTTTTTCATGTAAACAAAAAGTGTCAGAAAGGGCTTTGTCTTCAAGTGGTTAGAAGAGTGGGTGATGTGTGACATAAGCTTCTAAATGTTGTGCATAAAATGCCAGGACAGTTCAAAACCCCCCCAAATGACCCCATTTTGGAAAGTAGACACCCCAAACTATTTGCTGAGAGGCATGGTGAGTATTTTGCAGCTCTCATTTGTTTTTGAAAATGAAGAAAGACAAGAAAAAACATTTTTTTTTTCTTTTTTCAATTTTCAAACTTTGTGACAAAAAGTGAGGTCTGCAAAATACTCACTATACCTCTCAGCAAATAGCTTGGGGTGTCTACTTTCCAAAATAGGGTCATTTGGGGAGGTTTTGTGCCACCTGGGCAATCCATGGCCTCTGAAACTGTGATAGGCAGTGAAGAGTGAAATCAAAAATTTACACCCTTAGAAATCCTGAAGGCGGTGATTGGTTTTCGGGGCCCCGTACGCGGATAGGCTCACAAAAAGTCCCACACATGTGGTATCCCCATACTCAGGAGAAGCAGCTAAATGCATTTTGGGGTGCAATTCCACATATGCCCATGGCCTGTGTGAGCAATATATCATTTAGTGACAACTTTGTTCAAAAAAAAAATGTGTCACTTTTCCGCAACTTGTGTCAAAATATAAAATATTCCATGGACTCAACATGCCTCTCAGCAAATAGCTTGGGGTGTCTACTTTCCAAAATGGGGTCATTTGGGGGGGAGTTTGTGCCATCTGGGCATTTTATGGCCTTCAAAACTGTGATAGGTAGTGAGGAGTGAAATCAAAAATTTACGCCCTTAGAAATCCTGAAGGCGGTGATTGGTTTTCGGGGCCCCGTACACGGCTAGGCTCCCATAAAGTCCCACACATGTGGTATCCCCGTACTCAGGAGAAGCAGCTAAATGTATTTTGGGGTGCAATTCCACATATGCCCATGGCCTGTGTGAGCAATATATCATTTAGTGACAACTTTTCGTAATTTTTTTTTTGTCATTATTCAATCACTTGGGACAAAAAAAATTAATATTCAATGGGCTCAACATGCCTCTCAGCAATTTCCTTGGGGTTTCTACTTTCCAAAATGGGGTCATTTGGGGGGGTTTTGTACTGCCCTGCCATTTTAGCACCTCAAGAAATGACATAGGCAGTCATAAACTAAAAGCTGTGTAAATTCCAGAAAATGTACCCTAGCTTGTAGACGCTATAACTTTTGCGCAAACCAATAAATATACGCTTATTGACATTTTTTTTACCAAAGACATGTGGCCGAATACATATTGGCCTAAATGTATGACTAAAATTGAGTTTATTGGATTTTTTTTATAACAAAAGGTAGAAAATATCATTTTTTTTCAAAATTTTCGGTCTTTTTCTGTTTATAGCGCAAAAAATAAAAACCGCAGAGGTGATCAAATACCATCAAAAGAAAGCTCTATTTGTGGGAAGAAAAGGACGCAAATTTTGTTTGGGTACAGCATTGCATGACCGCGCAATTAGCAGTTAAAGTGACACAGTGCCAAATTGTAAAAAGTGTTTTGGTCAGGAAGGGGGTAAATCCTTCCGGGGCTGAAGTGGTTAATCCATGTATGGCCCGCTTAACGACTACACAGTCCCTAAACTTCCTTCCACAAACCTTTCCATTTTTCCTTCCCAGATTCCTTCATCTTCCTCTCCTATACATAGTGCCCACTGTCATACTCTCCATAATTCTCTCCTGTACATACTACTCACTGTTATACCCTCCACACTTCTCTCCTATACATAGCGCCTGCTGTCATATCCTACACACTCCTCTCCTGTACATAGTGCCCGCTGTCATACACTTCTCTCCTGTACATAGTGCCCACTGTCGTACCCTCCACAGTCCTCTCCTGTACATACTGCTCACTGTTATACCCTCCACACTCTTCTCCTCTACATAGTACCCACCATCATACCCTCCACACTCCTCTCCTGTACATACTGCTCACTGTCATACCCTCCACATTCCTCTCCTATACATAGTGCCCACTGTCATACCCTCCACACTTCTCTCCTATACAAAGTGCCCACTGTCATACCCTCCACACTCCTCTTCTGTATATACTGTTCACTGTTATACCCTCCATACTCCTCTCCTATACATAGTGCCCACCGTCATACCCTCCACACTCCTCTCCTGTAATTACTGCTTACTGTCCCACTCTCCACACTTCTCTCCTGTACATAGTACAGGTATGCCCACTGGCATACCCCCCACACTCCTCTGCTGTGCATACTGCCCACTCTCATACCCTTCACACTCTTCTCCTGTACAAAGTGCCTTCTGCCATACCCTCCGCCCTCCTCTCATGTACATAGTGCCCACTGTTAGACCCTCCACATTCCTCTCCCTCACCTGCACATACTTCCCACTTTTATACCATCCATACTCCTCCCCTATGCCTCTTACCCACAAAAACAGTTCTTTAAAATTATACTGAATATCCTCAATGTTACCAGCTCTAGAATGGGCACACTTTTGTTAGTTTAACTAAAGGAAATCTCAGTCCTCATATTTGTTCTGCCCCATTATTAGTACTTATTTAATTTTGTGATTACTACTGTGATGTATAGAGGAACATAGGGGATGTCAGCTACTCTAAATACAGCACTTGTAAAAAGTGTCCCTGAAAATATTTTTGAAATGTTGGCAACTAAGTACTTAGGCACTGCCCAAGGGCCACCAGGTCAGTAGGGGGCCCCAGGAAAGGCTCCTGGGATCCTGTGATATTAAAGTGGTAGTAAACTTTGCTAACATTACTACTTTTTAGAGGCCCTGAGGTAGGTTATGCCATAATGTACAAGTATGCACAGCATATTAGCACATTAGGGTACACTTAAATTGTCAGACTAAGCCCTCCAGTGCTGTGCTGTGATCAATCCAGCGGGGCCCGGGCACTTTCATTTTCACCTGGTCTTCCTTCTGGGTTCTGTACCTTCGGTCACTTGCCTTGGCCGGGCTGCGTTGATGTCATTCCCACGCATGCTTATGTGCATCCTCTTCCTCTCATCCCCCCTTCTCTGTCTCACCCCCCTCTCTCTCTCTCATCCTCTCTCTCTCTCTCTCTCTCTCTCATCCTCCCTCTCTCTCTTTAATTTACTGTAATTTGTTATAACAAAAATTTTTTGCATTTTTATTTATTTATTATTGATAAAAGGCCCCACCAAAATCCTCAGCACCAGGCCCATGATGTTCTTAATCTGGCCCTGACTCTGGTGAGTGGACTGCATTGTTCAGAGTTTGAAGCTGAACCACCACAATATATAAAAAGGAATGAGCAACTTGAAAATATTGACTGTGATTCAGCAGCTTAATGCAGAGATTATACATGACTAACCAAGTACAGGAACTATATAAACTTCACAAATGGAAGTGGGGTACAAAGGTATAAAACGTATAAAAAGAATTTGGATTATATGTAGCAGAGTACCCTTTTACTCGCCATGCGCAGATGCAGACACAGGTCCATTTAACTACTTTTCCCACAACTTCTTTGTTTCGTGGGCATGTCCAGGGAAGATCAGTAGCTCTGTTCCCCTCCCTCAACAGTCTGGTGAGAGGTAGTCAGAAAGGTGATGCCAGTATTCGGAATGGCAGTGGCACATCTGTGCGAGTATTCATGCGCAGGCTAGCCTGTAGCACCACATCAAGAATTGCCAATAGCTGTGTTCTCAAGCATGCATGTTGCCATTTAACATGGTCAGCAGTAAATAGCCTGTGAATCTGTGATCTGTGACTTCTATCCATTAGTGACCTGGCTTGCCATGACCTGCTCCCGATATCCACCTTTATTGACCTTGACTTGCACCTGGTCTGTGCTTCAATCTGCTTCTTCTGTTCCTGACCTGCTAATCCATTACCAACTCCGGCCTGTACCTCTTCTTTGCGTCTGCTAACGCTATTGTTACTGACACCAGTCCTGAATTTTTGTGCCATGTTTAACTACCAGCCTGCAGTCTCTTAGTCGATGCTCCTGGTTAAGCAACTGCAAAAGCCAACAAACAACAAATCAGTCTATCATCTGTCCACTGATCTTATCATTATCACTGCTGTGTTGTTGCTGCTTAATATGCTAGTGTCCAGTTTCCTGTCTGTAAAGGAAAAGTCTTCTTGTATCAGCATCTGGAAAGAACTATGAGGCACTCATTTCACTCCATGCAATTGTGCCACCTGTTCACTTTTCTGGGGCCCTGAGCTGAAGGTGTAAGAGAGGCTGTCCTTATCTCACCCAGCTTCTTCACCAGGTATGTGACAGAGATCCTTCAATGTCAAAACTAGCATGTAGGCAACGAGCATAGCACACAACTTCTCAAAAAGACCCAGCTTTTGTTAGGAGCCCTACCCCAGTTGCAACTTTGGACCCCTCCAGCTGTTCTCCTCTGTTACCAGAGCTATCATTGACTTCACTGCGAGGGACACTGCCTATGAGAATAATCACAAGTAGCTGTGTTCTGTGCTGTTTTATTAGTTAGCCATTCTCAGCTAGACTCTCTGTTGTTATAGAGTCTAATGCCTCGTACACACGATCGGAAATGCCGCCAGCAAAACTCTGATGAGAGCTTTTTGTATGAAAATGCGACCGTGTGTATGCTCCATCGGTCTTTTGCTGGCGGAATTCCAACCAGCAAAAGATTGAGAGCATGTTCTCTATTTTTCGGTCAGGAAAAGTTCCTATCCGAAAATGCGTTCGTCTGTATGCAATTCGGACGCGCAAAAAATCACGCATGCTCGGAAACAATTTGACGCATGCTTGGAAGCATTGAACTTGATTTTCTCGGCTCATCGTAGTGTTGTACGTCACTGCGTTCTTGATAGTTGAAAGTTTAGGGAACTTTTGTGTGACCATGTGTATGCAAAGCAAGCTTGAGCGGAATTCCATCCGAAGTTTTTTCCTTTGTATGCAGCCACATCATCTTACCTTGATTGAGCCACAGAGACATTGCTGTGAGAAGTTCATATTTGAGCTGCTTTCATAGTCTGTTTTGTATTATTCTGCAGTGCTTACATGCTCTTTGCTATTCTGATCTTATTTTGTATCATTGATTCTAACTTTGCGCCTTAGTTTAGGAAGTCTAAGTAGTTAGTTAGTAGTTAGTAGTTTAGTAGTCTTCAAGTTACAGTTACTTTCTGTCTAATCAAATGGCTGATTACCTATCCTGTTACACTACACTACATCTACAAACAGGATCGCCCATGTCATATAATGGTGATGGGAGTGGTGCGACAGCAGCGCCTGATAGTACTACTCCAGAAGGAAGCAGGCAACCTACTGCCTGTACAGTAATGCCCCTCTTATTCCTGGCAGGACTCCTGCTGCAACAATAGACCAGATCAATACTTGGATAATTGGGCCAGGAGATTGCAGGGCCTGATCCAATCATATGGGATCCTGCCTTCTCAGAAGGCAGAACATTCTGTAGATGGACTGCTATTCAACATCGTCAGAGAATCTTTGCAAGGCATCCCAATTTGACATTCCATAAAAAAAGGACATAGTGTGTCAGGAGCAGATACATACAGTCTTAGGCCAGCCATACCATGGGTTGCAGGAAAGAAATTCGCCCATCAACACAGGCAGTGCTGACAGGGCAATCAGCAATTGTCTGCTCCCGGCAGGGGGGTGGGCAGGGGAAGCCATCCCCACCAGGAGAAGACAGTTGTTATCGCTAGCGGCTGTAGCTGCTGATTGCACTAATTGCAAGCAAATCTGGAAGGCAGGATGTACCCAAGCTGATAGATCAACTTGTACATTATGCCTGCCCATTCATTTTTCAAATCTTGGCCGGTTCCTGCTGAACCAGCCGAGATTCGAACTGTGTATGGCCCAGCCTTAGATGCACCTTTGGCCATCATAGGTGGGAAATCAATGGACCCACTGGCAACCAAACAGATGGGAGGTGGCCATCCAGAAACTGACGCAAGAAATGGCACAGCTCCAGGCAGAGCTATCCACATTGAAACATAGACATGTAGCAAGGTTCCAGGCCCTCTTTAGGTCTAATGAGAACCTCCAGGTCCAGAGATAGCTGACATACTTATGTATATGGTGGGTTGCATGGCATAGTGGGTGTAATGCAAGGTAGATTGATTGGGCGCCAGACACTTCTTGAATGCAAAAGAGATTTTATTTCTCTTAACAGAACTTTGGGAGAGAGGGTTAGGGCCAGGATACCCTTAGGTAGTTGCAAGATTAATTGGCAGACTACAAGACTTCAACTGGAGGACAGCCATACAGGGAAAGGCATCCAGCAAGATGACACATCTGTGTAGAAATGCTGTCTCCTATGGCAACAATCCTTAACAGTTCCTATCACAAAGTGTAACAGTTCCTTCACTTCCACTACAATCACTTCTTGTAGTTCTTCAGCCCACTGAGCTCCCAGTCTCTCTCACTAGACTAGACGATTCACTGCCACTGAATCTCTTGAGCTCCTCCAATCTTCATGGTAGTATCTTCTTCAAGCGTCACCCCCCGCCTCCCTGCTGGGTCCCTAGCTTGATACCCACTGAAGTTTCCCGATTCTTCACCATCTCCGGTTGGTGAGAATACTGCTCCAGTACTTGCTTCAGCTACTCACTGTGGTCCCTGGTAATAAGGTGGATGGTCCCTCAGTGGCGACAGCTTCCCCTCTACCTCCAACCACGACAGGTTCTCCAGCCAGCAGAACCGTCACTTCTGGTTGGACTGCAAGCCGCAATCCCAACCCTGCGCTGCTCTCTTGCTTCTGGATAGGCCCTTAGACATCCTAGTAGCCAAAAGAGAGAAGCAATTGCAGCAAATACAGACTTAGAATTAAATCAATTGATCCTCAACAATTAGCCAAGGCAGCTGTACCTGGCAGGTAAATTTAGGAGCAACCCTGCCTAAACACCAGGGTGCTACAGACAGAAATATTACACTGAGGTGCAAGGAGGGGTTGTCCCCTTATTGAGAAGATGAACATTTCCTTGGAAGCAAGGAAGGTCACCATACTCATGCTAGGACCTTTGAGTTGGGCCATTTTTAGAGAGACTGCCACCAACCATATACAGTGCAAGCCATTAAACTATAGTGCCCCGCTGCCGGGAGTCAAGCAGTGGGATGAAAAACGGAACAACTCTAAATTCAAGAATTGGAGGCGTGGATGAAAAACTGAAGCGATAGAATTTCCTGACTTGACTGTAGGAAGGCCAAAGTACACAGGGACACAGAGAGAGGATCCAGTGGTTGGCCCCTAAAAGAGGTGATATGGTTACAGCTGTGGCCCAGTTCTAAAGAAGGATCAAAACTACTACCAGAAACCAACAATTTGTTGAGTGAAGGGTCTCATCTCATCTCATTCTGTGCCAAAGAATTATGTTTCCCCCTGACTTGTAAGTGACCTAGTATGGGCTCTGGCCTCTGTAATAGAGAGAATCCATGTGAAAGCATGAAACTGTATTGTCCACAAAATGTTCACCTGGTTCAAGAGACTGAACAAAAGCTTGTTTGTTGGCTTGTTTTAAAACATAGGTATTCTAATGCCGCGTACACACGAGCGGACTTTACGGCAGACTTTGCCCGGCGGACGGGATTTGGTTGGACAATTCAAACGTGTGTGGGCTCCAGCGGACTTTGTTTTCTCAAAAGTTGGACGGACTTAGATTTGAAACATGTTTTAAATTAATCCGTCGAAAACGAGTCCGGTCGAAAAGTCCGCCGTCTGTATGCTAGTTCGACGGACATAAAGCCACGCTAGGGCAGCTATTGGCTACTGGCTATGAACTTCCTTGTTTTAGTCCGGTCATACGTCATCACGTACGAATTCGACGGACTTTGGTGGATTGTGTGTAGGCAAGTCCGTTCATTCAGAAAGTCCGTCGTAAAGTACGTCGAAAAGTCCGCCGGGCAAAGTCTGCCGTAAAGTCCGCTCGTGTGTACGCGGCATTATGCTCCGTACACACAAGCAGAATGTCCGACAGAAAAAGTCAGACGGAAGCTTTTCATTGTATATTCCGATCGTGTGTATGCCTCATCGGACTTTTTTTTTTTTTAGAAAATTCTGACAGACCTAGAAATAGAACATGTTCTAAATAATTCCTATTGGGAAAACCGATCATCTGTATGCTGTTCCGACGGACCAAAAACGACGCATGCTCTAAAGCAAGTACGAGACGGAAGCTATTGGCTACTGGCTATTGAACTTCCTTTTTCTAGTCCCGTCATAAGTATTGTACGTCACCGCGTTCTTGATGGTCAGACTTTGGTTTGATCGTGTGTAGGCAAGACCGCTTGAATGGAATTCCGTCGAGGTCCGTCGAAGAAACCTGTGTAGTTTATCCCGGCGGCAAAACCGGTCATGTGTACAGGGCATAACAGTTTATTAACTAAAAATGTATTTCATTACTTTAACAATTCATTATTGGCTATTTAATTCTGTCTAAATGTGTTTTCACATTTACACAAAATGGGTGAAATTATCCATACAGATCACTGTCACGTTCATATATAAAGATGCTGGATTTTGTGCAGGCACTTAAATCAAGTGTCTTACTCAGCAGCTCCTCTAAGATGACTTTTCTATGCCATAATTGAGCCAGACTCCCAGGCACAACAAAATTCAGAGATGATGGGGTTCTGTCTGTGATAAGCCTTGCCGCCATGCCATATCGCTGGTTCAGAAATCTGTGCTGCCTTTTCAAGCAGCTAGAAAGTGTAGGGTACTGTTGTTCCTCCCCACAGGGAGAAAAAAAAACATAAACCAATTTAATTTTTTTCCTCAAAATTGGAGAAATAGGGAAGTTGTGAATTATTACATATACTTTTCACACAGCAGTATGTGAATGTACTTTCCTGCATCCTTCTGTGAAAGTGAATGACAGAGCACAATAATAAACACTGCATGTGTATTGTAAATCGAATGGGTTGTCGGAATTGTTCAAGAGAAAAACTTAGTGTGCTGTCCTGTGCAATGTTCATCCAACACACAAAGCTGAGAGACTGTAAAATCAGAAGAGGTTTGTGAACTGTGCAATACAGATGCCCTCATGGTCTGTAAATCCAATACATAGCACTGCACTGCGCGGTATAAATCCAGCATAAGTAGCTCCTGAATTCCTGGTAAATGGTAAATATAGTGCCTTCATTCATTTATTACTTCGTTATATGAATTTCAGTGTAAACTTTTGTTTTTATTTCAGAACAGGCTGATGCATTAACATTGTGTAGTATGTTTAGATCATATTTTATTTCCACACATAAGGCTCAATTCACAAAGCTAACACACCAAGATAGTGAGAATTATGTATAAAATAGTAAGTTTTTTTCAGCTGAATCCATTAAAGTATTAGTAAAGCCCCAATGTTTATGTGTACCTACAGGTAAGCCTAAAATAAAGCATAATAATAAACAAAAAACCGCGCTAAAAAAGTGCATAAATAAATATTCTTTAGTAGAGTCCGTGCAGTCCCATATGAATGTCCACAAAAATAAGGAAGGTGAAATTAATATAAATGAATAACATATAATTTTCTTCCCATGTGATAAGTGATAAACGGCCTGGGGACTGGAAACACCAAAATATTGCGCTTACCAGATGTAAGCCAAATAAGAGCGGGTGGCTCAAACCCAGCCAGGGCCTTTTACAATGATGATCCAGCCGAGTCAAGATGATCACACTCGTCTCATATGTCCAGTCCGTTAAGATTTATATCCAAAGAATAATGATACAAACATAGCGTAATACTGATATATGAAAAACTCAAAAAAATAAAAATAAAAATAAAAATAAAAAAGTGCAACACTCAAAAAAGGATAAATCATGAATATCATATATCATCCAACGTTGACACAGCAACCATAGATGTTGAGTGAATAAGGTGCAATCATGCAAAAAAATGTGAATTGAGGTGAAATAGATAAGAGGAATTGCAACCCCAATCTCAAATCAGAAAATGCTACACCCAAAAAATGTATTGATAAAACGTGAAAGGAGAAAAACGGACCAATAACAGATAGCTTATCGCATGCACATGCTGCTTACCAGATGATAAATTATACAGGCAAAGTGTCACACAACTAAGCGTGCAGATAGGATGGAAACGCACCAACGAATCCTAGGGGATATTCAGCTTACCAGACATCCTCACAAGGTAGGCAAGTAGAATAGAGCATACACAGGCTCCTATCCGGAGTGGCGTGGATGCGTCCTAGCCAGTCAAGCCCAAGCTCAGCGGTACATATGAAGTGAAAAATGCCCAATAGTGTAATACTGTATAATCCACTTTATTCTAATAGAAATTGCACTTACATGAATTTATATTTTTATTTTTTTGAGTTTTTCATATATCAGTATTACGCTATGTTTGTATTATTATTCTTTGGATATAAATCTTAACGGACTGGACATATGAGACGAGTGTGATCATCTTGACTCGGCTGGATCATCATTGTAAAAGGCCCTGGCTGGGTTTGAGCCACCCGCTCTTATTTGGCTTACATCTGGTAAGCGCAATATTTTGGTGTTTCCAGTCCCCGGGCCGTTTATCACTTATCACATGGGAATAAAATGATATGTTATTCATTTATATTAATTTCACCTTCCTTATTTTTGTGGACATTCATATGGGACTGCACGGACTCTACTAAAGAATATTTATTTATGCACTTTTTTAGCGCGTTTTTTTGTTTATTATTTTGTATTTGGTGTGCCACACTTGTAACCGCAGCTTCTTCTTCTTTTTCTTTACCAAGCGCAGTTTTTTCTTTTTGATTTTGTCTAAAATAAGGCATACCTGTAGGTACAGTAGATATTTACTATAGTAGCAGCTGGTGACATCACGGACGCATGTGCATTGGGCTCTCAATGGACCGCGTGCCGTCCATTAAGAAAGCTGTGCGGCGGCCGTGACTCCCATGCACATGCGCGGGAGAGACGTCATTGCGGCTCGGCCAATCAAGCGGCTGCAGCCCACAAACCTGAAAGGAAGACCAGGTGAAGATAAAAGCCATGTCAGCAGTGACAGCGTGCCACTGGAGGGCTTCGTTCTAAGGTAAATCTTTCATAATGTGCTAGTATGCGATGCATACTAGCACATTATGCTATTGTTTTGCAGGGGAACTTTTTTTTGCTAATTCTTTTTTTTTTTTTGTAGTTTACTACCCCTTTTAAGCGATTGTAAAGTCTCGTTTTTTTTTTTTTTTTTTTTAAATAACAAACATGTTAAAAAACGTACCTCCTCTGTGCAGTTGATTTTGCACAGAGCAGCCTGGATCCTCCTCTTCTCGGGTCTCTCTTTGCTGCTCCTGGCCCCTCCCTCCTGTCAAGTGCCCCCACAGCCAGCAGCTTGCTATGGGGGCATTCGAGCCGAGCCCTGACCCGGCCCCACCCCCTCTCTCCCCTGATTGGCTGACTTTGATTGACAGGCGTGAGAGCCAATGGCACCGCTGCTCTATCTCAGCCAATCAGGAGGAGAGTCCCAGATGGCTTAGACACTCGTGGACATCACTGGAGAGAGCTGAGACTGAGGTAAGTAATTAGGGGGTGCTGGAGAGGCTCCTACACACAGAAGGTTTTTTATCTTAATGCATAGAATGCATTAAGATTAAAAAAAAAAAACTTCTGCCTTTACAACCACTATAAGATCTAGAAATAGTCGAATGCCGCGTACACATGAGCGGACTTTTCGACCAGATTGGTCCGACTGACACTTCTACCATATGTAGGCTTCATCGGACCTGCAGCGGACTTATTTGGTCGAAAATCTGATGGACTTTAGATTTGGAACATGTTTTAAATCTTTACGTCGGAACTCCGCCGGACCCAGTTCCTATCGAAAAGTCTACTAGTCTGTATGCTAGTCCGACGGCCTAAAACCGACGCTAGGGCAGCTATTGGCTACTGGCTATCAACTGCCTTATTTTAGTCCGGTTGTACGTCATCATGTACGAATCTGTAGGACTTTCGTGTGATCGTGTGTAGGCAAGTCCGTTCGTTGGGAAAGTCCGTTGGAAGTCTGCCGAAAGTCCGTCGGATTATCGGTCGGACCAGTCTGGTCGAAAAGTCCACTTGTGTGTACACGGCATAACAATTTGCATTAAAGAGGTGTTCCACCCTGGGGAAAAAAATGCAAAAGTCATAATATATGGACACTAATGGAAACAGGCAGTGAAGCCTTTCGGCTTCACAGATGGTACGCTACTGCGCATGCACAAAGCGTGCTGCGCTTTCTAATTGGCCCGGCAGCGGAGGAAGGAGGAGGGGGGCCATACTTCTGAGGGACAGCGCCGTGTCGCCGTCTCCGGAAGTGGGGAAGGGGGATCTGTCAAAAACAGGTCCCTGTTCCCTCCTCTCCCCTAAAAGTTGCCAAATGTGACACCAGAGGGGGGGGGCAAATAAGCAGAAGTTCCACATTTTAAAAACAGATGTTATATTTGCACAACAATCGTACAACATTTGCAAATGTATATGGAAGCCTCTCTGCCTTGTCAAAGCTCCTTTGTAAAGTACAGTCCTAACATGTATAACAATGGAAAGGGACACGCCAGAAGTGTGTTATCACGTGTGTTATAACATATGTGTTATCTCAAAGAGCCATCCTAGTTCTTATCTTGGACTACAGGATAATATATTATGTCATGAAGAGCTGAGAGTAGGAGTTGTTAGCGGGAGACGGCATATGTATACGTGGCCACAGCGACAGCCAGAGCACCTCTAACTACACACTCAAATTCTGGGCATGCCAGCCCTTACTCTGTAGTACTCACAAGACACTAATCTTCGGGGGAAAACCAGCCCTCGCTCGGTATTTTTCTCTCTCTCTTCCTCATGCGTGGGTGAGGGCAAGTGACCAGGTTCTCTGCCCATTCTCCTCCTTGCGTGGCTTTACCCCCTCAATCCAAGGGGTATGTGGACACTGGCCCACTGCTCCCAGGGCACCATCAGAAAAACTCACACAGAATCCACATGCAGACAAACTTCTTCTTTTCCGAAGATTCACGGTACATACCAACAGGCCTTAGGCCAAACACAGTTCCACAGCAAGTTCTAAAACTCATTGGTTGCTGAAAGTCTCTCCGAGGCAAGTGAGGTGCAGTCAGGGCCAGATAAGGGTGACCCACTCCTATGGGCGCCCTCAAAAGAGTGCAGCTTTTCGACCGAACTTGTCCAACGGATGCCGACGGACCAAATCCGGCGGACAATCCGATCGTGTGGGGGCTTCACCGGACCTTCAGCGGACTTTTCCAGTCGCAAATCTGACGGACTTTAGATTTGGAACATGCTTAAAATCTTTACGTCGTAACTCCGCCGGACCCATCCGCTCGTCTGTATGCTAGTCTGACGAACAAAAACCGACGCTAGGGCAGCTATTGGCTACTGGCTATCAACTTCCTTATTTTAGTCCAGTGTACGGCATCACGTACGAATCCGTCGGACTTCGGTGTGATTGTGTGTAGGCAAGTCCGTTTGTTAAAAAGTCAGTCAGAAGTCCGCTGGAAAGTCTGTCGGACAAGTCCAGTCAAAAAGTCCGCCTGTGTGTACGCGGCCTTAGGTGACCATACTCTTCATGGCAACCCTTCCAATAGCCAGGGCTCTCTACTCTCTAACTAACTCCTGCCACACTATGAGGGATCCTTCCAGGCAGGAAGTGAAATCACCCTCCTTCCTGGAAGGATTTAAAGGGGCAACTATATTAAGTGGGCCACAGGGTGGTGCCTCCCCCTGACCTGCCTACAGAGTGGTTGGGTAATTTAGCAAAAAATATTTGTGTTGGGCTGACAACAGTCCACAAAAAAAAAGTTGTATGTTGTCAGTCTACAACATGGCTTAAGAATTGAGTGCTTTTCTGGCAGATCAACAGGTGTTTTCCTGGCAGATCAACAGGTATTTTTCTGTACTTGCAGGATCTACCACTTCAGCTTTAACACCCTGTATAGACCAGAGCAATTTTTACATTTCTGTTATGGGCCTGTTTATTCACCAATAATTTGGTCATTGCTTAAAATTACAAAGAGATACATACAATACTAATGTCATATTTTTTTGAAAAATTATGTTTATTCACAGTTTTTTAAAAACATACATACAAACATAACATATTGCAATCCCAACCTTCCCCCCCTTATCCCCCCCCCTCCCCTCTCCCCCTATCCCGTGCAGCGACCCTACCAGTTACAGGAGCATATTCTTTTATCATGGTGTTTGAGATAGTAACCTTATAGTCTTATTTATACAATAGTTCACTGTAACATACTCACAAAAAGAAGAGTCTTCTACCTAATCACGCCTATATTCCAATTATTACTATAATGTCCCTCACTTCGTAATACACTCAGTCATTATGCTAGGGTCTCATTGGCATCAATCCAACACTGCCACACCTTCTCAAATTTCGTAGGACAGCCCCTGCTTAAATATGTAGCTTTGTATAATGGGAGAACCTTATTTATCATATCTTTCCAAAAGGGTACCGTTGGTGGCTCGGGCTTCTTCCAATAGCTTACTATGGCTTTACGTGCATAAAACAAAACAATAGAAATCAATGTCCTCTGAGCTCTCCGTGGTGCAATACCTTCCAGCAAGCCCAGCAGGCAAACCGACACCGTGAGAGGAACAGGCATTTTCAGCAAGGCCTGGACAGCGCTAGTTACCCCCGTCCAGAACTTCCTGATCTCTTGACAATGCCAAAAAATGTGGTCAAAGTCCGCTGGGCTGTGCGCACAACGCCAGCACTCACTTGTACCAGTGCCATATATGCGTGCCAGCTTCGCCGGAGTATAATAAATCCTATGCAACAGCTTGAATTGGATAAGTCTGTCTCTAGTTGATACCAAAACTCCGAATGTGTGGTCCCACATATCATCCCAGTCGTCTCTCCCAAAATCGGGGACCAGCACACTCCAAGTGTCTCTGCACTTATTAAGCATTTTTGGTGTGTCAACAAATAGCCCTTTGTATACTTCCGATAAAGGTTTCTTTAAATTTTCCTCACTCAATAATAATTCAATGGGAAGTGTACCTATAACTTGAGAATCTGATCCAAATTGCGACTTAAATGCGTGGCTAAGTTGTAAATAGCGGAAAAAATACCAGTTAGGCAATTTGTGCCTGTCTTTCAGCTGGTTAAAAGTAAGAAGTTTATTACCACCCACTATATGTTTCAATTGTTTTATACCAACTCTGGCCCATATGATTGGATCGGGAATTGTGTTCAAGTGCGGGAGTTTGGGGTTGAACCACAGGGGAGTGTCTGGGGACCACACATCAGATGGAGACTTCATCAACGCCCTCACTCTGACCCATGCACGGATTGTTACTCGCATTGAGTTAGTCGGAGATGACATAGCCGATGTTTCTCTATATAGCAAAAATGAAAGGCTCTCAAAGGACCCCAAATGGGCTGCTTCCAACACATTTGCCGCATCCCCATCATCCCGCACCAACCATCTTCTGGCCACAACCATTTGTCCAGCTATGAAATATTTAAATAAGTCTGGGAGAGCAAGCCCTCCCTGCCCCCAGGGCTCCTGCAGCGTCCTAAGGCCTATTCTGGGGTGTTTTTCGGACCAAATAAACGACCCAAACATACTGTTTATCTTTTTGAAAAACTTTGCCGTAACCCAGACTGGTGAGTTCCTTAGAAAGTACAATAAAACCGGCAACACCTTCATTTTAATAAGGTTGACTTTCCCTATAAGCGAGAGTGGTAAGTGCTTCCATGCTTCCAGCTGTATTTTAGTTTTTGCCAGTGCCGGCATAAGATTTATTGACATATAGTCACTCACTTTAGGAGTTATATTGATGCCTAGGTATTTGAACTGTGTTACCCAGGTTATGGGGACCTTTTGTGTTGCCACTGCCCTTGCCCCAGGATCAATGGCCATCCCACTAGATTTCTCCCAGTTCACACACAACCCTGAGAATCTCGAAAATTCCTCCAGTATTTTGAATACTCCCTCCAGAGACAGACCTGGGTCTTGTAGGAAGAGAAGCATGTCATCTGCGTACAGGGCAGTACACTCGCGAATGCCCCCCACCCTTAATGCCTGTACATCCTGGGATTTACGAAGCGCTATAGCCAGTGGCTCTATTGCTAGAGCGAACAGGGACGGCGACAGGGGACAACCCTGCCGCGTTCCCCTGCCCACCTCGAATGGCTGCGAGACAGAGACTCCCAACTTAATTGCTGCCTTTGGCTTACTGTAAAGTAGTGATATCCATGTCCTAAATGTTGCCCCAAACCCCATGTGATGTAACACTGCTGACATATAGTTCCAATCCACAGAATCAAAGGCCTTAGCCATATCTAGGGATAAGACCACCCTAGTCCCTTTATTGACATGATCAATCTGCAGGTTTGTAAATAGCCTGCGTAGGTTTGTGTCTGTGGATTTCTGTGGGATAAAGCCTGTTTGATCTATAGACACTAAGCTAGTGATGACTTTAGAAAGTCTAGTGGCCAGAATTTTGGTTAAGATCTTAAGGTCTTGATTCAATAATGCTATGGGTCTATATGAAGAGCACTCCAACAGATCCTTCCCTGGTTTAGGTAATAGGATAACCTGAGCCTCCAACAGTGACTCCGGCAAGATCTCATTTTTAAGACAGAAAAGATATATATTTTTGAGTCGTGGGACCAAGGTCTCTATATTTGCCCTGTACCATTCAATACATAGACCGTCAGGCCCTGGTGATTTGTGCGGTGGAAATGATTTAATGGCAGTTTCGATCTCTTTTTCAGTGATCTCAGCCTCTAGGTCAGCCCTATCAGATTCTGAGAGCATTGAAATTTCTAGAGAAGTCAGCAATGTTTCCAACTCCTGTGAACTATAAGTAGATATGGGAGTATATAAGGTTCTATAGTAATCTACAAATGTTTCTAAAATGTCATTGGGATCTGTAAGGAGATTACCCTGTCTGTTCCTAATGCATGGTATATTTGTCTGAAGTCTCTGCTCCGCAGTCAAGATGGCCAATAGTTTCCCATTTTTGTCCCCCTTTTCAAAAATGGATTCCGCCCTCCTTGTCCAGGAAGTATGTGTCAACTCTGTGAAGTGCAACGCCAACACTCGTCGCGCCTCCAGGAGCTCCGAGTATGTGACCTCTGAGTGATCTTTGGCATATGTTGCCTCACGTACCCTCTCTGCCTCCTGTAACTCTTGCGTTTTTTTATTAAAGTTTTTCCTTGCTTGTTTAATGGCCGAGATGTATTGCCCCCGCATGCACGCCTTAAAGGCATCCCATACAATGGGCAAAGACGCTGAACCAAGGTTATCCTCCCAGTAACTAGAAACATAAGGTGTCACCTGCGATGCCACTGACTCTACCTCTATCCAGCCCGTGTTCAATCTCCAAGCTCCTCCTCTAAGTCTGGAAGGCAGACTCATGTGTACAGATAGTGGTGTATGATCTGATAGGCCCCCGGCCAGATAGTTTGCACCCTTTATCAGCTGCAACATGAGTGAATTAGCAAATGCTAAGTCTATCCGGGAAGAAGACTTATGTGTTTTAGATAGATATGAAAAACTCTTTGTAATTGGGTTCTTCCAACGCCATACCTCTGTCAGGGATGCCGTATCTGCCCATGTGGCCAAATCAATCGATGCCGCCCTAGATGCATTAGATGAATCCATCGCGGCACACAGAATGGCATTGAAATCCCCTGCTATCAGCAGGGGGAGATGCATAAAGGGGGCCAGCTTACCCAGCAGATCATACAATATCTGAATCTGAAAAGGAGGAGGGACATACACATTGACCAATACCATTTTGTGTGTATAGAGATCAGCCACAATAATTAGATACCGACCTCCTGGGTCAGATATAACATTATGGATTGTGCATGGTAAAGACTTACTAACTAAGATAGCCACCCCTCTAGCATACGTAGAGTAAGTTGCATGGAGCGCTCGCTGAATCCAGGGTCTGCGAAGCGACAGAATCCTGTTCCCATCTAATTGCGTCTCCTGCAAAAATACTAATTGTGGTTTAAGTGGCTTCAAGTATTGAAACATCAGGGCCCTGCGGAATTTATCGTTGAGGCCCCTGACGTTCCAAGACACTATGTTAACCATTGACCCCGCTATATTTGTAGATTATCACATCACAAAAACTACCATGGAGCATAACATTTCTTAGGCGCGACCAGGCTATGTCATCACCCTGTCTGTACTTAAGTTTGGTACCATCACCCAACACCCCACTTGGATCGCTGCACATTCCTAAAAGAAACAACTCATACCCTGCATAACCCCTTGCTGCGGTGAAAAACAAAAAAACAATAAGAACTATACACCGAGCATTTACCCGTAACTTGTTTCTGATCATGTAGGAAGCGTGACCGTAAAAAAAAGGTCAAAAACAACCAGAAAAACAAAATTAGAAAAAAACCTGAGTCCGTCAGTCTAGAAAAACTTCATGTTCATGTCTCTTGTGCTCCGTGCCTTCATGCCGGAGACATTATATTTCCCCCCTCTTGCACAGATAGGAGTTTTTATTACTATCAAGGCAGCGACAAACTCCCGAAACCAGTCAAAGGCGACAAAATACGTGGAGTAGGTTGTGCAACATTCATCCCAGATTATGATAGGGATTTGAATTTGAATCCCCCCCCCCTCCTCCTTCTCACCCCTCCTTGCAAAAATGAAAAAGAAAAAAAAGGAAAAAGTAAGCGGAGTATGGAGGGACCACAAGCAATAAGGCATTTAAGACTCCCCCCCCTTCTTGCATTTATGTAAGATGGATAGCAGGTGGTGCATGTTAAGGAATCTCATCAAGTCATAGTCCATCAATCCAGTCGTTGGCCTCCATTGGGGTGTCAAAGAAATGAACCGAGCCTTTGTGCGGTACCCGCAACTTGCTGGGGTATAACATACTATACTTGATATTCTTCTCTCTCAACCTGCGTCTCACCTCGTTGAAGGATCTGCGACGTTTCTGCACCTCAGCCGAAAAGTCTGGAAAAAGCATTACTTTGGTATTTTCATACGGCAGCTCTGGATGTTTCCGGGCCTCTGCTAATATCATATCTCTGTCTCGGAAATTTAAGAATCTCACCAGAAAAGGTCGAGGATGGGCACCCTCTGGACGGCGGCCGGTGGGGACTCTATGAACCCTTTCAACAACATATGTTGGAGGCATGTCAGGCAGGCCCAGCAGGGTTTTGAACAGCGTTTCAGCAAATGTGGCAGGGCGCATGCCCTCGGCTCCCTCCGGAAGGCCTACCACCCGTGTAGGTCCGCTATCTGAGCAGCTTGCGACCCTTGCTGATCTTCCACCTCTCCGATCCTATTCTCTGCTTCCGTTAGCCGCCCTCTAATTTTGTCCAGATCATGGCGAATCAGTGTGCATTCTGATGCCATATGCTCCACCCGCACCATCAGCATGGTTTTAAGCCTTCTATGGCTTCCAGGATGGGTTTTGTTATTGTGTCAGGTGCTGCGGCCACGAGATTATCATGGAGGAGAAACTCGCTAGAATAATACAGGACTTTCAGAAGCATTTTGAGAAAATTTGGAGGCCATGGGCCGACTATATGCACATTGATTTATGATTTTGGTGGCAATTTGGGTACTCTAATCCTTTTTAGGTAATGTCCCTGAAGCCTCACTGCCCTTATCCCTTTTCTTTCTTTTTCCTTTATATTCTTCTCTGGCCCTTTCCCTTTTTGTTTTGTCTCTGGTCTTACCATATTGAGGGTTATTATATAAGGAAAGGTGGATACTGTGCATTAGTTATATGATAGTCTTCAGGCGATATTCCTGGCTGTTAGTGGCCTTTAGGCACCAGACAATTCCCTGGGCTCTTATGTGCTCTGTAATCTTCACTAATGTCGGTTCTTGCCCCGTGTTTTGGGGCATCACTGTTGGATTTAAAGATCTGTTTGCTTCTCTGTATCATTTCTTTTAATAAAACATATTGAAAGTAAAAATAAAAAAAATTACTAATTTACAGCCCCTCCTTAGTTACACTATTGGCAGCCCGGTGGACAGGTAAGAAGTGTCATAATCTACAAAGCTGGATACACACTGTCCAAATTGCAGCACATTTTGACATTATGATTAAACCAATCAATATAATAGGAGACAAAAACTTAAGAAGTTTCAATTTGTAGGTAATCAGGCAGGCCCTTGCACTACATGGTTTGGGGAATTTATGGGTTTTATGTGTGTATGGGTTTTTCCAAGTCAGCAGATAGAGTATTTGTATCTTTTGACTTAGCATTTTGGGGGGGGGGGGGGTTTCAAATGAGTTTGGGCCCAAAAAAAATTGCCTCTTGCACTCTGACCGAATTTGAGGACACCAATAACATTTATACACATTTTAGGGGTTGTTTAGGGTAGGCCACAAAAAACATTGTTAAGTTACCAGGCTAGGTGTGTATGGGCTCAGGACAGCATGCTGGGGAGGTTATTGAAAAAAAATTTGCATGTAGGCCAAAAAAGGAGCAGGAAAAGCTTACAGCATGCGTGAGGACAAAGAGGACATTCACAGCATATTACAATATTGATAAATATTTAAATCAACAAATGAATAAAATACATTAGCAAACATAAATAAATAGAATGTGATCTTAAAAGGTAAAAACTTGCCCTAATATTGTCATTCTGCAGGACTTGAATGATGGCTCAGCAGGTCTTTGGAATAATGACTCCCAGAGCCTGGGGGCAGATCCCAGTAGTAACCATGAGGTCCTGGAGACTTCACCCCGTCGCCAAGTACCACAAGGTGACTATAAGCTTTTGCTCTGGAGTGATGGAAAGCCTTATACATGGGTCCTGCTTCTTAATATAGGGGGTCACCAATGCCAAGAGGTGGTGAAAGCAGGGATCCGTCATCCGGAGATAAGTCCGTAAATCATACGGATTATTCTCCTGGAGCTCCTGCAGCAATTGGCATATGATATATTAATTGGTCACGATCTAGCAACCTCTCTGTGCCAGGCTCCATTCCCTGCGAGCGCCGCAACGCACGGGGGCGGAGCCTGGCGGCAAATTCAAAAAAATTTACAAACCATAACACATACAGTACTGTAATCTTACAGATTACAGTACTGTATGAAATTTCACATCCCTTTTGTCCCCAGTGCTTTGGCCCATGCCCTGCATGCAGTTTTATATTATATATTATTATTATTATTATTATACGAGATTTATATAGCGCCAACAGTTTACTCAGCGCTTTACAATGTATAAGGGGGACAACACAATTACAGTACAATACAAAAGGTACAGGAGGGCCCTGCTCGTAGAGCTTACATTCTAAAAGGGAGGGGGTGGTGGTACAAAAGGTAATAGCTGCAAAGAATATATATATATTATATATATATAAAGAATATAAGAATATATACTGTTCTTTCTGCCTGGAAACTGGAGATTGTCCATAGCAACCAAAAAGTGCCCCTTTATGTCAAAAGTGGCTTTAGACCAGCTAGAAAACAGCGATAGTAAATTAGAACACTTGCAGAATTGAGCGATAGTGAATCGTGGGGAAATTCATTTTATTATTATTATATTATTATTTTTTAATTATATATATTTATTTATTATATTATAATTTATGTTTTTGTGTTTCAAACTTTATCATACCCGGGATATCTACTAGACTCTTGTTTGGACAGATTTAAGTGTGTTATTGTTAAGATTTACAGGCCTACAATATAAAACGCCAAATTTCCATGCAAAATAATTGCACCGCTTTCAGCACCTAAAATCCGAAATAATCATACCGCCAGGGAGGTTAAGGGTTAATAAAGCATCGGAACAAACTGTATTTCCGAAAAAAAACAACTTTTTTTATTTACTTGTCAGGTTGCTTTAATCAACATCATTTGCAGATTGAAGCTCATCTTTTTGATCTGCAGAAGCATTAAACAGAGTAGATATATTTAAATTAAAACGGTTAGTTTTCTAACTCATGTCTCAACAGTGTTTATAAACACTGTGTCACGGTCCATGTTTTATACCAGCTGTCGACTGTATTTGTGTTGGCAAGTCCGAGGAGGATAGAAGCAGTGAAGAAGAAGGACAGAGTGTACTACACAGGGGCTATGCACTTTGATTACATTTTTTTGGTTGTGTGTAGCTTGCCCAGTGTCCACGAATGAATAAACATGTCGAACTCATCTGTAGTTTTTTTTTTTATGCCTTCATTCTGGAGACTAGGTAGAGGAGACATGTTTTGTGCATGTAAACTGTATATTCAACATTCCTCAGGTCAATCGCTCCCTGCCACACCCTTAAAGTGTTACTAAACTCACAACAGTAAAATCCGTCTGTATATGCAGTAAAGCATGCTTGTTATACTCACTGTGAAACCTAAGGGGTTAGTCCTGCTCATTGTGTAAAAAAGCGGTTTGATGCTGTCTTCTCTGATCCTCCCCTTCTTTTACTGTCCCCAATAAATCTGCTGATAGTACAGAGCCTTGGAAGCACTCGGCACATGCTCAGTTTGGTGTGTATTTTTTGGGGGAGGGTGCATGTGATCAGCACAGGGCCAATCAGCACTGTCCACACAGAGGGTCAGGGGTCCTGCAGCCTCATAGGACAGTCACAGGAAAATGAAAACTCCTACAAGCTTCAACCAGTGCTTGGCCAGACACTGATAGATGTCACAAGACTGTTATATACTGCTGATGAGAAAAGGTATTTAGCAGTTTATATTTACTAAAATAATTGCATTTCCATGTTCTGTGTACTGTGGTAGACCAGATATAGTGAATGATGGGTCCTGGGTTTTGTAGCACTTTACAGTGTATGTCAAAGCAAAATAGAAATAAAAAATGCAGTACATCTTTGCAATACATGCATGTTTTCCCAAGTTTTATTCACTTGAACACACTGCTAGTACAGAAAATTACCAGTTGATTTGCTAAAAATGCTCTCAACTCATAATTTTCTTTTGTGGGCTGACAACACATTAGTTTATGCACTGAAATTGCACGAAATAGTGTCAGTCCTGCCTTGTTGTCCTTTGATACAATACTGAACATTCCTCCTCTCCTCATTTCCACAGCATAGTCATTTTTCTGTAGCCCGAGATTAGAACTAACAAGGCTGATCCTGATCAATCTCTTTAAAGAGCAACTGCAGTCTGTTCACATAATTTGTAATAAAAACATCTTTGCCATTCTGAAGCTTCCCTCCAACCACTTTGCATATTATTTTATATATACTGTGATTCTGTACTTGCCAAATGTGCTGCAGAAATCTCCCTCCACTGAGTCTGGCTGCATCTATTTTAACTGCGGGCAGCTGAAGCTGCTGCCGTATCACTTCCTGGATTTACACAGACACACAGAGGCACACCTCCAGCTCTCATTGGCCCTCTTATGACTCATTTCCCCCTCCCTTCCTGGCAAACTCTCACTTGAGAGAGAGAGAGCTGTGCATGATGTCATAAGCCTAGGCTTTTTTCCAGACAATAAACAAGAAGTGGGCTGTATAAGGTATTTACTGGCAAAAAAAAATGTTTTACTATCCAAAGTTAAAACAACAACAAGGGCAGAAGATTTAATAGATGTTAAGTTGAAAAAAATGACTGAAGTTCAGCTTTAAAGCGGAGTTCCACACAAAAATGGAACTTCCGCTTTTCGGAACCCTCCCCCCCTCCGGTGTCACATTTGGCACCTTTCAGGGGGGAGGGGGGTGCAGATACCTGTCTAAGACAGGTATTTGCACCCACTTCCGGCATAGACTCCCATGGGAGTCTATGCCTCTTCCTGTCCCTCCGCGCTGTCTCCTGGGAAACACACAGCTCCCAGCAGAGAGCGGGGACCACTAGGGATGCGCAGTGCGACTCGCACATGCGCAGTAGGGAACCGGGAAGTGAAGCCGCAATGCTTCACTTCCTGATTCCCTCACCTAGGATGGCGGCGGCAGCTGCCGAGAACCGAGCGGGTTCTCGGCGTCCCCTGCCGACATCGCTGGACCCTGGGACAGGTAAGTGGCCACGTATTAAAAGTCAGCAGCTGCAGTATTTGTAGCTGCTGGCTTTTAATATTTTTTTTTTTTGGCGGTATAGGTGGACCCCCGCTTTAAGTTAACACAGGAAGAATAATCAGGACACATGACAACTAACAAGATCAATTGGTATTTTGTTTGCAGTTTTCCAACAGATATTTAAAAAAAATAACACTTTTAATTATGTATTTTATAGAGCAAAAGGGACAAAGTAAGGGAAGTTTATTGCTAGGGTTGATATACAGTTTAACCAACAAGCCTTCACAGTTATATCTTTCTTCTTTCAAAAGAACAGTGCAATACAAATCTGTACAATACACAGGAAGTTATGGTATAGCCTATATAGGTAGAGCTCATGGTACATGGTTATACCTAAAAATTGCAAGGTCTTCACTACACAACCAGATTTTGTAATTTATGCTTTGCTGTTTTCGGTTGCGCACCTAATGTAAAGGAATAAACAGAATTACAAACTTGTTGCAACTAAAAACAACCCATATATGTACTGTGATTGAAAAGTATATTTAGCTATTTGGCTGGATTTCTGCTTTAAGTATAATACTGAGAATAATGATCTTATCAGCTATAATTATTTTTTCCTCTCTACAATTTGCTCCTATTAAGTATGGAAGATTATGAATGTCTAGCTATGAACTATATGATCACAGACAGGAAGCTATTAGCCAATGATTAATGGTCAGCTTCAGTACTAATCAGACAAAGGAAGTATAATGCAGACAGGTCACTAACACTAGCATGAAGCAAATGATTAGAAAAACCTCACAATTACAAAATGCCAAGGTTTCATCAATTGCTAGTGAAAACCTGATTTCTGCAAATCAAATATTAATATATTTTTCCAAATCATGTATAAACTGTTATCTACTGTATATAGTAGGATATACTGTATAGCAAATTTGAGATGTGTTTCTAAATTCTGCTGGTTAAAGCTACAGACTGCAAAGACATATACAAATCTAAGGAGTAACTATAAACTATATAATCCTTATACTTGCTTTAAAGTGACATTAAAGGTTTGTTTTAAAATGTAGCACCCATTAGTGTGTGCTAGAAGTGAGAGTAGAAAAATTATAGTTTAGCTCAGGCCAAAGCCCGCGCTATGGAATCTGGGTCAGGGTTTACTAAAGTCCAGGGCTGGGTGACTCATTCTGGCACCTCTCTGGTGCCTTCCCCTGGTCTAGAAGGTTGGATCTTCTAGAATTAGTGGGTGGAGGTTAGGAGGCGCTGCCTTGAATATTTATGAAGCCTCAGTCAATCTTCAGAAGTAGGCTGGCAGGGGGTGAGGCCACTCCATAAATAGACCTGTGCCATGCCAGCAGGGGCAGTCAGGTGGAAGATAGAGATACATTGTTGAGGAGGCTGTTGGTGGCCCTTGAGGCGAACCCCCTAGTCTGGGAGGGGTGTCCTGCCTCAGGCTGGGGCTTGGGTGCTGGAAGGATCCTGGCAAAAATACACAGGAGGAGGTTTCCTGGAGGCAGGAGAGTAAGAGAGAACAGAGTGAGTAGGTCAACACTGTGGGTACTCACAAAGGGGGGAGACTGCCATATGTAGCCAGTCTCCCTTGAAGACAGCGGTCGTCAGCCTTTCCCTAGAGATCTCCTGAGAGTCAGCCGGATGGGCTGGTGAAGATTCAGTCTGGGGAACTGGTGTGGAGAGTCAGCCAGGTGGGCTGGTGAGGAGTCAGTCTGGAGGACTGTTGTGGAGAGTTAGCCTGGAGGACTAATGAAATGGGCAGCTGCAGCCAGGTGGGTTGGCAGAGCATGAAGAGGTAGTGCTGGGATCAGTGGCCACAGGGGAGAAGTTACATGCTGTTTCACTGCAACTGTGCTACACAAAAAGTGACTGTGAGTTCCTGCCGGTAATAGGCTATTGCTAATCTGACATGGAGCTTGTCAGATAAATCAGAAGTGGAGGTCAGGGAACAAGCCGAAGTTTATTCAGGTGGAGTTCAGAGAATGGCCAAGACAAGCTGGGCCAGCAACTGGAAGCAGGATACAGGTTCGCAGGAGGCTGAAGACAAAGCAGTGCTGATCCTGAGGACTGGTTGAGTTTAAATAGTCTGTTTGGGGCCAGCATCTGTCACAGGTGGCGAGCCTGTCAGATAAATCAGAGTGATTCAGCTGGAGCTAACAAGTGAATGTGCAGAAGGAGAGTGAAGGAGAGTGTGTATAGGAAGATGTCCCTGAGGTTTGCTGAAGTTGTGCTGAAGTCAAGTGGGCAACCCATAACCTCCCATCCCTATCTAAGTTATTAACCCTCTAATAAAAAAAAAAAACAGTCATGGACTGTTCTCTGACTCTGGGTGCTTGTGAAGATTCGGTGTGCCTGACTGTGGGAGATCCAAGTTCATCAGCAGTCTCTACGGGGGTGTGCTACATAAATAACAAACATGGTATACTTACCTGCTCTGTGCAGTGGTTTTGCACAGAGCAACCCAGATTCTCCTTTTCTCGGGTCCCCTGCCAGTGCTCCAGGCCCCTCCTTCCTGCCTGGTGCCCCCACAGCAAGAAACTTGCTATGGGGGCACATGAGCTGCTGCTCTGTGTCCATTCACACATGGAGAGTGGCTCGGCCCCACCCCCGTTCTCTCCTCATTGGCTCACTTTCTGTGATTGACAGTAGCGGGAGCCAATGGCTACCACTGCTGTCTCAACGAATAAAGAGGGAGAGACCAGGGAGTGCAGAGGCTCTCATGCACATTGCTGGATCGAGAGGGGGCTCAGGTAAGTATTGGGGGGGGGCTGCTGCACACAGAAGTTTTTTGACCTTTATGCATAGAATGCATGAAGGTAAAAAGTCTTGAGCCAGAATCATAATTTAGTTAATGTGCGTTTAGGCACATCAATAATTTTTTCTCTGACAAAATGCTGCTGCTCCTGAATGAGTTTACAGTGGATTTTTTTCTGCCTCTAAATGCCTGCAAACATCTATGTATGCATGGACACATAAGGGTGTTGAGAGGCAGAAAAAAAGTAAAATGCTCCTAAAAGTGGTGTTGTTAACACCCAGTGTGCATGAGGTCAAACAATGCTTACAAAAAAAAAACCCAAAACATTAGAAATGCTAAATTCCTTTAAATAACAATTGTGGAGGGTGCCCTAAACTTGCTTGTGAAGTGGTGCATCTGTAGAATGTATACAACCTACCACAGCAAAGCTGACATTTAAAAAAAATGATGTTTAAATTGTCAGTAAATGATAGCTCCCAGCTGCTTTGTTCTTATCCTAGATGAGAGTTTGGTATACATAGCTGCCAACTATTCCTGATTTGAGGGACTGTCCCTGATTTGGAACAAAGTCCCTCTATCCCTCTTTATTCATGATTTGTCCCTAATTTTGGTCTGATCTATATAGTTGTATACAAAATGCACTTATTGTCTTTCGAAAAGTGTTTTCCAGTGCTAAACTTTCATCCAATTTCTAAATTGCTGCATTTATGGATTTCAAAAGCCAGTATAAAGGAATAGTAGCAGTAAAAAAATACCTCTGCTTTACTGCAGATCTGTCACCTCTATTCCCAAAGACCAGTAGGCATGCTGGTACCTGTGATTACCCTTTATCTCACAAGACTTGTGTTCGAGACTGGTTAACCACCTGTTATTGATTAAAGCTACGTGCTCAGCCCAGCCAGACCATCTCCCCTTCTATTTAATCTGGGCTCATTCACCCGGGCTTTGCCTGAGCAACAGTTAATGTTAAGTCCCCCAATGGTGGCCAAGATGTTCCCTAGTGTACCCTGTGATTGTTCGTGGAGAAGATTTCTAGTATAACCCTAGTGCTTTATTGTGTCCATGGCTTCCTGAAAATATTTCTTGTGACCCTAAGACTCCTTGTGTCCCTGACTTCCTGGGAAGATTTCAAGGGACCCCTACACTCCTAGTGTTCTAGCTTCTGAGAGATTCCCAGTGACTCCCAATATTCCTAGTGATCCTGTAGTTGGACCCCCTTGTTCCTAGTGGCTGTTTGCAAACATCTCCCTGTGCCTTCCAGTGTGTACTCTGTAGAAAGGAAGGGTATGTTAGATCATGGGGCTCAAACCCAAGGGAACACCAGCCCAATATATAGTGCAAAAAAGAAAAAACATAGTAATATGTCGGGGCTTTTAAACGATTATTCCCATAGGTATTAAAATGTATAAAAAAAAAACATACATATCAATTCTTTTACAGATATATAAATTTTATTTTTTATTAATACATGCAAGATAGCATATCAACACGATAAGGGCAAATGTGATGCACATAAAAACACAGATACTGCGGAAACTGCCAACATGTTTCGTGGCACAGGCCGCTTCTTCAGGGCTTTGTTGTCTGTATCTGATTCAAAGTATCTTAAAAACGTGTATTGGATGTGTTCGAGCTAAGGGGAGACCCTTAGTGACATTACACACTACAGGTATCATGTACAGGCAAAAAAGCCCAACATCAGGTATAATATCTTTATAAGGGAAAGGGGAAAGAGCATACTCACATAGTCTGAAGTGGGACTAAAGATGTTGCCCAGGATCTATATAAACCATTAGTATCTGAGATATAGTACCACCTAATTGGGAAGTGGTGATAGCATACAGCCAGATGTCCATGGCTGTGTTCACTGTACTCCCATTGTCTATCAGTATGTCCACAGTGACTTTGTTTTCCTGCATGCAACCTGTATCCTTACACCTGTTTTTTCCTTTGAGCATAGGAGCGTGGTAAAAAATAATCTAAACCAGACAACAGTATAAAATGCAAAACACAGAAGTTGATCTATTCTTGCGTAGTCAGTTTTCTTCCTTTGGCTGGCCATTCAGAGGTACAGGAAGCTGTGCAGGCACACAGCATGCCTGTATTGGGTAGTTTTGTTCAGCCATCCTACCCCCTGACCAATCTCAGACTTCCTCTGGCACACACCTCCTGTTAAAAAATAAAGAAAGGTCATTTCTGAAATAGCAGTTATGGTGCCTGCATAGTTATACCTGTATTAGAAAGTATCTATAACAGTATGTTCAATACATTAATTATTGTGCCATTTATTCTGGCTTTGATCTCTATGAATCCCAATGTGGGTGTTTTCTAGGAATGGGCCATGGTTTGTTTGGCAGCAATAAAAAAAAAAATCGAATCATCCTTGCTGTATTACATTGGATGTCTGGAATTCATTTTCCAGCAAGGCCTTATCAGGATCTTTGAGTAGCTTGCAATTTAAGACTGTGTTTATTAGATACCCTATACCCTAATCCAGAGCTTTTGTGCTTTAGGACATGACCACCATATGTGCAGCATAGTTCCATCTTGTCCACAGCCCCGAAAACAGAGAGATGAGTAATCAGGAACATATATTGATATGTGACTACTGTAGATTTTCAAATGCTGGTGTTGAGAGGACCCTTAGCAGTGGCAGAGCAGATACCTTGCCAGTCCCCCACTGAGCTGGATGTATCTATCTGCACCTCGCGGCATATCATATACTGTATTTTAAGGTTAATATTGGAGCAGGGTATAGAAGCTTGTATAAGAGAGATAGGATTGGGACAGTGTGTCAGGATCTGCATGCCAGCAAACAAGATAACTGCTCTGGACGAACTTCTGTGCACAGGCTAAAATGTATTCCCTTTCGTGCTTGCAAGAATTGGGCATTGGCTATTACATATGCGAACTAGTGTGCGCACACGAGCCGTCACGCATTCTCGCCACTTGCGTGCACCTGTGACAGATGCTGAAACCAAACAGACTATTTAAACTCAACCAGTGCTCAGGATCAGCGCTGCTTTGTCTTCAGCCTTCTGTGAACCTGTATGCTGCTTCCAGTTGCTGACCCAGCTTGTCTTGACCATTCTCTGAACTACACTTGCATCAACTTCGGCTTGTCCCCTGACCTCTGCCTCCATTTGCTCCATTGGCTCCTGTTCCACTTATTGGTTCCAGAACTGGCTTGTCTCCTGACCACGTTCCTGTCTGTGCTCTGTATCGATCCATCATGTCTGTGTATGACCCGGCCTGCCTGACCTTGCTACTCTGCCTGCTTTTGCCAGCACCAGCTGCCTGCCTGTTTGCCTTCTTGCTGAAGCCATCTGACAACTTCTCCTGCCCCCTGAGGACACCTGCCCTGCTGCTTGCAAAACTTACATGTACCACTCCGCATGAAAAAAATGGGGAGTAGGGATCACCAAGAAACCTTATAAAAGGAACACCATGGACCTAAAAAATCACCTTTACTGAATATGGTAAAATGAATTAATGCAAAAAACTACCACTGATGCAAACATTAAAAATGACAACGTTGTCAAACAACTCAGAGACCTGCCGGCAGCACAACTCATACACCCACCACATACAGTCCACACTGCATTAAGTCTATGGGGATACACGGGCTCTTCCACAGTCAGTGAGATAAGAAAGGAGGACATTCTTCAAATGGTAAAGCCACTCAATCCACAGAGACCAAACCCTGGAAATCTTCCTATCAAAGGGTGTAGCAATCCACATAGAATTAAACTGCAATGAGGGTAATACAGGCTGGATGGGGAGATAAGAGCTGGATGGAAATGGGAGTAGCTGGCTGTATCTTAGATAGGGTTTATGGATGAACAGCAGAGCCAGTCTCACAAGTTGGTGTAAGTCAACCCCACAACAGGAGAATCACAGCCAGATGTCGCTGGCTATATATATATATATATATATATATATACACACACACACATACAAATACAGTGGTGAGGATTCAACACACAAGTCCCATATAGCATTCACTGGGCAGCATATAGCCACTGTACATCAGTATGCTCACCACCTCATGTCTCACAGAAGGAGGGGTTGTTGCAAATCCTTGTGCTGTGTGCAGTCCATGCTTGCCAGGTCCTATATCTTAGTCCAATGACCCAGAGAGATTGAAGTCCTGCAAAGCCAGCCTGCTTCCCAATAGTTGGGCGAGGTAGGTAAGGTCACTGGAGTTGCATAGTGACATCACGCTGACAGGTTTCGTCCGGCTATCAGTGATCTTCTTCAGAATAAGGAGGGTCCAGTGGGTCAGGTCTTTAATATCCCACGTTGAACTACCATATTCATTTACAACCACCCAGTGTCCTCAGTGTACACTTCCCTTGCTGACGCTAACCACCATTCACATTACATACAAAGTGCATATAAAAAGCGATCCACACAATCTCAATAGGTTGTAAAGACACATGAATACAAAAATTGGACAAAAGACTTTTATCAGTCTGATTAGACTATCTAGAGAGCCTCAGGGTCGGTTCACACTGGGACGACTTGGGATCCGACTTGTACGCCCTCAAGTCACCCCAAGTCGCCCCAGAAAGAGATTCACATTTAAGTGAATGGGAGCGTCTTAATAGACACTACTGAAGTCGCTCCGACTTCAGAGCGTACTCCCTGTACTACTTGGATCCACCTTGGTAGGCGACCTGTACCATAGAAATCAATGGAAGTCGCCTCCAAGTCGGATCTCTCTCTCAAAGTCAAGCGACTTTGCAGGGAAAACCCCTCCCAACCAGAGAGCTGATTGTCCTGTGATTGGCCACAGCCGAAGTCGCCTGTCCTGGAGGCGACTTGAAGTCGCGTTGTAATTTGCTAAAGTCGCGCTGAAGTTGCGCCGAAGTCGCGTTGAAGCCGCGTTGAAGTCGCGTTAAAGTCGTGTTGCCCCTGTGTGAATCGAGCCTTAGGCAAAAAGTCTGATTAGACTAGCTAGACAGCCTTAGGCAAAAAGTCTGATTAGACTAGCTAGACAGCCTTAGGCAAAAAATCTGATTAGACTAGCTAGACAGCCTTAGGCAAAAAGTCTGATTAGACTAGCTAGACAGCCTTACTGCCGGTTCACACAGGGGCGACTTGTCAGACGACCTAGTCGCCTGACAAGTCGCCTCCCGTTCTGTGCTACGGAACCGTTCTAATAGGAGCGACGCAAGTCGCTCCGACTTAGAAAAAGGTTCCTGTACTACTTTGGGGGCGACTTGCATAGACTTCTATGCAGAAGTCGTTTTGCAAGTCGCTTCGGAAGTAGTTTGCAGGTCGCCTCGCTGAGGCAACCTGCAAGTCGTGCCGCCCCTGTGTGAACCGGGGCTTAGGCAAAAAGTCTGATTAGACTAGCTAGACAGCCTTAGGCAAAAAATGCATAAGGAAAAGCAAACAATAAAAAATCTAACACAAATGACAAAAAAAAAACAAGAATTCAACACAAAATAGCAAAAGTAGCAGCAGGGATGGACCCATTATAGATCTAATCTCGTGCCACTCTGCTCTGCACTGTCTACACTATCAGCCAGAGGTGTAAGAGAGGCCTTCCTCATCATATCTGGCTCTGCTACCAGGTACAGGACACAGTGAGGGACTACTCGACATCTGCTTTCACAGCCAACGGGTTTGTTGTATCCTCAAAGTTTCGTAGTTGTACAGTACCTTGAAAAAGTATTCATACCCCTTGAAATTTTCCACATTTTGTCATGTTACAACCAAAAACATAAATGTATTTTATTGGGATTTCATGTGATAGACCAACACAAAGTGGCACATAATTGTGAAGTGGAAGGAAAATGATAAATGGTTTTCCAAATTTTTTACAAATAAATATCTGAAAAGTATGGCGTGCATTTGTATTCAGCCCCCTTTACTGTGATACTCCTAACTAAAATCCAGTGGAACCAAATTGCCTCCAGAAGTCACCTAATTAGTAAATAGAGTCCACCTGTGTGTAATTTAATCTCACTATCAATGCAGCTGTTCTGTGAATCCCTCAGAGGTTTGTTAGAGAACATTAGTGAACAAACAGCATCATGAAGACCAAGGAACACACCAGACAGGTCAGGGATAAAGTTGGTGAGAAGTTTAAAGCAGGGTTAGGTTATACAAAAAAATATCCCAAGCTTTAGACATCTCATGGAGGACTGTTCAATCCATCATCAGAAAAAGTAAAGAGTATGGCACAACTGCAAACCTACCAAGACATGACCGCACACCTAAACTCACAGGCCGGGTAACTCTGGAGGACCTGCAGAGTTCCACAGCTCAGGTGGGAGAATCTGTCCACAGGACAACTATTATGGGGCGTACACACGGTCTGACTTTTCGTCTACAAAAGTCCAACGGACGCCAACGGACTAAAGCTGGCTGGTAATCCGATCGTGTGTGGGCTTCTCCGGACTTTCAGCGGACTTTTTCAGCCTCAAATCCGACGGACTTTAGATTTGAAACATGCTTCAAATCTTTACGTCGTAACTATGACGGACCCCGAAATCCGCTCGTCTGTGTGCTAGTCCAACGGACAAAAACCCACGCTAGGGCAGCTATTGGCTACTGGGTATGAACTTCCTTATTTTAGTCCGGTGTACGTCATCACGTACGAATCCGTCGGACTTTTGTGTGGTCGTGTGTAGGCAAGTCCGTTCGTTAGAAAGTCCGCCGCAAGTCCGCCGCAAGTCCGCCGGACAGGCTGTCGGACTTTTGTAGACGAAAAGTCCGACCGTGTGTACGGGGCATTAGTTGTACACTCCACAAATCTGTCCTTTATGGAAGAGTGGCAAGAAGAAAGCCATTGTTGAAAGAAATCCATAAGAAGTCCCATTTGCAGTTTGCAAGAAGCCATGTGGGGACACAGCAAACATGAGGAAGAAGGTGCTCTGGTCAGATGAGACCAAAATTGAACTTTTTGGCCTAAAAGCAAAACGCTATGTGTGGTGGAAAACTAACACTGCACATCACTCTGAACACACCATCCCCACTGTGAAACATGGTGGTGGCAGCATCGTGTTGTGGGGATGCCTTTCTTCAGCAGGGACAAGGAAGCTGGTCAGATTTGATGGGAAGATGGATGGAGCCAAATATAGGGCAATCTTAGAAGAAAACCTGTTTGAGTCTGCAAAAGGTTCACCTTCCAGTAGGACAACAACCCTAAACATACAGCCAGAGCTACAATAGAATGGTTTAGATCAAAGCATATTCATGTGTTAGGATGGCCCAGTCAAAGTCCAGACCTAAATCCAATTGAGAATCTGTGGCAAGACTTGAAAATTGCTGTTTACAGATGCTCTCCATCCAATCTGACAGAGCTTGAGCTATTTTGCAGGGAGGAATGAGCAAAAATGTCACTCTCTATATGTGCAAAGCTAGTAGAGACATCCCCAAAAAGACTCTCAGCTGTAATTGCAATACAAATACAAATGTAAAAAAAAAATACAAATGTAAAAAAAAAATTGAAAACCATTTATCATGTTCCTTCCACTTCACAATTTTGTGCCACTTTGTGTTGGTCTATCACATAAAATCCCAATAAAATACATTTACGATTTTGGCTGTAACATAATAAATATGTGGAAAATTTCAAGGGGTATGAATACTTTTTCAAAGCACTGTATGTATCTGAAAGCCAACAAAGATTTCCCTATGTGTGTATGCTTGTAAATACATACATAAACCACTATACCACCATGCATTTTTATATATATATATGTATATGTGTGAAAAGTAATACAGAGAAAATAGATGCACAGGCATTAGAGGAGGGAGGAAGGGGCTCCCTCAATTCCGTACACTGGGGGGGTGTATACTGTTTATAGGGAGCGCACTGTACATGTCTGACTCTGTGTGTCCCCGCAGGTGTACCCGGAGCCGCGCACAGAGGCCGAGTGCCTGGGAAACATCAGGGAGTTCCTCAAGGGCTGCAGCGCATTCAACTTGGAAACCTTTGAAGCTAATGACCTGTATCAAGGACAAAACTTTACCAAGGTGCTGAATTCCCTTGTTCTCCTAAATAAAGTCACAGCAGATATTGGCTTGGGAAGTGATTCTGTGTGTGCCCGTCCGTCTTCACATCGGATAAAGTCCTTTGATTCCCTTGGGTCACAGTCTTTTGTAAGCCGATCATCAAAACGATTGCAGGGTCAATATCGAAGCCTGTCCAGAGAATATTTGCCTAAAAGTCTTGGGGATAATCAAGATGTTTTTGGTAAATGTGAGATGACCCCCAGTGGATGCTGATAGAAGTTCCCATAGTCTGTTTTAAGTTTGCCTGCTAGCTGTGATCCTCTGTAGTGGGGGATCATGGCCACTCGGTAAGAAGTAACCCCTTCCATTCTCGGTGGTGGATCTTCTTTGGTGGTCACGGATTAACCATTATTCATCACTTGGACTTTTCCTTTATTATTTGTGGGCTATTTGGAGTCACTATTTTATTTCATTGAGTTTTTTTCACTTGATGGGACACTTTTGTGGATCATGTGCAGTTGCTTTCTGCATTCATCCTCTTTTACACATATTACCAAATTTTTTTACTTATGTTATATATGTAAAACTGCACATTTATTAGCGCAATTCTCTTATTTTTTATATGTATATGTGTGCTCTTTATGTTCCAGCACTTGGCACTAAAAGCAGCTGCAACTGTCATGTGGTGTGATCTCCACCAAACAGTTGAAGTATAGTTCCAGCCAACATTGAGAGAGGCAGCAGCGTAGTAGTATGTGCTCAGGTAAGAAACACTGAATGCCAATGTTAGAGGAAGGATTACATTTTACAGCCTGAACATGCCCCTGACCTCCTGGGATGGGTACTATAACAATCTGAGCTCACCAGTTTCTAGGGTGATGACATTATTATTACAGCCTGAGCATACCAGTGGGCACCAAAGCTGGGGGGTTTATTACTACAGTGTTACCTTCCAAAGAATACCAATGCTGGAGGACAGGGGGGTTATTTGTACAGGCTGAGCCTTCCAAAGACCAACAATACTGGGGGAAGGGGAGAGATGCCTGTCAGGTAAGCTGTATGAGGCCCCAATAAAGTGGTTCTAAAGGCAGAAGGATTTTGCATTCTATGCAGGAAGGTAAAAAAGTGTCCGCATGCAGCTTCCCTTGCAGCCCCCTAAACACATACCTAAGCCCGATCTTGATCCTCATTGGCCCAGATACAGCTTTAGGAGCCATTGGCTGTCAATCTGAGACAATGTGAAGAGAGGGGGAGGGGGTGAGTTTTATGGACACACAGAGCGGGGCTCGGGAGCAACCACGCACCAGTGCCCCCATAACAAGCAGCTTGCTATGGGTGAACTCAGTGGAGGGGGGACCTGAGAAGAGGAGGATCCAGGCTACTCTGTACAAAACCACTGCCGAGAGCAGGTAAGTATAACATGTTTGATATTTTTAAAAAAAATAACACACAAGCCTTTAGTATTACTTTTTAATGGCGCCCCTGGTATGGGTGCTGTGGCAGGTAGGAGAAGTCAGAGCTTTGCCAGTCAGATTGGCCCAGGACTTGTCTGTAGTGGTATAGACTGCCAGCTGCCAGCACTTTACACTTCATAGAAGTTCTTTTTTTTTAAATACACAGTTATTATGTAAAATATCAGGTAAATATTTAGTACATGTAATTTTTAAATGTAATTATGTAAAATATGATGTCAATTAAAAGTTATGTAAAAATAATATAAAATGATGGTGTTGCTAAACCTTACATGAAGTAGGGAGCCCTGTACACTGCTAATGAATCAGTATAGCTATAATCACAATGAATGTTGTGTATGACGGATGCATTGAAAAATTTTATATTAATCCTTAAACTACCAATGACTATAAAATTGATCATGACGAAGGCCTTGTCATCATCAGCTCATTACAGGTCACATCTGCACTCTCTGGTAAGAGATTCTATTTGATTTTTGCTCTTTGATTATGTGATAATAATGTAGCACCCATTCCTAGGAAGTGTTGGAGGATCACCAGGTGGCCAGCATTTCAAAACTCCGGGTGGAATCCTTGTGTCTTTCAAAGCTGGGTGCACACTGCGCATGTGCGTCGCGCTCTCCTCATGGCCAAGCAATCTTCTGGAACCTGCGACGTGTCCCAGAAGATTGCAGAGAGGGAGGAGCCGCCTAGGGGGAGAGGGAGGAGCTGCCTAGGGGGAGAGGAGGAGTCACCTAGGGGGAGAGGAGGAGTCACCTAGGCTGTAAGACAGCGGAAGCAGGAAGTGGGACAGGAAGTACCTGTCAAAACCCGGTACCCACTCCCCCCCCCCCAAAAAAAATGACATGCCAATCGTGGCATGTAAGGGGGCGAGGAGTGCTTAAACTGGAAGCTCCGCTTTAATTTTAAATTTAAAATGACACTAATGCCGCGTACACACGAGCGGACTTTACGGCAGACTTGGTCCGGAGGACCGGAGTCCGTCAGATAATTTGTGGGCTCCAGCGGACTTTTTTTTCCCAAAAGTTCGACGGACCTAGAAATTAAATATGTTTCAAATCTGTCCGACGGACTCGAGTCCGGTCGAAAAGTCCAATCGTCTGTATGCTAGTCCGAGGGACAAAAACAGAGGCTAGGGCAGCTACTGGCTATGAACTTCCTTGTTTTAGTCCGGTCGTACGTCATCACGTAGGAATCCGTCAGACTTTGGTTGATCGTGTGTAGGCAAGTCTGTTCATTTGGAAAGTCCGTCAGAAAGTCCGTCGAAAAGTCCGCCAGACCTAGTCTGTCGAAAAGTTTGTCCGTGTGTACGTGGCATAAAGCTTTGTTTTTAAATAACAAACATGTCATACTTACCTGCACTGTGCAGCTCGTTTTGCACAGAGTTGCCCTGAACATCCTCTTCTGGGGTCCCTCGGTGGCTCCTCCCCGCATCAGATAACGCCCTGTGAGAAGCGCTCTCCAGGCGGGTTACCTTGCAGGCGCACTCCTGAGTCGTTCATCTGGCATCCATAGAAGCCGAATGTATGACTCGGTCCCGCCCCTTGGCTCACTGGATTTGATTGACAGCAGCGAGAGCCAATGTCTGCGCTGCTATCAATCCATCCAATCAGGACCCCAGACACCGGCTTTTGCTGGTGTGCTCGTCCCCGGGATGGGATAGAGGGGGTACAGGTAAGTAAAACGGGGGCTGCAGCATTACAGGAGGTTTTTCACCTTGATGGTTTACAACCCCTTTAATGTGAAGGATGTGCCTGCTTTTGAGTGCATATCAGATTGAAGCGAGGCTCCAAAGTCGAGAAACAAGTGCGTATTTTATCGTCAATTATAAGAAGTCTCTCTCTCTCTTTTTCGATTTGATTTACAGTCAATGCTGAAAATCCAAACTCACAAAACCACAAGTTGGTAGGGAACGGTCTCTATTATTATAATATAATTAGAGCGATCGAGTTCTCCCGAGATCTGGCACAAGTCTTGCGTTCCAAAAAGGAACCAACGAATGACAGACCGACAGAGATTGCATTTTTCTTTCCTTTTTAAACTTTTGCGATATTGATTTACCGTTTAATTTTTTGATATGTTCAAGGTTTGAAAACACTAGCAATTGTAAATGTTTTTGAAAACTCCCGGGGCACCCCTGTAAATCCCAGGCTGCACACAGTCTGACAATCACTGATCTAGGGGATTCTAGTGGCAGTGGGCACCTGTCAAAACTAAGTACATGCGCCCTAAAAAAATACTCCAGAAGAAGTGGGGGGAGCAGAAGTTCTCTTTAGGTGAATTGCACTTTAAGGGTCTCCCTTTGCAGTGGGTAAACAGCAATGTGTATGAGATAAAGGGGGGGGGTCCCCTGATCCTGATGTGACCCCTTCCTCCAGACCTGTTGCATGCTGTGCTGTCAGCAGTGACATGATGAGCGGCGGTGGCAGGAGGAGCCGGGAGGAGGAGGAGGAGGAGGAGGAGGAGGAGGAGGGTAGGTGGGTGGTTATTGTTTTTTTACATTTCTTGTTTCCTGGTCTGTAGAGGAGGAGAGATCGGAGAAATCACAGGCTGACATATCTCCCCCCACCCGATCCTGAGCACGGCCACCACTGATCGGACTATCCTCCCGGCCGGAAATCATCATCGTCCACAAATCTCTTCCTGCACACTCCGGACCTGCAATCCTCCTCCTCCTCCTGGGCCCGGACTGGCCATCCGAGTTCTGGGCTGCCTGTGGATCTCGGGGCCGGCAGTATGAGCGTCTCCCTGGGGCACACCGGCCTGCCTGGGGTACAGGTAAGAGGGGATCCGGGTACAGGGACAAGGGGGGGCTCTCCATCCATGGCTTCACCCCGCACACAACTTTGTCCACACTCAGATCGGTGGTCGGCCTGTGTGTGTGCTTATTGGAGGGGGAGCACCCCATCCTGATCATCCCACCCTGATTTACTAAAGGAGTACAGTGGGTTCACTTTCAAAGTCAATTTTCTATTATTCTAGTGAATGACAGGAGAATAGCCAGTCCTGAGCACATATATGGGGCAGAAGGGCCTTAAAACCCAGCCGCTGCACATATGTATCCACCACACTCTGCGTTATCCTACGTACTGAGGAGCTCAGGTGAGTACAGATCCCAGTCTGAGCCTGGCAGGAAGCTGTCATCTGTACGGGCCAATCAGAAGTGGCAGAGGCATTTGCCACCATGGGGCATGTATACGTTCGGGGCGGGGAACACCTGATTGGCGCATACAGGTGACAGCTTCCTGCTAGGCTCACTCAGGTGGGTTCGTACCGGGATCTAAACTCACCTGAGCTACTATTTGTGATCAGATAGGCTTCTGATCATGTGACCAGGAAGCTACCGCCACTTCTTGGTGTTACCACCCACTTAAAATGGAACTTTATGTAAGAAAACAAATTTGGCCCACAGGTAGGATTTTAAAGCAGAAGTAAAGTCCACGCTAAGACCCCTTTCACACTGAGGCATTTTTCAGGCGTTTTAGCGCTAAAAATAGCGCCTGTAAAGCGCCTGAAAACTGCTTCCCAAGGCACCCTGGTTTGACAGCCTGAGTGCTTTCACACTGGGGCGGTGCGTTTGCGGGACAGGAAAAAAGTCCTGCAAGCAGCATCTTTGGGGCAGTCTGGGAGCGCTATTTAGAGCGCTCCTACCCATTGAAAGGGGCACAACAGGGGCACTTTTAACCCCTTCAGCCACTAGCGGGGGTTAAAAGCACTCCACTATCGGCCAAAAAGCGCAGCTTAAACAGACCAGACCTACCGCCCCAGTGTGAAAGCAACCTAAAATTAGTTTTTTTTTTTAGGACCCCCCAGGTGGGTTGTGCCATAATGTTCTAGTATGCACAGCATATTAGAACATTATGGCAGCCTTACCTGTCATATGGTGTCCTCCCAGCGTTGCGGTGGGACCGATCCGGCAGGCCCCCATCGCTTCCATCTTCGCCCGGTCCTCCTCCTGGGTTCCATGCCTTCGGCCATTTGATAGACCAGGCCACGATGGCGTCGCTCCCGCACATGCGCATGGGAGTCACATCACTGCGGCACGGATCACATCCGTAAATGTTCATTGAGCTGCGCATGCACAACTCAGTGTACATGACAGCTGACAGGCAGAAGAGACCAATAGGGTCTCTCCTGTCATAAATACCCTGCCTGTCAGCCATTTGTTTACAAATAATTTTACATCCACTTTAATGCAGAAGAGACAAATTATGGGGTTGATTATCTAAAACTGAAGTAGGTCTGCATAGAAACCAATCAGTTTCCAGGTTTTATTTAAAGCTTAAATTGAACAAGCTGAAGTTAGAAGCTGATTGGCTACCATGCACAGCTGCACCAGATTTTACACTCTCCAGTTTTAGTAAAGCAACCCCAATGTCTCGTGTATTAAAATGCAATTACCCTCCTGTATGCCCTGTACACTAAACTGCGCACACACAGCCCAGTGAACAAATTTTGGCAACACCGAGATGATTGAGCTCCTGCGCATGCGTGGGAGTGACGTCATCTTGGCTGGGCCAATTAAAATAGCCGAAGATCTGTACCTGGAAGCGAATGACAGTGCCCAGTGGGAAGCTCCAGGAGACCACAGCAGTGGATAGAAGGTGAGTATAGTTCCACTTTAAGGCCAGCAATTTAGTTGTTTCCCAAAACCATTCCAATCAGGGCATGCCATGAATGAGAACTGTCACAGTTGCCTGTGCTTTCAGCCAACTGTCAAGCCATCAAATGGCTGGTGTCATGAATGATCACATGTGCAAAACCCATGGTAACTGCAGATCAAACAGGGATTAGGACGGCGGCTTCCTTCCTGCCTGCATCCAGTGCCCATCATTTGCAGGTAATCGCTGTTTGAGCGACTACATAAAAGTGGTCACAAATAGCTGCTGGAGCTGCCAGTCTCCTGTTGCTTTCAATGGAGCTTCCTGCCCACTTCTATTCAGAAGTCTGAATGGGGCCTAAACCTCTTTTAATGTTAACGTCTTTTAACTCTATGCAGGGCATTGCATTGTGATGCAGTTCAGTGTTCAGGACAACTGTGCAAAAGTGCAACAGGTCCTATTTTTTTTTTTTCAATGCACACCAACGCACTATTGACCTGAAGCAGTAAGACCTAAAGCAAGTTACCCTGTGTATGTGTTCAGCAATGCTGCCCAGTGAGGCTGGTGTGTAGAAGTCATGAAATAGGTGAAATTCACTTTAAGGCTGCATTCATACCTGAGCAGAGAGATTTTCAGACATGTTTATTAAGGCTAGGTTCACACTCGTGGGGGCGCATTTGTGCGCACACATCGTGGGTACAACAGCCCATTCATTTGAATGGGCTGTTTCACTTTTGAGCAACATGGGTAAAGAAGTCCTGGAATGTTTTCTTGAAAACCGCGCCACACAGAATTGCAATGCTCTGCGGCACATGTGGTCTTGTGCGCACAAAAAAACGCAGGTATTTTGCTGATTCATGGGGGTGCCATTAAAGTGGTAGCAAAGCCTACCTTGTTTACTTGTACCTACAGCTAAGCCTAAAGTAAGACTTATCTGTATGTATAGTAAACCTCTCTTAAGCTTGCACTGTTTAGGAGATATTTACATGTGCACTGCTTTCTCAATGGACGGTCTGCTATCCATTGAGAGAGCCGCGCCGTGACTCCCGCGAGCATGCGTAGGAGCAACATCATCGTGGCTCGGCCAGTCAAACTGCCGAAGTCCACAAACCTGGAAGGAAGACTTGATGAAGATGGAAGCCGTGTCAGTGGTGACAGCGGCTAAGGTAAGTCTTTACCTTTACTAGCACATGCTGCTATTATTTTTGCAGGGGGCAGTTTATTTTACATATTTACAGGGCTTTTTTTTTATCAGAAAATAGGTGCAGGAACTCGACCACGACCCCCCAAAACCAACCTTCGCCCCAATACAGACACCCTTCAAACCGCATCAATTAGTGGGTGTGGTCAAATTTCACTAACAGTGTAAGGGTCTTAAAGGGGCATCAAATGCCCTGAGTGCATTAATTACAGAGTGCAGAGTTCAGGGGGAGGGGGATGTTGCACACAGAGTGCAGCGTTCCAGGAGTGCGCTACACACAGAGTGCAGCGTTCCAGGAGTGCGCTACACACAGAGTGCAGAGTTCAGCCTTCTTCCGCAGCTGCTTGCGTCTGCATCCCCCATCCACATCTCACTTTCAGCCCTCTTCAGCTCTGACCTCTACATGCAACCTCCCTTCCACGGCCCCCATCTTCTCCCTCCCTCCTTAAGACCCCTTTCACACTGGGGCGGTTTGCAGGCGTTATTGCGCTAAAAATACTGCCTGCAAACCGCCCCTAAACAGCCTCCGCTGTTTGTTCAGTGTGAAAGCCTGAGGGCTTTCACACTGAAGCGGTGCGCTGACAGGACGGTGAAAAAAGTCCTGCAAACCGCTTCTTTGGAGCGGTGAAGGAGCGGTGTATTCACCGCTCCTTCACCGCTCCTGCCCATTGAAATCAATGGGACAGCGCGGCTATACCGCGGCTATAGCTGCGCTGTACGAGGGATTTTAACCCTTTGTCGGCTGCCAGCGGGGGTTAAAACCGCACCGCTAGCGCCGAATACAGCTGCAAGAACGACGGTACAGCAGCGCTAAAAATAGCGCTGTTGTACCGCCGACGCCCCCACCGCCCCAGTGTGAAAGGGGCCTAAAAGCTTCACCATTTTCCATATGTCTTACTTGTGTTGCTGTATTAAACTGAAGCACGCTGTTGGTTCTAGTACCTCCCCACACACTATAGGTGGTTCCTCTCTCACTTGTAGGGAGATGATCCAGTGGGGGAGTTGGGATCTGTCTGCACCTGCATCTTCCTTGGTCATTCAGGAGATCAGATGTGTGGGAGCCATTGAGAGACAAGCTGTCCCTTGTAAACACAGAAACCGGACTTCAGTGTTTACAAGTAATAGTGGTGAGCAGAGGGCCTGAGCCAGAGGTGGTGAAACTGAGTTCCACCAAGTTCCAGCTGAAAAAAAGCCCTGTGTATTTATTTATTTTTGCAGTTTACTACCATCTTCAGAATTCTTGCCACCTTTTTACGTCTACTGAAGAGCAGAACGTTTTTGCCTGCAGGTCAGGAATGCGCGCGATTTTGCAAGCATTCCCAACCCGCACAAACTAGGCCAAGTGTATTTGCACATTCTTTTGTACATATACAAGCGTTTTAGAAGTTTAGTTCAAGTTTTTTTTTACATGTGTATTCGAGCATCAAGTGTTTAGGTTTGAGGCTTTAGCCGATGGAAAGCACTAGGGGGAGGGGGAACAGTGTTTACAGGCTAAAAATCACATAAAAATCCTCCATTTGCGTGTCTCCAGGTGTTCCCATCCAAGTTTATTAGATCAAAAACATCCAATTCAGTCTCCATAGTAGCTTTCACAGCGTCAGGCGTTGAGCTACAGGTGCCAGAAAACGCATATATGTGAATGGCCACCATTAAAATACACAGGATTATGGATGCTGATTGTTTTGGAGCTTTGAGCTACAAAAGCTGAGGTGTGAATGGGGCCTACAAGTGAACATCTACTCCTATAGTACCTCAGAGAAGGTATAGCAGTGATTGCATACACACAAACTGACACATCAGGGTGTGCTGTGTAAATAAAAAGCAGTGTACATGATAAATTCAAGATGGAACCCTCATGACACAGGATGAGTACGCAGCCATCCTCATGTGATACACTGTTTATTCTTGTACGCAAGTGAGGATGCATTCCTAAAGGAGCTAAGAATGCGAATGCCATAAATTTATATGAATATTCACTACAATTATCCAGTCAAGTGAAAAGCAAATGCCTGACTACTTATTTCATCTGCAGACGATTGGATAACTAAAGTGTGTATTCACGCATGTGAAAAAGAAATTGAAGAAACCGATCAGGAAATGGTCAGCTGAGAGTGCCTGCATCCAATCAGAGATGGGTCTTTTGACAGCCCACAACAAAGCGCCGCTCGTTATTCGGCTAACTGCACGTTTCGGCTGCTAGTGGGGCGCTTTTAGCCCAGGTTTAACACTACTACGATCACAGACATTGCATGTGATTCGCACCCACACCTACAGTGCAAATCACATGCGATGTCTGTGAGATGCGAGTTCAGCCATATAGTTGTATGGCTGAACTCACATTAGATTCGCAGGAAAAAAAGTACAGGGATATTTTTTCCCCCGCACTGAAATCAGATCGCATGGGTGTTCTCACTCATGCGATCCGATTCCTGTGCGAGTTCACAGTTCGCACTGCGATCTGTGAACCGATCTGGGGGTGTCATTAATGACACCCACAGCGGATCACAGAAGGCAGTGTGAACTGCCTGCAAGAGAAATGCGATGCGGGAAGTAGCGCTGTAATCGCGCTGGTTCCCGCATCGCATCAGTGTGAACCTAGGCTCATCCCCAAAGAAGGGGTTAAAAGCACCCGCCGCCCATGTTGCGGCGCTTTGGAAGCACTGCTTATTCATTTCAATGGGCAGGGCGTTTTGGGAGCTCTAAATACCGCACTCCAAAACCGCCCCAAAGATGCTGCTTGCATGACTTTTCCTAACGTCCCGCAACCACGCACCGCCCCAGTGTGAAAAGACACACTGAAATGAATGGAAAGTGCTTTTCAGGCACTTTACAGGTGTGATTTCTAGACCCGGCTTACACTGATGCGGTGCAAAGTTAAAGCGGTGCATGGTGTGAATTCGCATTCTGATATTATTATTATTATTTTTTTTACATCACAATGTGAATTTTGCTTGGCATGTGTGGTTTCCATGCAAATTTGTGAGGGGGGCGGTCACATCTGTGATTCTCTTTTCTATTAAAACCTAGGCAAAAGAATTCAGTCCGGTCCCATAGAAGTCTATGGAGCAGAAATTCACACCGCACATTTTAAATCGGAGCAAATTTGCACCGCATATATGGGAATGGCCTTCATTGGAAATAATGTATTTTTTACATGACATGCAAATCTATGCTTTTGGGATCGCATCTGATCTGCATAAGTGTGAACTGGGGCGTGGATATACCAACAGGTATGTAATACAAGGGCCTGCCTGATTGGATACAGATTGGAAAGTTTAGACAGACCCTCTTACTACATAGTTTTGGTCAATGTAAAGTTGATTGTATGGTCGGATTGTAACGTGTGTGTGTGTGGTGGGCCACCTTCTCCAGAGTAAACACACAACCTCGGCTTTCACTTTCCCGTGCCCCCCTACACTAAGTGCAGGAAGCGTTGCTTATTTAGCAGGCTGTAATGAGAGGAAACAATCCAGTACTAAACATCTGGACGTTAGCGTTGCGCAATGTGGACCATGTTCCCCACCAGTGTATTGCACTGTGCTGGCCGGTTAACCCATTGTGTGTGTGTGTGTGTGTGTGTGTGTATGTGTGAGGGGGAGGAGGAGCGCCTTCCTGTGTATCCGGCCACATGCTGAAGATATGAGTCTTCTTCTTACAAGAGGAAGTAACACTATGCTCTGCCTAGACCTGAAGTAACTGGTCTGACAGGGCAGGAGCTCCGGGTCAGTTATTAGCCCAGACACACCTAGGAACAGACAGAGCCATCACTAAAGTGCTGCTCATTTACTTAGCTGGCTCAGCATTCCGAGAAGTCTGATTGGCTGGGCACTTAAACCTCCCTCCTTCCCAGACCAATTTTCAGCTTTCAGCGCTGACTCACTTTGAATGACAATTGCGCGGTCATACAACACTGTACCCAAATTACATTTTTTTCATACAAACAGAGCTTTATTTTGGGGGTATATATCACAGCTGGGGTTTTTATTTTTTCCTAAACAAACAAAAAAAGATGGAAAATTTTGAAAAAAAAAATCATGTTTCATAGTTTGTTATAAAATTTTGCAAACAGGTAATTTTTCTACTTCATTGATATGCGCTGATGAGGCGGCACTGGTGGGGACAGATAAGGCGGCACTGATAAGATGGCACTGATGGGCCCTGATGGGTGTTACTGATGGGCAGCACTGTTGATGAGGCACTGATTGGTGACACTGATAGGTGGCACTGTTTGCACTGGCAGGTGGCACAGATGAGCTGGCGGCAGCTCTCCTTGATCGGGAACGATGTCCCCCCTGACAGCCGCCGGTGATCGGCTTTTTTTTTTTCTCAATTGCCGATTACCGGGTCTGTTTACATCACATGACCAGCTGTCATTGGATGACAGCTGATCACATGGTAAGGTGTCAGGATCAACCCTTTACTCCGATCTGTGATCAGCCGAGTCTCATAGACTCGCTGATCAGAGCGCGCCGAGCGCGCAGGCCGCTCGAGCACGGGAGAACGTCTGTTGATGCCCTCCCGGCAATGTAGGTCCGTGCTGTAGCCATTATTCGGCTATAGCGCAGATCTGTTAAGAGAGCCTGTCAGGGTAGAAATATGGGAGCTGCCGCTGCTGATTTGTTTCTTAACCAGGGCCACCTTACACATTGCAATCTGACTGTACCATCAACTTTAGATGTGCCAAAAGTATGTAATATGAGCACCTACCTGATCTAACCAATTAATCTGTATCCAAACAGACACACCCTTGCACTACGTAGTTTTTGGTACAGTTACCTGTGGTTCACACCTATGCGTTTTTTTTTTTGTTTTGTTTTTTTTTTAGTGCTTTTTGCAAAAACGCACTACAGTCCATTTACCTTGGTTTTCTATGTAACACGTTCAAGTCTATGCTTTTTTTCAGCCGCTACGTTTTTGTAAAAGGGTCAGGGACTTTTTTTTAAATACAGGGCAGTGTATTTTTGGTTCAAAAGGCTTTAATGGAGAAGCTGCAGAAAAGCATGTAGTGTGTTTCTTAATCTGGAGCAAAAAAGAAAGCATAAAAAATGCAAAACGCGTCAAACTCATGTGCAGTAATGCAAAATGCACTGCAGAAACGGATCAAAAGCATACTGCATAGGTGTGAACCAGGCCTTAACCACTTAGGGACCGGAAGATTTTTTTCCCCCTTAACGACGGGCCATTTTTTGTGATCCGGCACTGCGTCACTTTAACTGACAATTGTACGGTCGTGCAACGCTGTATCCAAACAAAATGTATGTATCCCCCCCCCCCCCACAGATAGAGCTTTCTTTTTGGTGGTATTTGATCACCTCTGCGGTTTTTTATTTTTTGCGCTATAAACAAACATAAGCTGACAATATTTTTTACTTTTTTCTATAATACCCCCCCCCCCCCAAAAAAAAATTCTTCATCAGTATAGGCCAATATGTATTCTTCTACATATCTGGTAAAAAAAATTGCAATAAGCGTATATTGATTGGTTTGTGCAAAAGTTTTATAGCATCTACAAAATAGGGGATTTATGGACTTTTTATTGTTATTTTTATATTTTTTCTACTAGTAATGGCGGTGATCAGCGATTTTTAGCGGGACTGCGACATTGCGGCGGACAGTGATCAGTGCTTCAAAAATGCACTGATTACTGTACAAATGTCACTGGCAGGGAAGGGGTTAACACCAGTGGTGATCAAGGGGTTAAATGCGTTCCCTAGGGAGGTGTTTCTAACTGTGGGGGGAGTGTACTGACTGGAGGAGGAGAGAGAGAGATCTCTGTTCCTGATCACTAGGAACAGCAGATCTCTCTCTACTCCCCTGTCAGAACGGGGATCTGTTTGTTTACATTGACAGATCCCCATTCTGGCTCTCTGTGGAGCGATCGCAGGTGGCTGGCAGCCATGCAGCGGGCGCCTGCTGTATACTTCTTAAAATAGCCGACGTACACCTACGGCGATTTGCAGGAACGAACCGACCTGCCGCAGTATAATGACGGTGGCTGGTGGGCAAGTGGTAAAGCTCACCACACGTGTGTCAGTCTGATTGTACAATCTATTGTAGATCTACCAGCAACTATTTAGTGTAAGAACCTGCCTGATTTGATACAGATTGATTGGAAAATTTAGACAGGTTGTTCTATTACATAGCTTTGGAGAATCTAAGGTTGATTGTACAAAGATTGTATGTTGAGCCTTGTAGGGCAGATTGGTTGGCTTGTCATCTGCAGCAGCAGGCTGCAAGAATGTGCTCCTCGTTATAGCGTAAAGGTGGCTACAGACAGATCGAGATTTGGCAAGTTCAGCAAGGACTGGCTGAATTTCGATCTGTGTGTGGCTCTCCCTGTTTGACAGAAGTCGATTGTTGGATAAAATTCTGTTAAATGGCCATGCTGGAAAACTTTCCTCAACTAGTGGTTGCAGCCGCTGATCAGTGTATTCTGACAGCAGAGCCCCTGCTGTCAGAATACAATGTCCCAGGGGTGTGGGTGGATTCCTCAATCCACTTTCAGGCCAGTAAAGTATTGATACGTGGCTGGAATTCACGTAGTTATACCAGGATGATGACTGCAGCTGCAAGCATTATCCCAGTACTGTTTTTTTTTTAGGGCCGCCGGTTGGCTCTCTTGTAAAAGAAATCCTAGCGGCTTCTCTGGCTATCCCGTCCCATCGGAAAGGCCCGAACGTCCAGCTGTCCCGTCCGACGACTCATCGGAAAGGCCCGAACGTCCAGCTGTCCCGTCCCATCGGAAAGGCCCGAACGTCCAGCTGTCCCGTCCGACGGCTCATCGGAAAGGCCCGAACGTCCAGCTGTCCCGTCCGACGGCTCATCGGAAAGGCCCGAACGTCCAGCTGTCCCGTCCGACGGCTCATCGGAAAGGCCCGAGCGTCCAGCTGTCCCGTCCGACGGCTCATCGGAAAGGCCCGAGCGTCCAGCTGTCCCGTCCGACGGCTCATCGGAAAGGCCCGAACGTCCAGCTGTCCCGTCCGACGGCTCATCGGAAAGGCCCGAACGTCCAGCTGTCCCGTCCGACGGCTCATCGGAAAGGCCCGAACGTCCAGCTGTCCCGTCCGACGGCTCATCGGAAAGGCCCGAACGTCCAGCTGTCCCGTCCGACGGCTCATCGGAAAGGCCCGAGCGTCCAGCTGTCCCGTCCGACGGCTCATCGGAAAGGCCCGAACGTCCAGCTGTCCCGTCCGACGGCTCATCGGAAAGGCCCGAACGTCCAGCTGTCCCGTCCGACAGCTCATCGGAAAGCCAAACAAAGCCCGGATTGGCTTTGATCGGCTCTGGCAACCCAGAAGCGATGACCTGACATCACTTCTGATTTACCTGGATGTTAACGGCGCCATTTTTTAAAAATGTAAAGCATTCAAAACCACTGATCTTTATCTTGGGGTTTTTAATGTTTTAAAGGGCAGAGGAGGGATTTGGGGTCTTCTAGATCCCAGATCTCTCCACAAAGAGTACCTGTCACATGCCTATTGCTGTCACAAGGATGTTTGCATTCCTTGTTGCAGTAATAAAAGTGATAAAAAATTAAAGCAACAGTGTAAAAATAAAAAATGTAACCCCCCCCATGCTCAAGTGCAAAGGCAAACGCTCGCCGTTGGCCCTGCGCACACACAAGCAGCAATCGTCCCACACATGTGAGGTATTGGCACAAACGTCAGATCATGGGCAGTAATTCTAGCACCTGTGTAAATTTAAGGTGGTAACCTGTAAGGCTCCATTCACATCTAGACGTTGCTATTTTACTGGCGTTTTTTTCTGGTGTTTTTGTACACGCGTTTTGAAGTCACCAATGAAAAGCAGTAAAAACACCTGTAATCTGCCAAAAAAGATGCTCATGTACTTTTTTGAGCGACGGCCCTTTTGCTTAAGGCAATAGAATGCTCAGATGTGAACAGGGGCCATTGAAATGAATGGGATTTGTCTTGTTGGGCGTTTTTTAGAGCTTAAAGCAGAAAATCGCCCAAAAACACCTAGGTGTGAATGGAGCCTAAAGCAGGGGTCCCAAACTGGCAGCCTATCAGCTGTTGCGGAACTACAAGTCCCATCACGCCTCTGCCTGTGGGAGTCATGCTTGGAACTGCTGTAAAGGCTTTTAAAGTGTCGCCTAGTAAAGTAGTAGTAGATAGTAAAATGTATGTCGTTTGTTGGCGTTGCACGGGCGTGCGTAATTTTAAAGTGTGACATGTTTAGTATCTATTGACTCAGCTTAACATCACCTTTTTATATTTTACAAAGAAGTTGAGTTATGTATTGTGTTTTTTTTTTTTTTTGGCATTAAAATTAAAAGTGTATTCAAAAAAAAAAAAATGTGTTTGAAAAGCTGCACAAATAGCATGTGACATAAAAAATTGCAACAGCCACCAATTTATTCTCTAGGGCAGGCATGTCCAAAGTCAGGCCCACCAGCCAATCGCAGCCCGCTATCCAGTTTTGAGCAGCCTGCCTGGTTGTTTGGGCATATATATCTTTTGATCTCCCAGCGCCGGGGCCACAAAAGATATATATATATATATATATATATATATATATATATATATATATATATATATATATATATATATATATATATACTGGCTGCCTTGGATGGGATGGGGGGGGGGGCGGAACGAGTGCCATACACACAGGAGAATTTCCAGTTTACACGGCAGCCTCTGTAATAGGTAGTCACGTCTCCTGCGCTGCCATTGGATGACTGTTCTGAGGAGACGGGACTTTGTATTAAAGAGGCCACCGAGAAAACAGGAGTTTTTCCTGTAAGTAATCTTTTTAGCGCTCGTCCCGCCCCCCTCCCTTGGATGGGCATCAATCAGGCTGCACTGATGGCAATGGTTGGTGCTGCGTTCCTGGCAATGGGGGGGGGGGGGGTGCTGCATTCCTGTCAGTGGGGGGGGGGGGTGCTGCATTCCTGTCAGTGGGGGGGGGGGTGCTGCTGCATTCCTGTCAGTGGGGGGGGTGCTGCTGCATTTCTGTCAGTGGGGGGGGGGGGATGCTGCATTCCTGTCAGTGGGGGGGGGGATGCTGCATTCCTGTCAGTGGGGGGGGGGGGATGCTGCATTCCTGTCAGTGGGGGGGGGATGCTGCATTCCTGTCAGTGGGGGGGGGGGATGCTGCATTCCTGTCAGTGGGGGGGGGGGGGATGCTGCATTCCTGTCAGTGGGGGGGGGATGCTGCATTCCTGTCAGTGGGGGGGGGGATGCTGCATTCCTGTCAGTGGGGGGGGGGATGCTGCATTCCTGTCAGTGGGGGGGGGGATGCTGCATTCCTGTCAGTGGGGGGGGGGGGATGCTGCATTCCTGTCAGTGGGGGGGGGATGCTGCATTCCTGTCAGTGGGGGGGGGGATGCTGCATTCCTGTCAGTGGGGGGGGGGATGCTGCATTCCTGTCAGTGGGGGGGGGGATGCTGCATTCCTGTCAGTGGGGGGGGGATGCTGCATTCCTGTCAGTGGGGGGGGGGGATGCTGCATTCCTGTCAGTGGGGGGGGGGATGCTGCATTCCTGTCAGTGGGGGGGGGGGATGCTGCATTCCTGTCAGTGGGGGGGGGGATGCTGCATTCCTGTCAGTGGGGGGGGGATGCTGCATTCCTGTCAGTGGGGGGGGGGTGCATTCCTGTCAGTGGGGGGGGGTGCATTCCTGTCAGTGGGGGGGGGGTGCATTCCTGTCAGTGGGGGGGGGGTGCATTCCTGTCAGGGGGGGGGTGCTGCATTCCTGTCAGGGGGGGTGCTGCATTCCTGTCAGTGGGGGGGGGTGCATTCCTGTCAGTGGGGGGGGGTGCATTCCTGTCAGGGGGGGGTGCTGCATTCCTGTCAGGGGGGGGTGCTGCATTCCTGTCAGTGGGGGGGTGCTGCATTCCTGGCAATGGGGGGTGCTGCACTGATGGCAATGGTGGGGCTGCATTCATGGCAATGGGGGTGCTGCATTCATGGCACTTGTGAGGCTGCAGATGAGCACTGACCCGTATTTTGCTTCACATTTCTTTATTTAAAATGTAAGTTTTTTTTTCCTGATACTTCCCTCTTAAAGTGAAGGTGGCGAAGCACTCGGGCTTTCACACTGAGACTGCAGGGGAGCCGTTTTTCAGGTGCTTTACAAGCGCTATTTTTAGCCCAAAAGTACCTGAAAAACGCCCCAGTGTGAAAGGGGTCTTGGTGCTCGGACGAGACAGACTTAGACCAAATTTTAATGGTTCAAAGAATGTCAGGCAAAATGGTTGGCCCTTACGGATGTTCACTTCATCAAATCTGGCCCTCTTGAAAAAAGTTTGGACACCCCTGCTCTAGGGCCTCTGCGTTTAAAATAAAATATATATATTATAATGTTTGGGGGTTCTACATAATTGTCTAGCAAAAAAATACTGATTGTTACATGTAAACAAAAAGTGCCAGAAAAGGCATAGTCTGGAAGTGGCTATACACGTCACTTGTGTGGATGGAGGAATCTGTTCATAATTTTTTTTTTTTCGTTCAGCAGATGGGCTAACGTGAATACCAACTTCACACTGATCAATCACTGTGATGGTGGGACATTCTAGCAATCGGTTGTTTAGCTTAAAGGGTAACTACACTTTTGTGGGAAAAGAGATTAGCAAATATAAAATAATATAGCATATACATATGCAATACAAGTCAAATTGTAATTGAAAAGGAAATTCATTTTTAATAACATTCAATCTGCATCTCTGTCATTTTCTGTAAATATTGCAATCCAATATGGCTACCTGGAGGCGTTCTGTACACAGATGGTATACAGAACGCCCCCCAGATTAGTAATTTCCTGTTTGTGTGATTAGTAAGGATGAGCTCAGGCGTGTTCACAGCTCCACGTGCCCGTGCCCGCACCCGCCAGGAAGCTGACACTCCGCAGCGCAAATCACAGGCAGTGAGACGTTTCCCAATCCGCAGCTGCACAGATCGGGTCTCACTACCTGTGATTAGTGCTGCGGAGTGTCAGCTTCCTGGCAGGCATGTGGAGTTGTGAACACGCCTAAGCTCATTCTTGGTGATTAGTTTACTAATTTTCCCAGAAGTCTGCACGAAGATACAAGTTGGATTTTGGGCATCCCCTGCAACATAAATGTTACTTTTGGTTAGATAATCTCAAAGTGAAATCACGTCTGAAGGGGTGCGGACCCTGACACTTTCCTCATTAGAACCCTGAAAGTGCAGCAGCTAATTGATAATTTATATCTCCCCCGTTTACATTCACTTTACACATGGACACAGACAAACAAACAGCTAGGAATCTGCAACAAAGTTTGTTAAAATCCCTGCAATGTACATAGATCACAGGGGAATGTTTTTTTTTTTCTCAACAAAAGTAGATTTACTCTTTAAGACTTGCAAAAGTTGAAGTGGTTAAGACTTGCAAAAGTAGTTTGAGCCGTGTGTTACTGATGTCTGGTGGGTTTAAGTTTAGGAGTCCTTGGCGAGGGTCCTAAGCAACCTTTCTCAAGTTTTGTACCCCATAAGAACCCTTGAGAACATTTTTCAGGTCTCAGGGGAACTCTTGCTAATACCAAATAATTGGAGGCTGTTTGAGGAAAAAAGGTCTCTTTACATTGGTGTAATGTATGAAAAATGCCTCCAGACTACGAGACCTGGCCAAAGCTCAGTGCTCCATCCCGGAGACAGGTGTACTCCTATTAGGAGAGATGGTGGACTCAGGAGACCGCACACCATGTTGGTCCTTACCAACCATGTCATCCCTTACCCACAGGACTAAGCGAATTGGAACAAGTGAGTCTGGAGTATTGAGAAAGCTGAGGCGACTAGACACATCCAGGGGACTGATGGAGTTCGTAAGTCTCAGGGGATTGAGAGAGGTGCCTAGAGATCCCCTGTTTTGAGGCCAGGAGAGGGCCTGTGCAGCAGGGGGGGCAGTAACTACAGGATGAGTGAGAGCTGGGCGAGATGCTCTGAGGGAGCAGTGACTAGAGCAGGTGGCTCTGCATTTTTATTAGTTTGTTTGTTTTTACGAAACTGAAACCCTGATGTAAGGACTTTTTGCCTTTTTAAAAAAAAAACCTTTTTGCCTGTCAGTGGTGCTGATCTCTCCAGCTTTTTTCAGCAACTTCTTTCAACATGCACCTACTTCAGCACTGGCTGCACATCAGTGCTCTGGATCAGCTTCCTGATACCATGTTTCCCCTGTGGAACCGTGTAAATGTGCTTGTAAAATCCTAGAATCCTCTCCATTACAGCACCACATAATGCAAAATGTGTATGTCTCTGCAATCCAACTGTACCACATACCTTCTTATAGTGCCGCTGGGCGCTTCTGTAACCCGCCGGAGCCCTCTGCCCCTCTCTGAGCACTGCAGAGGGAGGGGGGCCCCAGATCCCCTGCTGACAGCTTGCAGAAGAGCAGAGCAGCATTAGATCAGCTGTCCGCCGCTGGGCACTTCCATGGCCCACCAAAGCCCTCTTCCCAGCTCTGAGTACTGCAGAGGGAGTGGGGCCCAAAATCCCCCCCGCTGACAGCTGGGAGGAGAGCAGCGTGAGATCAGCTGAGCACCGCTCTGCGCTTCCATGGCCTGCCGGAGCCCTGGTCCCCGCTCCAAGCACTGCTTGGACAGCTGGGAGAAGAAGACTGCAGCGGGTGGTCAGCGCTTTACCGAAGGTATTTGGCACAACTAGATCACACAAATACTCACACAGTCCTATATATCACTGTAATAGGGTGGACTCTAGTATTTCACAAGAACTTTAAACTAGGGCTTATATTCAGGGTAGGGCTTATATTGCAGCCCTTCCTGAAAATCACAGTAGGTCTTATTTTCGGGGGAAACATGGTAGAGACAACGGCAGACCATGCCTGTGCAGTGTGTGTTGGCACAACTGTTTGTAATCTCTACCAGGTACATATGTGCCAGGTTTGATAATGTAGGCGCTCAATTAGACAATAGACACATAGGTTCGGGAGTTACTAAGAGGAGCTGTGAGGTGATGGTGCAGATACAGTGTCTTTGAGTTCTGCATACTGCCAATCACCTAACCTAAAAATCAATGTATGTTTAATGAGAGATTTTCATTTTAAAGACACTGAAGTTGTTTTTTTACCTATTGCTGAGTTGTGTTTGTTTTATTTTTTTAAATTTATTTTTTTATCTAAGTGGCTGTGTGTTGCAGCTAGAAACCCCTTAGTGTAAGCTGAATCGCCTTATATATCACTTTACATTGATTACTACATACAGTCTTTTTAAGTAAAGAGTGTTTGTTCTTTAGTGCAGTTAGTCAATATATCCTCTCCTGAAATCAGACCAGCACGTAATGGCTCCTGAGTGGTTGCTATGAGCTACTGCACCATTGACACTGTTGATTTAGATCATATAAGAGTTCCAGCCTAACTCCATCTTTCTGACAGATTTGATATTCATGTTACTATAATGTCTGCACAAACTCTTGGCGTATCCACTATGCCTTACGTTCCAACCACTTTCTGTTTCCTCAGGCCTACTATAATATTTGAGACTTCTCTTGGGAAAACAAACTCAATAGTTCACTGAATGTCAAAATGAGATTTGGAGAAGTGAGCCCAACCATGATCCTTTAAATAATCTGTTGGAGAAATGTTTTCTTGTGACGGATGTCTCTATATGGTTATCACTGGCATTGTTTAAACTGGTCACATCAGTAGTGAAAATTGGGTTGTTTATATCTTCCTGAGCTCTGGAAGAGATGAATGCGTACTTACCCTTAGCAAGGGTAAGTGCTCGAAGTTCTACAAACTAGTTTATGGCAGCAGCAGAGGTGCAAAGTGTGTACATACTGCCATAGCAGAATATAAACCTTTAAGCTCTGTGCACACTTGTGTTTTTTTTTCTGCTCCTATAAATGAAGTAGTGTTATCCTAGGTGTCCATGCACACTACTTTTGGCTGTTTTTTTAAGCTTCAGCGTCTAGGAGCGGAAAAAAAATTGTTTTTGGAGAGTTTCTGTCCAACAGAAAAAAAACGCTGAACGCTCCTAAAAGCTTCTAAAACGGTACTTCAAACTGGCACAAAAACGCTATTATTAACAATTTTTTTTTTTTTTTTTATCCAGCATTTGTTTTGAAGCTTTTTTTTTTTTTTTTTTTTTTTTTTTTTTAGCTTAAAAAAAATGCTAGTGTGCATGGAGCCTAAATTCCCAACTCTTGGTAAAATGTAAAATGATGCCCTGCATTGGGGCTACACCTACACTGCAAGGGGTAATTGTGTGTCTAGGGGAGAAGAGAAACAATTTTAAGCTGGGTATACATAGACCGAAATTTTGCCAGTTCAGCAGGAACCATATGACTTTGGAAACATGTTCAACAGAAGCCGGTTTAAAGACCATCTTCTGTCGAACAATCATTCTGCAATACCAGCATTCGATCAGTGTCTGCAAGCGCTGATCTGTGTATTCTGACAGGGAAAGGGGGGAAGGTCCCAAAGATATATTGCTTGTGTTGATACAGGGAATTGTGAGGTGTTGTTTTTTTGTTTGTTTTGTTTTTTTCCATTCAACCTGCTGATTGAATGAAAAAAAAAAGCGTGTATACCTTGCTTTACACACCTGATCCTCTGCACCCTTGCATTTCGGCGGTGGACTGTCCCTTGCTGTCAATCTGTCCAATGCAGGGCTATGGACCCTACTTTGGGCTTGACATCAGGATCCTAGAGCACTAGAACAAGGGGGAGAAGAGGCTTCGGGGACCAGTCTAGCTGTCGGGAGGAGCGGAGGAGCGGAGGATTGAGTGAGTACATTTTTGTTCCACTACACCTACTAAACAAGCAATTAACCCTTGCAGTGCAGGAAAAGCCCCACTTCAAGGGATCTTTTTTAGTTGTCGGGAATTGGGCTTTTAGCCTGGGTTCACACCTAGTGTGAACCCAGCCTTAAAGTTACCCAGATGAGTGCACTGCATGAATGTCTAGTTCTAATGACTGACGACGATGTGTTGGCAGCTTGCGGAAATCCATATTTAGATGCAGTGTACTTACTTTCCAGGGATTTTTTTACTGTATGGTAGTGTTGGCAAGCACCTCTGATCTAGCATAAGTTTGGACCCAACATCGCCCGTTCACCGAACACCCAAATTAGCCGGGTGCTCGGCGGGATATTCTCCTGCTGAGCGTCACACAATGCACTGCACGCTGCATAGTGCATTCTAAGCCCTGATTGGCTGAAGCAATGCACCTGACTGGTCAGGTGCAAGGCTTTGCCCAATCAGGGCACAGCGAATAGCTGGTTGTTAAGGAGCGGCCTGGGAAGCTTTCCCGCTGACAGCTGAATGAAAAAAGAAACATTGCCGGCAATAGAAATATGTGAAAAAAAATCTGGTGGGGGATCCCTCAAATCCATACCAGGCCCAAAGCACCCCCTTCATGTTGAGGGCTTGTGGCCTGGTATGGTTTTGGGGGGGGGCACATTATTTATTTTTTTTCATTTTGGCGTAGGGTTCCCCTTAAAATTCTTACCAGCCAGAGGGGCTGGTATGGATTGGGGGGGCGGACTGCTGCACCTTTTTTTTTGTTTTGTTTTGTTTTGTTGGCAATGGCTTGCAGCCGGAAAAAATCATATTTAATTTTTTTTTTTTTTTTTTTATGGATTTGAGTTTTGCTGCAGTAGGTTCTATACACAGTACTGACTTTACGGGCAGACTAAGGGGACCCTCCCAGGCACTATATTTAAAGGGATTTTTCATTTTTATTGTTTCACTTTAGGCTAGGTTCACACTGCTGCAGTGCGAATTTAGTGCGATTTTGTTCCGATTGCATTGCGAATTTGCATTGCGAATTCTATATGTGTTCTTGCGATTCTACTGCAAATTTTGCAGTCTATGTAGCTGAATTTGCATCGCACACGGATCAAATTAGCACAGGACCTTTTTTTCCCGCAGGTTATATTCGCAACGCATTGATGTGAACGGCACTAATGTTAATCTATATAATTTAAATGACTTGCGAATTTGAGCGATCGCAGCGGCTCAAATTCGCAATAGAATTCGCAGCAGTGTGAACCTAGCCTTAAGCATCATTAAAGTTACTGCTCCTGTAAAAATTATCTTTTTAAAAAATTATTTTTTGCATTGATACATGTCCCCCAGGGCAGTACCCAGCCCCCATACCCTTTTTATGGCCAATAACTTGCATATAAGCCTTCAAAATGGGGACTTTTGATTTCTCAAGTTTGGGTCCCAAGACTAATAGGGTTCGTGGCTCAGGTCCAAACTGTTCGGTAGTTCTGGTGTGAACTGAACTGGGGGGGGGGGGATGTGTTCGGCCCAACTCTACTGTAAGGGGTCATCTGTAGAAAACATCAAAGAAATTGATGCCAAACTCTGCTTCTGAAAATGTGAGGTCTGGCTGTCGAGTTTAAGTACATTGAATTGCTGATCCTAAGTTGTTCCAGTTATGTGACTTGGAAGGGGCTAAAGCTGAACTCTGTCTTTGTGTCTATTATTTTTTTTTTTTTTGTCCTATGTGTATTTCTTCCAGATTTTTACAATATAATGTATATATTTTTGTAATATAGTGTGATTTTTTTTTTTTTTTTCTTTTTTTTTTGCCTTTTGTACAGGAGCTTTCTGTAAGGGTTCATTTGCATTGGGTGCGTTCCCTAGTATGTATTAGTAGCATCTTTGCAGAGAGCCTGTTCAAATCAATGACCGTGAATGGCTGATGTTTGTCAGCGTTCAGAGCCATGCATCAGTCTCACATGGATGTACACACAGGGATGTATGTGAAGATGGGTGAAGATCCATTTAGCCATCAGCCATAGGCCTTTAATTAATTGTAACAGGCTTGCTGCTGTGTCTCATGGGACTTGGGTGACTGGTCTTGTACCTATAGATTGCTGCGGGGGGTTAGAAGATTAAGGCCAGCTACCATGGTGAGAGCTTTGTTGGGGGGGGGGGGGGGGTTGGCATCAAGGTGCATTGGCGAGGAAGTTTCAGGCATGATGGTGAAAGGGGTGTACAGTGGTGATGGAGGGGGTTGCTTGTGCAGTGGTGTTTGTGGTTGTAGTGGTAAGTGGTGCTTGCAGGAGTTTCTGTTAGCTGTAGCTCCAAATGCAATCCCACCCATCTATCGGCAGAGGTCAGGAGGGGTTGGTGATGTGAGCTGCCAGACTAGGATTTACAGTGCCTGTGCAAGCTGCTGCAGAAGTTAAGAGAAATATCTTGAACACCACTGATCGCTCAGTTCTCCCCTTTGCTCTGAGCAGAGAGCTGTAAATGTTAGTTACCGGTTCTCTGCTCTGCCCCTCCAGCACTCACTGGAGTGCTGGACTGGGGAAGGAGCAGCTGGCTCAGGCACCCAGCAGCACAGCTGAGAGGCTGAGCCAGCTGCCGGTCCAAGCACCCGGGTGGATCCTGACTGTAAGGTTGGGATCTTTCCCGAACCTGGACCGGCTGAGTGACGTCAGCGGACTTTAGCCTGATGTTGGCTGAAAACAGGTCACTGCACTCCTGTGACTTGCGGGAGAAGTATAGCCAAAATACCTTTGGTTATACTTCTCCTTTTAAGTGGACCAGGACAGAATTTAGAAGGTCGTGTTGCATTTCAACACTTACCTGCAGCAGGGACAGCTTTGGCTGTTCTTACTGCTGAGTATGGCTGATTTGAATGATGCCAGTCTACATTTAAACATTGATGCGATCACGCATGTGTAGTATAACCCTTCTGCTGCTACTGTACGTAAGCCAGATATTGTCACTGCCTTATCTCAAGGACTCTACACTATGCCCAGAATGGACCTGGCATTTTGTGGCAGCACTGCTGATCTCTGAATAATGTGCACATATGCTGTGGATACTTGCACATTATGTTAAAAACCTTATGGGGACCCAAAGTTTAAAATGTAGTCTAGTAGTTTACTTCCACTTTAAGACTTTATTCTCGTTTCTCTGTCCTAGCTGTAATAAAACATCCGCTTTATTGTGATGTTATAATTTACTTGAAACTATTTTGTATCTCGCCACCAATGAATTAGGTAAGCAGTTAGTCATCATGAGTCATTTGGGTTAACAGTATTGACTGAACTGTAGAATGCCAAGCAAAGGATGTATTTCCAAATGTACCTACTCCTTAATACAGATGGTGAATCATGTACCTACAACTTCATATACAAGGTATGCAGGCAAGGTTATGAAGTTCTGATGTTGTTTGACACAACATTAGAATGCGGGATCTATTCCTAGCTGTTTTGGCCGTGAAATGAGTGCTGGCACTAGATGTGGTGGATGTAGCCTCCTAAAACGACTGCCTTCCTTAGATTTCCAAATGCAGTCTGTATTGCTGTTAAATAACACTTAGGGGGCTGCACTGATGATCAGGGTCCTGATTATCAGTGTAAATGTGTGCTGTCACCATATAGCTGATTATCGGCTTTCCTTTCCTCTCACAGTGACAGTGCTGAGGAAATGAAATGCCGATAACCGGCCTTTGTTTACATGGGATCAGCTGTGATTGGACACAGCTGATCACATGATAAAGGGCGGACATGATTGTCCCTTTACCTCAATCTGTGATCAGTGCGGTCCAAAGAACAACACAATCGCAGAGTGTGTCCGATGCATGCCCCGAGGTCATGTAAGGAGGAGGGGTTCTGGGAGGACTAGATGCCCTTCCAGAACTGGACAGCCGCACTGTTGCCATCTTTTGGCTATAGAGCAGTCAAGAAGTGGTTAAAAAGGGTTAGTCTGGAAAAATAAAATAAAAATGAAGTCAGCAGCTACAAATCCTATAGCTGCTGACTTTTTAAATAAATGGACACTTACCAGTCTAAGGATCAAGTGCTGTCCTCAAAAGGGCTAGTTCTTCTTTAGCCTCTGGGTTCCCGATGCCGGCATCCTAACTGTGGGCAGCCGGCTGTGTGACTTTTGGCTTCCGAAAGTCACACAGCCGGCATCCCCCTGCGTGTGCGCTGGCTGCACTGCACTTAGTGAATGGTCCTGCAGTGTTCTGTGACGTGTCCCAGAGGATTGCAGGGGCGATCCAAGAGGAAGTGGAGCGGGTACCTGTCAAAACCAGGTACATGCTCCGCGCCCCCCCCCCCCCCTTCTAAACTGACATGCCAAGTTAGGCAGGGAAGGGCGTCTTAAAGCAGAACTTTAAGAAAGTGTCTTAACCAGGGGTCCTCAAACTACGGCCCTCTAGTCGTTCAGGAACTACAATTCCCATCATGCCTAGTCATGTCTGTGAATGTCAGAGTTTTACAATGCCTCATGGGACTTGTAGTTCTGCAACAGCTGGAGGGCCATAGTTTGAAGATGCCTGGTCTTAACTACTACTAGCTGTACCATGACATACAAAATATGGGATCTGCCTTTGCAAGGCAAAGTTAAATGACAGTTTTAGACATTCATCACATAACCGAGCAGTTTTCCTGTATGCACTTTTCTGTAAACACCATTGAATCTACATATTTTCTTTGTTTTTTTTGTTTTTTTTCCCCAGAATCTGAAAGCAGACCCTGAAGAACTATTCAGAAAGTTGGAAAAGATTGGCAAAGGATCTTTTGGAGAAGTTTTCAAAGGGATTGACCATAGGACTCAGAAAGTTATAGCTATAAAAATCATAGACCTGGAGGAAGCAGAGGATGAAATAGAAGATATTCAGCAAGAGATTACAGTGCTGAGTCAGTGTGATAGTCCTTACGTGACAAAGTATTATGGGTCGTACCTTAAGGTGAGCAATTTAAGTGTTCTCAGAATGAGCTTTTCATTAATTGGATGGTTTTTGACACTATGGTATAGTTATTGTGATTTTTAAATTTACATTATCTGCCTTTCTTTTAGGTTATTCCATTTAAAACGGGATTCCGGCCAGCGAATTTTTTTAAAAAAAAGTCAGCAGCTACAAACACTGTAGCTGCTGACTTTAAATAAGTAGACTTACCTGTCCTGGGTGCCCACGATGTCGGCCGCCCGAGGCCGACCCGTCCCTCGGCTCTCGGGTCCCAGGACCGCCATCCTAACTAAGGTGAACAGGCAGTGGAGCCTTTCGGCTTCACTGCCAGTTTCCTACTGCGCAGGCATAAGCGGCGCTTTGTGAATGGCCCCGTGGTTTTTTCTGGGAACACACACAGTTCCCAGAAGGCAACGGGGCCGCTCACCGAGGAGCAGAACACGCCGCGGAATAGGAAGAGGCAGATTAGGAAGACTGCCTAGCAACAAGGGTTCAGGTAAGTTTAAAAAAAAATATATATTTTTTTTTTAATTTTTTAAAGATTTTTCATGCTATTTTTTTATTTTAGGGTGGCCCTCCACTTTAAGTATAATCCATTATGTGTTTTAATTTTCTGTTTTATTTGATTAAAAACAATTTTATTGATGAATCAGTTGAATTTACTACGTATATGTTTAGATTCTCTATTGTTGTGGTACTTTGTGTGTAAAGATCAATAAATTTGCGGCCAAGTAAGACTTATGCCCCGTACACACGGTCGGACTTTGTTCGGACATTCCGACAACAAAATCCTAGGATTTTTTCCGACGGATGTTGGCTCAAACTTGTCTTGCATACACACGGTCACACAAAGTTGTCAGAAAATCTGATCATTCTGAACGCGGTGACGTAAAACATGTACGTCGGGACTATAAACGGGGCAGTGGCCAATAGCTTTCATCTCTTTATTTATTCTGAGCATGCGTGGCACTTTGTCCGTCAGATTTGTGTACACACGATCGGAATTTCCGACAACGGATTTTGTTGTCGGAAAATTTTATATCCTGCTCTCAAACTTTGTGTGTCGGAAAATCCGATGGAAAATGTGTGATGGAGCCCACACACGGTCGGAATTTCCGACAACAAGGTCCTATCACACATTTTCCTTCGGAAAATCCGACCGTGTCTACGGGGCATAAATGTACACGGGACATTTTTACAACCTCTCCTGAAAGATTTAACTTGACAGATCGTAACCCACGTTTAAAACGCCCGTTTTGCCGCATTTACATGCCACGTTCAGCGCCGTTTTGCTGCATTTTTTTTTTTTTTTTAAATAGCCAAAAATGCCTGTAAACGAAACACAGCTAAACACGAATTACCACATTTAGCCACGTTTAGCGCTTGAAATGCCTAAAATCTCAGCTTCTGAACGCTTTTTTTGCGTTCCAAAAAAGCCTCTAAACTCAACTGACTAGAAACAACTATAAATGACCCTGTGTACATGTACTGATAAGATAACATAGAAGAGAGTTTAGGAGCAGTTGAAAAAAACGCCCAACTGCTCCTAAACGAATGTTTATCAGCAGCAGTGTACATGAAACCTAAGTTTACTGTCTTTACTATTGTATAGAAGAAATTGACAATGTACCCGTCATGCATCATTGGTTATGGCAGGGCTTTTGAATATCAGATCAGGCAGCTGCATTAGAATCAGATCTATTTTTCATGTCAAGTGCATGTATGGGGGAAGAGATTGAGGAAGTCCTTCTTCCTGCCTGCAGCAGACTGTGGATATCAGCTTACTGGTAATATAAACCTAAACTAATGGGCTATATATAGGTACTTTTTTTCCCTGTACCCAAAATGTATTGCCTACTATCTTAAATTTAAAATGTAGGTGGGTAAAGTAGTCAGCATGTTAGTTGGACCTCAACCATGTGTTAGGTGTATAATGTCCAGGACCTGATGTCATTTTGACAGCCAGGGTCCGAGTCAGTGTAGCAGAGCCACTGTCAGCAGCACTTGTTTTAGTATCAGAGATTGTTAAAGTGGTTGTAAACCTCAGACATGGAACAACGCACATATTTCTATAGTGTTTTGTTGCCTCTCTCCAGAGCACAAAGTGCCATTTCTCTCTGCCATCTAGTTCCTTTGTTATCTTCATGAGTCACTTCAGACACGTTTTCCTGACACCAAGAACTAAAAAGGTGACAGGGAAGGGAGCTCCAGCACACAGCCTGTGATTGACAGCCTAAACTTTGTTGCTGTGTGACAGGGGGTGTATCCCTTCTCTCCAATCAGCTTTTCTATTGTCAATGTGTAACTGCAGGTCCCTGCCCCCTGCTTTGTGAGTCTGTAAAATATCCTTTTTACTCTGCAAATAAACACATACAACTTATGTAGGATGATTTGTTTCATCTCTGTGTATCATCTGAGGCCAGTCACTTCAGTGGGTGTAGGTAAGGATTTACAACCACTTTAAAGTGTTTACAATAATGTAGGTTTTACTTCACTACAACTGTCAGGAACAACCAAATAATGTTTTACAAAAAGTATTAACGCTCACCTCTCTTTCTTGCGGATGTGTGTTCTGTACGTCAACGCTCCTGCATTTTTAACCTGGAGGCAACATATAGCAATGATGTGCACAGGCCTTAAACCCCAAGGCTCATTTCACCCCCATCTGATCCACTGCCAAAGACCTGTGAAAAACAGTACTTCCCAGTATGGGGGAACACGTGACTTTCTCTGTCTCCCACGGTTCAGCTCTCAGTGCCTGAATGACTGATTTCCAGGTCTGTGTGATCTTGGTACATTTTAAATTGGTGATGTGCCAAACTTTCAGCCGCTGAAAACTATCGCCCGAAAATGGGATTAGTAATGGCCCAGAAAACCTTGCTTTTAATGCGATTTTACTGTGTTTATGGTGTGTTTTTTTTCATAGGTCATGGGACTCAAAAAACACAACAGGGATGCGTTATTGATGCATTCTGGCTGCATTTTCAATGCATTTCAATGGGGAGGTGTTTTCTTTATGCAGTTTTTTTAACTGACCAAAAATGCAACAAGTATCCTCTACCTTTCAACCCTTTTTCTTCTTTCTCTTTCCTTTTCTCCACCTTACGATTAAAGCTCATTATCAGAATTTATTTGACCTATATACACTCTACTTGTAAACAATATGTATAGTAGGTATAAATCATTTAAATACCTACAAAAGTAACTAAGGAAATGATATATATCTTTAATTTAGGTTTACTTGAACCCCATGTTTAATATTTGAAATTTCATGATATTTACCTATATAAACCCTACTGTAAAACAATGAGCTTACTTTATAGATCCTTGTAAACTTACTTTATGTATCTTTATAACATTATATACTCAATAAACTTCTTTTGACAAGGAAAAATGCAGCAAGTAGGATTTTTAACGCCACAATGGATGTGCAACGGACCAGTGTGAAGACATACATAGAATTTTAAAGGGATGCATTTTTCATGAGCTTTTCTTGCGCTAAACTGGCCGCTAAAGGCCGACAATAAATTGATATTAATTTAAATTTGTTTTATTAATTAAAAAGTGAAATATAATACAATTTTATATATAAAAATATACACAGGTCCATATATATTTGGACACAGGCACAATTTTCATACTTTTGGCTCTGTATGCCACCAGAATAAAATTGTAAATGCAACCATTTTTATACAGTCTCTCCCCCCCCCCCCCTCCATTTTCAGGGGCTCAAATGTAATTGGACAAATGAATATAATCATAAATAAAATGTTCATTTCAGGGTGTATTTGATTTATATCAAGTCGATTTAAATCATGATTTAAACCACTAGTAAAAAGGCTTGATTTAAATCAACTCAATTTAAATCACAATTTTTAAAGAGCAGCTGTCATCTCTATCCCGCAGCGTCTCCTTTTCTGACCCGCTGTTGACTCACCGACAGTCCCATTCACTTTAATGGGACAGTTGGTAACGAGGCAGTGACACAACAAGGTGAGGGACGTGGCGGCAGCAGGTGAGTAGATGCTCGCTAACAGGCGCTGCCATGATGGATCTGAAATGACAGGTACTCTTTATATGTAAGGACTCATTATTGCTGGTAGTTAGAATCTTTAATATTTGCAAACAAAAAATGAAGGTTTCCTATTTAGAATAATAAGCTGTCAGGTTAGTAAAACAGCGATATCAGAACCAATACAATCGTACAGTTTGTAATGTACATAGATTTGCAAAACAATGGGATAAAGGAATATTCCTGAACTTTGTTTTATCTCACGGTTACTGTGAAATTGTGTGAATGCATCAATGCAGTGCATGTTATGTCAGCTTGCAGAGCTTGGATTCATTGAATGAGTTTACAAAAAAAAAACAAAAAAACATTTTAAATATTGCAGAATATACAGCCTCATGATACATAACTAAGCTCAATTTCATGCTAAATCAACTAAATTATTAATGTATCTTAAATAGGGAAACTATCTGATGGAGTTACTGCAAACAAATTCTCAAAGGCTTTTTTTTCCTAGCGATATCAAGAATAATAGTATGCTCGTTTTTTTTTTTTTTTTTTTTTGGGCAAGTTACCACAACACCATTATCCCGTAGTTTTTAAGATCAACGATAAACTGTTGTTGGTGTCCCTTGTTCCTTGTTAATTTTACATTGTATTTTTTAAAATGTAACTGCATAGCCAAGTATTTTATTCTCTATAATTTTTTTTATTGTGCATTAAAAAAAAAAACAAATAAAATTAGACATGCTATTTGCCAATAGAACTTAACCAAAAAGTGCATTCTATGCATCCAAAAATATAGAAAATATACCAAATCAAATCATCATTCAACCAAAAAAAATACTGTCAAAGCAATAACTCCAAGGCCAATAATTAAATAACACGTTATCTCCTCCGATTCCGCAACATGTCTGGTTGGTTGACGAACGGCCATTCAGAAACAATGTGAAAAGTATGAACTGAAAAGTGCGAATCAACACTCACCAAACTTCTACTAACACAAAATTAGCAGAAGGAGCCCAAAGGGTGGCACTAAAGAGCTGAAAAACAACATAGTGCGTCACTACGTTCTTATTTGTTGGCCGACGTTCCTTGCCGTTTGTATGTAAGACAAGTTTGGGCCAACGCACTTCGGACAAAAGTCCGCGGTTTTGTCGGCTTTACTGCAGCTGTCTTCAGTTGTTCTTTGTTTGTGGGTCTTTCTGCCTTTACTTTTGCCTTCAGCAAGTGAAATGCATACTCAATTGGGTTGCGATCAAGTGATTGACTCGGCCATTGCAGAATATTCCACTTCTTTACCTTCAAAAGCTCCTGGGTTGCTTTTGAAGTGTGTTTTGGATCATTGTCCATCTGTATTGTGAAGCGCCGTCCAATCAACTTTGCTACATTTGGCTGAATCTGGGCTGACAGTATATCTCTAAACACTGCAGAATTCATCCGGCTGCTTCTGTCTTCTGTCACATCATCAACACCAATTGACCCAGTGCCACTGGAAGCCATGCATGCCCATGCCAGCACACTGTCTCCACCATGTTTTACAGATGACGTTCTGTGCATTGGATCATGAGCTGTTCCAAGCCTTCTCAACACTTTTTTTTTTTTTTTTTTTCTTCCTGTCATTCTGGTACAGATTATTCTTGGTTTCGTCTGTCCAAAGAATGCTTTTCCGGAACTGGTCTGGCTTTTTTAGATGTTTTTTGGCAAAGTCTAATCTGGCTTTTCTATTCTTCAGGCTTATGAACTATTTGCACCTTGTGGTGAACCCTCTGTATTTGCTCTCGTGAAGTCTTCTCTTGATTGTAGACTTTGACAATGATATGCCCACCTCCTGGAGAGTGTCCTTCACTTGTCTGGATGTTGTGAATGGGTTTTTCTTTACCATAGAGAGGATCCTGCGATCATCTACCACTGTTGTCTTCCAGGGTCATCCAGGCCTTTTTATGTTGCTGAGCTCACCAGTGTGTTCTTCTTTCCTCAGAATGTACCAAACTGTTGATTTGGCCACTCCTAATGTTGCTATCTCTCTGATGGATTTGTTTAATTTTGAAGCCTTACAATGGCCTGTTTCACTTGCATGAACAGCTCCTTTGAACGCATGATGTAGGTTCACAGCAATTCCAAATAGCACACTTAGAATCAACTCTAGACCTTTTACCTGCTTAATTGATGAAGAAATAACAAAGGAGTAGCGCACACCTGGCCATGAAAATCTTAAAAAAAAATAAATAAATAAATTTGAAAAAAAAAATGTTAACTTACCTGAAACCTTTGTTGCTAGGCAGTCTTCCTAATCTGCCTCTTCCTATTCCGCAGCGCTTCCTCCTCTTCGGCGAGCGGCCCCATTGCCTTCTGGGAACTGTGTGTCCCAGAAAACCACGGGGCCATTCACAAAGCGCCGCACGACTCGAGCATGCGCAGTAGGAAACGGGCAATGAAGCCGCAAGGCTCCACTGCCTGTTTCCCTTCATTAAGATGGAGGCGCCGGCAGCCGATCCGATGGAGGCAGACATCGCGGGCTCGCTGGACAGGTAAGTGTCCTTATTAAAAGTCAGCAGCTACAGTGTTTGTAGCTGCTGACTTTAAAAGATAAAAAAAATATTGCGGCCGGAACCCCCCTTTTAAGAGCTGTAATTCCTAAACCCTTCCTCCGATTTGGATGTACATATCCTCAAATTAAACACTTTCAGCCCATATCCATTATATAACTATAGCTTGAATATGTTTTGGTAAATATCTGGAAAAAAACTAAAGTGGTGCCTGTGTCCAAATATATATGGTCCTAACTGTATATTTTTTAAAAACTGTAATTTTTGGCCAAGTGCATCCTTAATTTTCGGTTTTGGCATCAAATTGTTCATTTTGGTGCCCCACTATTTTTTTTACTGGATAGCTACCTACTAATTACTTTTATTTAATGTCTAGACTTTAACATTTCAAAATTTAGCTAAAAATACAATTTCAGGTTTGGATGGATTGACCCTTAAAAGTGGGTCTAGACCTTAAGACCCCTTTCACACTGGATCGTTTTTCAGCAGCTTTTGGGCTGAAAATAGTGCCTATAAAGCGCCTGAAAAAAGCCTCCCCTGCAGTCCCAGTGTGAGAGTCCGAGTGCTTTCACACTGGGGCGGTGCGCTTGCAGGACGTTAGAAAAAGTCCTGAAAGCAGCATCTTTGGGGTGGCGAAGGAGCGGTGTATTATACACCGCTCCTCCACTGCCTCTGCCCATTGAAATGAATGGGCACCACTGCCGAAGCGCCTGCAAATCGCTTCTTGGGCGCTATTAACCCTTTCCTCGGCCGATAGTGGGGGTTAAAAATGCCCCGCTAGCAGCCGAATATTGCCGGCAAAACAGAGGTAAAGGGGTGCCTTACCGCTAACGCCCCCCCCCCCCAGCCTCAGTGTGAAAGGGGTCTGAAGTGTTTCTAAAGGGAAAAGGTTTTTTTTTTCATCTGAATGCATTCTAGGCATTAAGATAAAAAACCTTCTGTGTAAAGCAGCCCCCTCAGCCCCCCTAATACTTACCTGAGCCCCATCTCTATCCAGCGATGTTGCATGAGAGACTTGTCTGCCCGGGACTCTCCTTCCTGATTGCCTGAGACACACAGCGGGCGCCATTGGCTTCCGCTGCTGTCAATCAAAGTAAGTAAACCGATGGGGGGCGGGGCTGGGGCTTCATGTCTGAATGGACACACAGAGCAGTGACTCGGCTCGGGTGCCCCCACAGCAAGCTGCTTGCTGTGGGGGTACTCGGCCAGAGGGAGGGGCCTGAGGAGAGGAGGATATCGGCTGCTCTGTGCAAAACCACTGCACAGAGCAGGTAAGTATAATGTGTTTGTTATTTAAAAAAAAAAAAATGATTTTAGTATCACTTTAACCACTTCAGCCCCGGAATATTTGGCTGCTCAATGTCCAGGCCATTTTTTGCGAACTGGCACTGCGTCGCTTTAACTGACAACTGCGCGGTCGTGCGACGTGGTGCCCAAACAAAATTGATATCCTTTTTTCCCCGCAAATAGATCTTTCTTTTAGGCGCCCCCTAGTGGTCAAAAGGCAAACAGACGTACAGTTACGCTGGTTCACCCAGGGGAGCCAACCTGCCGCAGTACAACTGCGGTGGCTGGTCGGGAAGGGGTTAAAGCAAACATTTTAATTTGCAATTTGCCATTCCTAGATGTGGGGGAGCATTTTTTTTTTCTCAGGCTTTTTCAATTTTATCCTGTGAGTAGCGTACTTGTCCCTTTTTTGTTGCTGCACTAATTTTTCTGCTGTATCTATGGAGGTATGTGTGGTTGTCTAAGCTAAATTTCAAATTTGCCTGGCTTTGTTTATCTCCTTTACATGGATAAGGTTTGTTTTTTCTGCCCTTTCAGCTGACAGAAAGTGACAAAGACAATGCATTTCTGGCAAGATCATTTCTGTACTTTCTTCAAATGATCTTAGCCTGAAAAATGAAAGCAAATGCAGCCACCACATCTAACGACTGTTAAGTTGCAATATATTACTTTTTGTTTTTGAGTTTAGATATGCTGTACCTTAAAAGAAAATTAGAGGGCTCTGTGAGGTTAGGTCTGATTATCTATGCAGCTTGACCTTGCTTGCAATTTCAGGTCCAGACTTCCACCTCCCTACGTGTTGAAAGGAATCTATTAAAAAGAAAACACCTGTGTCTTTAGGCTTTGATGGAAGCTGTCCCTGCACAAGAAGGTCCCATAGACTCAAATGGGCCGTATCTGTACTGCAGGAGCAACATCCAATTCAAGTCTTTGGAGAATTAGTGCTCAGGCACAGGCAACCTGGCAAATGTTTACTAGCTGGGATGCAAACGGCACAGGAGGCCGCAGCCTTCGGGGAGGTATGTACAGGCCTTAAGTGGGGTGGTAGATTTTTTTTGGTTTAAAAATGAACTTGCAATTTTAAATAGGAAACGCTTGTAAAGAATATTGGGGGAGAAGTTATTCCTTCCCTATGCATGCTATCTATCCAAAACTTGCTTGAAAATTCAACTTAAAGCAGTAGTAAAGCCCGCTTTGTGATTTTTACCTACAGCTAAGCCTATAATCAGGCTTGCCTGCAGATAAAATGAATATCTCTTTAAAACTGCACCGTATAGGAGATATTCACCCTGGATGTAGCTGGTGACGTTACAGGCACATGCGGTTTGAAGGTCCGACATGGAGCATAATGCCAGAAACGGGCTCCGGCACGCATGCGTGGGAGTGACATTATCGCGGCTCCAGCCATTCACTTAGGGCCCTTTCACACAGACGTGTCCGTGTACGGGCTCCGCTTTGCTCAGCGAGGGATCGCTCCGTCGATCCCCCGCTGAGCAGGCAGATGACAGGTCGGTCTCTGCACACTGTGCAGGGACCGACCTGTCAGAGCGCCGCTAACCTCTATGGGGGATCAGATGAAGACGGACTGTAGAGTCCGTTTTCATCCGTTACGCAAAAGTAGGGTTTTCCTCCGTCGCACTTTAGCGGGTCGGATGTCAGCGGACATGTCACCGCTGACATTCGTCGCTCCATAGACCTGTATGGAGCGTCCGTTCAGGTCTGCCTAAAAAACTGACAGGCGGACCTGAATGGTCCTCCACCTGTGTGAAAGGGGGCCTTACACAGCTGGAGTCTGTAAACCCGGTATAAAGACCTGGGGAAGATGTCAGCCCTCTCATTGGTGACAGCATGCCGCTGGAGGTCTTTGTTCTAAGGTAAGTATTAAGCTGTGCATAGTAACCAATCAGTTTCAGCTTTTTCAATTAAGCTTTGACAGAAACACAACTGGAAGCTGATTGTTTACTATGCAGAGCTGCACTAGATTCTGTGTGCGCCAGTTTTAGTAAATCGCCCCCACTGTAAACAAAATAAGGTGCACTAACTGATAGGCAAATTTATCAAAAATATGATCCTTGCTTTTTTTTTTTTTTTGGGCAGCAAATAGCATTCCGTTTTTTTTAAACACAACTGCACACCTTTCTTTGGCTGTTGATAAAAGAACCGAACAAGAGGAAAGACGTCAGTACTAAGCCGGTGATGAAGTAAATGTACAAAGGTGTGACTATGAAATGTGAAGGCATGGGTGGAGACATCACTGTGACCTGTCATTTCCAGGGTGTTGCTGCACAGCTTATCCCTGCTTTAAAAAATTATAGCTAATAAAATGACATTTATATTAAGAAATGTTCTTCGATTTAGATAAACCATTTCAATGTGCTTTAGGTTTGTATCTATATTCCTCTATGTAAGGGTTGTCAATTTGAAAACAGTGGGCTACTTGGTTACTTGAAGGAGCCCATCGAGTAGCTCCACAACAAAACAAAAAATTAAACAATTCTGTCTCCGAATAAGAAATGCAGATGGAACATTGTTCTCGATGTGAACAGGAAACAACACGAACATGTTCTTGGTAGGAATCTAACTATGCTATTAAAATAAATGTGAGCATGCAAGAGACATCTTTTGTTCCACTTACTGCCAGATGAAGTGAGTATAGTCATTTATTTAAAAGGCCATGCTGAGTTTGTGATAGAAAGTACAAGAGCCAAAGCTATTTCAAGGGAGGTGGGGAAGATACCCCCCTGGACTCGTCATCTTTTTGCATATAAGAAAAAACTATCACACATTTAAACTGCCCAGAAAGAGGACAAAGTGCAGATACATCATCATAGTCTCAGTATTCTTTCCCTCACTCCCTCGCCTTTTTCTGGCTAAAATCATTCTTCAATCAATCCTACTTTACTTATCATCAAATCTACCCATATTAAAGAATAGGTCTACTGTGAGGCACAATTTCATTTCTGTAATAGGCCTACAATATGCCATAAAACTAGAAATAAATGAATATCTTTCTATAGAAGATATCAATAGCCAGTGTGTTTTTTTTTTTTTGTTTGTTTGTTTTTTTTATGCTTAGATACCATGGGGTGCAGATGGTGGGTTTATACATTTATGTTTTGACCAGATTCATTTAGACTAAATCTTTTTTCCATTATTTAATACTTACCAGCTTGATGTAAACTCCACCCCCTCCCCTCACCACTGCTACTTCCACCTCCACCCCTAACCATCTTTCTCTTGAAGTAGGCACCTACCCTTCCTGGAGTAGGCACATAGGGTACATGTTATAACTTATGCTTGGTTGCAATGCTACACAATAGTACACATCATTTTTTTTTTTTTTTTTAAACGGAATACACTATAGATGATGCCAGGGATTCAACATGGATGACACTGCAATGTGAGTCCTGGGTTAGTAACTGGAACATGACAGTGTTGGAGCCTACAACACAGACGAAAAGCAACACATAAATAGGTGCTGCTATGGCCACCCTAAGTGGGTCCTTGTATTGGGCAGACTCCCAGTGAAGTCAAAACTGAAATATTGTTAGGTTACCATATACATTACAGTGGCTTGAAAAAGTATTCATACCCACTTGAAATTTTCCACATTTTGTTATGTTACAACCAAAAACGTAAATGTATTTTATTGGGATTTTGTGATAGACCAACACAATTTTTTTTACAAATATCTGAAAAGTGTGGTGTGCATTTGTATTCTTCTTCCTTTTACTCTGATACCCCTAACTAAAATCTTGTGGAACCAATTGCCTTCAGAAGTCACCCAATTAGTAAAAAGTGTGTACTTTTATCTCAGTATAAATACATCTGTTCTGTGAAGCCCTCAGAGGCTTGTTAGAGAACCTTTAGTGAACAAACCGCTTCATTAAGGCCAAGGAACATACCAAACAGGTCAGGGATAAAGTTGTGGATAGGTTTAAAGCAGGGTTAGGTTATGGAAAAAAAAAACTATCCCAGGCTTTGAACATCTCGCGGAGCACTGTTCAAGCCATCATCTGAAAATGGAAAGAGTTTGGCACTGAAAACCTACCAAGATATGACCGTCCACTTAAACTGACAGGCCAGGCAAGGAGAGTTTTAAATTAGGGAAGCAGCCAAGAGGCCCGTGGTAACTCTGGAGGAGCTGCAGAGATCCACAGCTCAGGTGGGAGAATCTGTCCACAGGACAACTATTAGTCGTGCACTCCACAAATCTGGCCTTTTATGGAGGAGTGGCAAGAAGAAAGCCATTGTTGAAAGAAAGCCATAAGAAATCCCAGGTGCAGTTTGCGAGAAGCCATGTGGGGGACACAGCAAACATGTGGAAGAAGGTGCTCTGGTCAGATGAGACCAAAATTCAACTTTCTGACCTAAAAGTAACATCCTATGTGTGGCGGAAAACTAACACTGCACATCACCCTGAACACACCATCCCCACCGTGAAACATGGTGGCAGCATCATGTTGTGGGGATGCTTTTCTTCAGAAGGGACAGGGAAGCTGGTCAGAGTTGATGGGAAGATGGATGGAGCCAAATACAGGTCATTCTTAGAAGAAATCCTGTTCGAGTCTGCATAAGACTGGAGACTGGGGCATTGGTTCACCTTCCAGCAGGACAACGACCCTAAACATACAGCCAGAACTACAATGGAATGGTTTAGATCAAAGCATATTCATGTGTTAGAATGGCCCAGTCAAAGTCTAGACCTAAATCCAATTGAGAATCTGTGGCAAGACTTGAATATTGCTTTTTACAGATGCTCTCCATCCAATCTGACAGAGCTTGAGCTACTTTTTGTAAAGATAAATGGGCAAAAATGTCACTCAAATGCGCACTTTACAGATATTATATTTGTTGATAAAACTTTTTTTTTTTTTTTTTTTTTTTAATTTTCCTTCCACTCCACAATTATATGCCACTTTGTGTTTGTCTATCACATAAAATCCCAATAAAATACATTTACGTTTTTGGTTGTAACATGACAAAATGTGGAAAATTTCAAGGAGTATGAATATTTTTTTAAGGCACTGTATTTATTTGATTTGCAGCTCAAATGTTATCAATTTACATGGTTCCTGTGATGCCCAGTATTTAGGCTAAAATAGATTGTTTTAGAATCAATTCTGGTATGTAGAGGTCAATTGTATGCTCTAGGGAGCTGCTCTGCCATTCACAGAAAACTTTGTTTTCTGTGTATAAATACAAAGCTTCCTCCCACATCATCCACCCACATCTCCGCTTCAGCCAATCAGAGAAAGCTTTGTATCCATTCTTTTAATACAAAGCTTCCTGTAAATGGCTGAGCAGCACTCAGCTTGACTCTATTATTAAGAGCGTGGGATGGGAAGCTCCTGTCGCACTGTTGGGAAAACAACTGTATGTAGCTGAGACTGTATACAGTTCATACAGTGCGCACAGTAAGCACCCCTATTTCTGCAGTAAATATTTACAGCTCGTTTGGCTATACTTCTGTGGATCCCAGGATTGCAGATTGTTCTGCACTCATGTGACCCGTTTTCAGCTGACAGTGGGCTGAAGGGACAGATGCAACATCCAGTATGATTCTTCAAAAAAAATCCATACTTCTCTTTTAAGTAAAATCTCCCTTTTTGGGTCAAGAGGACAATAGGGAGGGAAGATAATGGCAATTATTTGTGTCATGTAATATGTAGGATGCTGAAAGTTAGATATTATTTATTTTTTTTTTTTTTACCTTCATCAGCTCTGGTTCTTGGGTTCTAGCCCCAGGAGAGTTTACAGACTTCTGATATCAGCATTGGTACTCACAGCCACAGTGGTGGCTTCAGGTCACTTGATGTTAAGGCCTCATTGGACGTTTTTTGCAGCTGCTTCTAGGGGCATCATTTGTTTGTTTGTTTGTTTTTGTTTTTTGTTTTTTTTCCCTGTGTCCATGCACGCATAGGTTTATAGCAGCATTTAGTGGCAGAGGCTTTTAGAGGCAGGAAAAAACCCCACTGTCAGTGCGTCCAGGAGCAGCAGAGTTTGGGCAGAAAAAACGCTTGACGCTGCTAAACATGTCCAAACACTAGGCGTGTTTAGTGTTTGAGCATTAATTCATTTCAGTGGCCAGAATAAGATATTGTTCTAGATAATAAATTAATTGACCCTCAGGCTCTTGACGCTTGTAAAAGCGCCTAAAAGCTTTTACAATCGTCAGGCTTTTTTGCTGCCAAAACGCTGCTGCCAGGAGGAAAGGCTTCTAGGAGAGTTTGCAAATTGTCCTGTGTGCTTGAGGCTTAAAAGGGAAAATGGTGGAACTGCTTTTTACAGGTGAACCAAATAAAGTGAGCATAAACCTAACGGGCTGCTCTTCCTAGCTTGTAATACTTTTCCTTGAAGTTAACTAATCTAAGTTCTAAACACAGATTGAGAGGTTTTATGTATTTTATTCCTAGAGATGCTCTCTGCTACCCTGTCCATGATAGTTTTCTTTCCATAGCCTGCCATGCCTCTGCAGTTTATTTTGTTCCATGTGAATCCGTTGTGATGTATGGTTGCTTGTACTATGGTGGTTGACAGGTGTGGAGAGCTCCGTTAAATCAGGACCTTTCATCCTAAACATGCGTGTCTCATTATGATGGTAACCCTTGGAAATGTCTTTTTGTTTTTGTATGTTGCCTAGACAGCTCCTTTAAGTGAGGCAGTGTGTGAGACCTATGTCACTCTAGAGAAATCAAAAATTGGCATGCTTATCCATGCAATTACTGTAGCACTTCTTATTACTTGAAATTTACATCTATAAAATTAGGCATTGTATAAGACTGTAATAATGATTATTGCATATGATGTTTAATGTGGATTATTTTTGTAGGATACAAAATTATGGATTATAATGGAATACCTCGGAGGAGGATCTGCTTTGGATCTGGTGTGTATAATTAAATGTTATTTTTTTAATCCAAAGTGTGACCTGTTTAATAAATCTATCATAACAATCTTTCTGAATTCACAGTTCTTCTCAAAGGTATTCTTTTCATCCTCTCAAACTGCACGTTTCTGACGATTGTAGCTGTAGCTGATTATTTAAGTTCACTAATCAGATGACATCTAAAGAAAACAAATGTACTGCAGACCTATAAATTGGTTTGCAGAGGCAATTAATCATTGTCTACAAGTAGACTTTTAGATGGACAGCTTGCTGAAAGTTGATGGTGGCTGTTCTACTTTCTTGGCTCAAGCTTGGTTGTGATTTTACTGCCTGACATTATTGGAATTAAGGGCTACCATGATCGTGGTCTGTGGTATTTGTTACTAAATAAAGTGTTAGTATGTCTGAAAGGAAGAAAAATATATGTTCAAGACCGTTTGGTTAGTTTGGAAGGACTGCTAATAACTGTCACCTTGTATACCACCCACACTTCTAAAACAATAAAAAGAGCTGTGATGGTGTTTTCTGATTTGACAAGGTGGAGACCGTGATATCACTACTCTTCTTCCCCCACCTCAGCCAATCAGAAACCACCTTGAAGTGGGACAACCACTCGCACAGCTGCAACCATCCAGGAAAGTTCTATCACCAGAGTAGCACCAACTACTACAGTCATTTCCCAGCATTCCATTGGGTATGAAATATGCATACCCACATTTTGCCAAGCTGGCCCACTGTAAACATGTAATACAAATAATTTGTGGAGCTCAGCTTAAAATACGGGTTGCACATCTGCTGCAGAACATTATGGCGTTTCTAAAAGGAGGCAAAAGTGCATTAGCTGTTTTCTTTCATGTACTCAATTGGAATTCAGAAAAATCGAGCAGATGAGTTGGAAAGAGTCATCTGCTGGCTGGATATGTAATTATCAATGGTCTATATGTAGTATTTAATATTTACCCATCTAAAATAAAGAAAAAATCAGAGGAAATGAAATAATAAACCACTTGTGTGTTGTGGTACCCAATGCTGACAAAATGGTGTGTTGTGTTGTGCAAAGCCCTTTTTTACTAAAAGCATCATTTTGTTTCTGTCTCCATCTATCAATTTTTAAGAGACCGCCATCCATCCTGGTGCTCCCTGTGAATCCTTTTCTAGACCCTGTTCTACTTGTTTGTTTTTTAACCATTTTTTTGTGCTGTCATGTTCAATTCTTTCTTCGGCCAAATGTTGCGGCCCCGACATTAAATGCATTCTCCCCTTAAATAAAATATAAATTAAAAAAAAACATAATTTGTTTGAAAAAGAGAAGAAAAGTCAAGACTATCACCAATTCCCAGTATGTACAATCATTTCTTTTCTGATTGGATCCTCTAAAGACAATTGATGTCTTGATTTTTCATAGATATGATAGGAGTATTCAAGCAAAACGCGAGTGAACAGTCACGTATTAGAAAGCCGGGACTATCCACTAACACTAATGGTGGGATTCCAAACTATAAAATGTGGACAGACTTAACAACAGATAAAAACTGTATACAGCTATGTTTACGCATTTATTACTTGCTTTATGGCTATTGTAAATGCATAAGGCTTCATTTAGACATGCGGTTGAGTGGATGGATGGATGGGGGTGGTTACATGCAGCTGGTGAAGCCCAAAAGTTTACCCAACATGTAGCAAGTCTGCCAAATGTTGCATATTCAAGTAAATAGGGAAGTGCCACAAACACCCCGTGGCGTATTTGTTGGCAAAAATTAGGTTAAAACGGCAGTGAGGAGGTGTTGCATCGCTTCCACACTGCCTGTCAGCCTCTGAAGAGCCATCCAAACGCAGAGCGGGCTTCAGAGGAACAGGAGATTTAGACTTGTATCTAAATCTACCCATAATGTAATAAGACAGTATTTTGGTTTGCTCTCATGATATTCCGTGCTGAGCACACTTTTTTTTTTATTTATTTCCACCTCTTTATTGATTGTTGTCTATTCTATGTCAGCTCGAGCCTGGTCAGCTAGACGAAACACAGATTGCTACAATATTAAGGGAAATACTAAAAGGACTTGATTATTTACATTCAGAAAAGAAGATCCACAGAGACATCAAAGGTAAAAGCATAGCATTGGCATGAGCAATAGGTAGTTTTATGAGATAAGTGATTGTGTTAACTATATGGTGTTTATTTCTCAGCTGCCAACGTGTTATTATCGGAAAATGGTGACGTTAAGCTGGCTGACTTTGGTGTCGCTGGGCAGCTTACAGATACACAGATCAAGAGAAATACTTTTGTGGGCACCCCTTTCTGGATGGCACCGGAGGTAATAAAGCAATCAGCGTACGACTTTAAGGTAAGGAACAGGGTTTTTTCCTTTTCTTTTTTCTTGGGCCTAATGTTAATTAAAGCACAGGTAATTCAGTGAATAATGAATCACTGTCTGTACACAATTAGCTTGTGTTCCATTTAAGGGCTGATATGCTTGTGTTCTGTGATGAAGACTTCATGAATACTGATGGGCAAACCTGTAGAACGACTTCTGAAATGTGTACACCACTGCCTATTGTGTCTGTCAAAGGCAGTCAGCACATATTCTACCCAACTCCAACACACAATTCTTTCAGAGTTTGCAATCTAGGTCTTTAACCATGTCATAGCAGATTGTAACCTTAACAACTCACAAATATATTTTTTATATTTTGGCCGCATTCAAGTGTGTGGTCAAAAATATCTGGCTTGTTCAGATATTCAGATAAGTTCATTATAGGCAACATTTTTTATTTATTTATTTTTTTTTATCTTACATTTTGAATAGAGCAAGTGAATGGTATAACCACTGTCAATTTTTTTTCACCATCTGTGTCCCATTGCAGAGATTTCCTTTTAGTTCTTGTCCCATAGCCAAACAAGAAGAGAGGAAATCCCTGCAAATTAAGGGAATTTTTGGAGACCCCCACATCACTAAAATTAGTGTCTCCACTGGAAGATTTCCTCCCTGTCTACTCTATCCAAAAAAAATATCTTTTTAGTTCTACTTTAAGCTATAAACTTAATGAAAACTAGCTTTGCTATTCTATCCTGCTCACATAATTTTGTATTTCTGTATAGCAGCAGTGTCACCACATTGGCCATCCTAGTGCTTTCCTTCTGATACTGATTGGAGTCTGAACTCATTTTATTAAACTGAAAACCTTTAAACTTCATGCGCACTGGGTGTTTAGTCCTTGGCCTTCAATTCCAGCTGTTTTGTATAGGTAGAACCACACGGATGCACTATCTAGCCCCACTGCCAAAGTTTAGGAGAGGTTGAAAAAAATGCAATGGCTGGACCCTGTACTGAGTGGTACTAACGTGTAGGGCTATATAAGTCTAGAGGCACTGAATTCAGTTCCATCTCTGAGCTAATCTATAACTTCACCACAAATCTATGAGACGTCTTTCGAGTGATACTTTTTGATTTGTGAGAGGGCAGGAGGCATGACTTCAGCTTGAATTATAAGCCAGAGCTTTTGTGGCTGCTAAGGTGCACAGTATAGGTTTCTTTGCGTAGTAAAAGTATTAGCAGGCACCATACATTAATTTTATTTAAAGCCAAACTTTTATTTTAGTATTAGAGTGGCTAGAGGATAGAAACCTTTTCGTTTTAATAGTGGTCTGTGCCCCTGCTAGGGAGATTAATCTGTTTGTTTGTCCTGGTGACCATTGTCTGAGACTGAAAGAGAAATGCTACATTTGTAGCTGTCACTGAAAGAGGAATAGAGGTGAAATCTTCAGAGGGTGACAATTGTTATAACAATTATCTAGAGCTGTCTATACACTAGCAGAATTCGAAAATGTCCTTTTTAAGAAGATTTGTTCAATCTTCTAATCATTGGTGGAGTTTTCGACAGCAGTGATGATACATTTTGAAGGATCGAACAAATGAATTTCTAAAAGTGAGTGTTTTCATTCAGGAAAGTCAATTCACTCCAAAAGCAAATGTCTATTGAAGTACTTTTGGATGACATGTCATGTCATTTAGCCCAACTATTTTTAACCAGGGTGCCTTGAGGTTTCTTCAGGGGTGCCTTGGCTAAATACCTAAAAATTGCTCAAAAATTGTATACAAGGCAGCTCTCCCATCATCTTTGAGGTCACATTAGGTAAGTGATGGAGAAAAACTGGGGGAGAAGAGAAACATTGGAATACTAGTTTGCAAAACTGTAATTGCTTTGGAAGAATAAATCGCCTTTAATGTTGTAAAGAGAACATGCACCAAATGCATTGGAAGATGCCCCCCTTGGACTTTGATGGCAGAAGTAAAGTATAAGGAATCAAAATAGATAAAAGAAGGGCACAAAAGTACCAACTTTATCGAATACATAAAATAGTAGAAAATATATAAATATTCTATCACATATAGACACAGTGGTTTAAAATGTATTGCAATAATGCATCAATGAATAAACATGAACAAGAAATAATTAGTACATATTAACCCAAACTGAAAGTCAAAAGATCACTGGCTGAAACCGGGAAGGGGTTGGCCAACTGGATTCTTTAGACATAAAAACCCGACATGTTTCGGAAATTATTTGTGCAATGGTGTGCATATTCCTTCTTCAGGGGTAGTTATAGAGTGGGTAATTATGTTCTTTTCTGCAACATAAATATAGGTATATGGTAATGTTTGCATGACATCATCCAATAAATATTGATACTGTCAACAACCTTGTATAAAAAATACCAAATAAGGCCAAGAGTACTTGCATATCACAGATTCACTGCAAGTTTAGCAAAAGATGCTGGACAATACAGGGAGATTTATACGTGCTGGCTATACACATCCATACACTGGCACTTCTATCAACCTAACAAGGGTGATGCATGCAAAACGTTGGACACTTTCTCCTGCGGGGGCTGTCCATACTGTCAATACATGGACAGAAGAACCAACATTGACCTACCCAACGGTCAACGGTTCCACCCAAAACATTATGTTATCAACCTAACAAGGGTGATGCATGCAAAACTTTGGGCATTTTCTCGGGTTTTTATGTTCAACATGTCGGGTCTTTATGTCTAAAGAATCCACTTGGCCAACCCCTTCCCGGTCCGGCCAATGATCTTTTGACTTTCAGTTTGGGTTAATATGTTCTAATTATTTCTTGTTCATGTTTATTTATTGATGCATTATTGCAATACATTTTAAAACACTGTGTCTATATGTGAAAATATTTATATATTTTCTACTATTTTTTTGTATTCAATAAAGTTGGCACTTTTGTGCCCTTCTTTTATCTATTTTGATACCTTTATACTTTACTTCTGCCATCAAAGTGCAAGGGGGCGTCTTCCAATGCATTTGGTGCATGTTCTCTTTATAATGTTTATTAGGATGTTGGCAGTAACTTCACACTAGTCAATTCTCAAATCTCTTTTTTTTCTCGCCTTTAATGTTGGGTGTCCCACGTGTATTTGATGTTTCTGCTTTATGTAAAACTATAGAAAATGGGGCGCCTCAAGACTGTCCATAATTTTAAAGGGTGCCTTGACTGAAAAAAAAATTGAGAAACACTGATCAAGCCTACAGTTGAGAATTTTCATACATATGTTCGCACAATTGTTGGTGTGTTACTAAACCCAGGAACAAGCATTCACTGTAACTGGTCTCCCATAGTACACAGAACACGAAAGAGCAATTATTTTAGTAAATATATAAACTGCTAAATACCTTTTCTCATCAGCAGTTTATAGCAGTCTTGTGACTTCTATCAGTGTCCAGCCTGAGCACTGCTTAAAGCTTGTAGGAGGAGTTTTCATTCTCTTCTGACTGTCCTATGAGGCTGCATGACCCCCGACCCTCTGTCTGCTCAGGGCTGATTGGAATAAGGAAAGGTATGGTCGGCATTTAGGATGACATCCAAAAAATAGTATTCCTTTATTGAAAAGACATGTACATTGCTGTAAAAATAACCTACGCATTTCAGACGTTAGTCCTTCGCCAGGACTAAATTCTGAAACGCATAGGCTGTTTTTACAGCATTGTACATGTCTTTTCAATGAAGGAATATTATTTTTTGGATGTCATCCTGAGTGCGGACCTTCCCTCTTCTTTATTCTGATACGTTGCAGGTGTCAGCAACCTCGAGGCCTGAGCACTGGGTGGAGCGGATATGTGAGAAGGTTGTAGCGCCTACACACACCTGTTTTTCATCACAGTGCTGATTGACTCTGTGCTGATCACATGCACCCCCCCCCCCCCCCCCAAAAAAAAAAATGAAAAAAACTTGCATTACACACCAAACTGAGCATGTGCAGAGAGCCTCCTAGGGCTCTGTATTATCAGGAGATGGATTGAGGACAATAAAAAAAGACAAGGATCAGAGAAGACAGGATCAAACAACCTTTTTACTCAAAGCAGAGAATCCCCTTTGGTTCCACAATGAGTATAACAAACATGCTTTATTGCATATACAGACTGATTTTATTGTTGTGGGTTTAGTAACACTCATTAAAAAAAATCTGCTAGAGTATGGCCATCAGAGAGAGAGGATTTGCCTTGTTTTCCTCTTACTTTCTGTTGTCTGTCACAAAAAAGTTAAGGTAGATCTCCCTGGTTGGACACAGTTGACATAAAAATTTGAAGGAAACCGTGTGAATCTAGATATACTTTAAGACCAAGTGCAGGTTCTGGATGCAGAGGAACTGCAAGCTACCATTTAAAAAACCCTGGCATCACCCTTAGGACTGGCCATAGGTGACTCGTGATCAGTGGACTGATCGAAAAAAAAAAAAAAAAAGGAAAGCAAAAATGGATTTCCCCATCCACAAAAGCAAGGTGGATGGATAAATCCTCCCAGTTGTGCTATTGTAATTCTGACAGCGGGACTCTCCTGCTGTCATAATACACTGATCAGCAGCTACAGCTAATGATTGATAAAACATTTTTAACAAGCATGTTTGTCAGAAGTTGATTGTTAGATGAATCGTTTGATCCATCTATGGCAACCTTACATCAGATTCTCTCCCCATTGAAGCGCTGGGTACAAGCTTAATATCTGCAGATGTTTTTTTTTATATGGATTCTGAAATATCTAGTCTCAGGCGTCCTCATGATTAGCTTCAGTGTAACTCTTCTGTAGTTAGGTGTATGAGAATAGATATGAATTAATGATGGTGTCTTCTAGTGGACATGTTCCTTTGCCCACGTAATACACATACAAGCTCCTTGACCTGTTAGATTACTTGTGTTTTGGTTACAGGCTGATATATGGTCACTGGGCATTACAGCAATTGAATTGGCGAAAGGAGAACCACCTCTTTCTGAAATGCATCCGATGAAAGTGTTGTTCCACATTCCCAAGAATAACCCCCCCACATTGGATGGAAACTACAGTAAACTCCTGAAAGAATTTGTGGAGGCCTGTCTGAATAAAGAGCCGAGCTTTGTAAGTTTAAACATTGTTTTATATTTGTGTATTATGTATTGGTAATCGCCAAAGACTAACAAGAGCTTGAGTGTTCTTGAGTCAACAGTGAATTTTCCTCTTCTCCATACTGGGAGATTATTGGGGGGGATTGTGATCAGGTTTACCATACCACTAATGTCAGTTGAAACTGGCATAGTAACTAGTAGTCTCTTGCACTGATCCTGTAACAAAATCCTGAAGGGGCATGTTTTTGAACATATACGGTACTTATTTCTAACGTTATGGAAGAGATCATATTTTTATCAAGTGATCTCTATAGTGTTTTCAGCAAACAGTATGTGGTATTCATCCATATTGATACAAGCCAATGGGATTGATTTACTAAAACGGGAGAGTGCAAAATCTGGTAAAGCTCTACATAGAAACCAATCAGCTTCCAGGTTTTTTTTGTCAAAAATAGTTGTAAAGGCTTAAGTTTTTTTACCTTCATGCATTCCAGATTTGTCAGATTTGTTGAGAACATGAAGCAGCAACATCTTACAACCATGGACAAGGCATGTGAAAACTGAATAAACAAACTGGTTGAGTTGGGATTTCATGATTTTTAAACTAAGGGCCCATTGTCACTTTTAGCTTCTTTAAGGGATAGTCCTCCCGCCTTTGCCATTTTTATAGTGTGGTGCACAAAAGTTTCTTCAATCTCTCAGGGACCCTGTTAATGAGATATCTGTGCTTGAGTTCTGGGTTTTTGCACTTGCCGTGACCATTATGATAGACATTTTTCCCCCTGTTGGACTTGAAATTTATTTTTCTTTATCGTTCATCATGGGACACAGAGCCTTAAGTAATTACTTAATGGGTTAAAGGCCACCTTCAGGTGTTGACACTTGTAAACCCAATCAAAGCAAGTTTACTCCCCTATATAACCCCTCCTCCTTCCAGGAGCACGTCAGTTTTTTTGCCAGTGTCCAAAGGTGTTGGTCACGAGTGAAGAAGTGCTCTGAGGAGCTCCAGGTGGGATCCATGCTGGATTTAAATTCCTCCATAAAAAGAAGTCAGATCCATCCAGTGCCACTGAGGCCTAAAGTGGATGGTACCTGGGACCTCGTATCCGAAGCACGAGGTTTTGCCTGTAATGCCTCTCTTTGTAGGGCTGGACCCCAGGAATCCAGGGCTTAGGTCTTGTTACATTACCTCAAGCTTCCTGATGGGGTGCTTATACAAGGCCCAAGGCAGTCGGACGCCATTCTTACAGACCCAGTCCTTGAAGATTTGCACATACCTTACTCTGTCTCACTGTTTGCTCAGTTCCGTGTCTGGCTGCTCAGCGTGTGGAAGGAAATTTTTGACAGGTAAAAAATCTGCAAAAAATTGCTTTTTTTTTTTTTTTTTTTCCTTCCCCTGATGGGACCAGAGGGTCAGGGGGACAGCAGCGCTGCACCACCCTTACATTACCCCCTCCCCCCGCCGTGGGGGATGCGGAAGGTCCCGCTGTTTTACTGCCAAAATCTGTTACTGTGACTGTATTTTTTCACGTCTGTGCCTCACTGCAGGAGGCTCTGCTGCCCACCCCTCCCCCTCGTGTTGGGCCTGGGACCCGAAAAACGCAGCGCTCAGGCGCTGGAAACATTTTTTAATAAAAAAGGGGGGCAGAATTTTTTCGGGTGGGCGGGACCTATCGCAGGTGCCGTGAAACGTCCACGACGACGCACGACAGGCTGATAGCAGATAATTATACAGCTGTGTCAGTCTCTCCTCTGCTGATGAGGAGGAAACAAGCTGCCTGCACACAGGGAAACACAAGCTGTGGGGCACGTTTGGGTTGCAGGAACGACACTCTTTTTCCAGCACTAGGCTGAACTGTATAGCAGCTTTAAAAAGTCATAAATATTTTCAGCGATTTAGTGCAATGTGTATAGTGCCTCTGTTTTTGTACTTAGGACTATGCCTGCCAAAAAAGACACCACAAAAGCCAAGAGAATAAAGGTTTCATCCCCAGGCATTGGGATTTCCAGCTGTATTTCCATGCTGTCATCCTCACCTGAATTACTAATTATGGCAAGCCAGGGTGAGCCATTGGAGCAAATTGATGGTGCAGCTGCCTCTCACATCTCAGCACCTGTATACATGACTAAAGATACCCCTTCCTCCTCCCTTCAGGATCTGGAAGAAAGATTAGCGGCTTTAATCGCATCCTCCATTCAAATGGATAGGAAGCGTACTAGGTACCCCTCCCCCGCTTCAGCTTTGCAAGGGGAACAGTGGGCACACGATGAGGGGTTTTACCCTCAATTGATCAGGAAGAGAAACAAACCGATGATTCTTCTGCTGAGGAAACAACGGTAGCTGAACTTTTTCAGCTTCTCAATCTGAAAAATTGCTGATACAATCTCTTACAGAAATGGTTTGTTCCACTTTCATGCTGCCTTTAACAGAGTCTCATGAAAACTTGGCTTCTTCCTTAGGTTCTTTAAAACCTTTCCATCCTTTGCATGCATTTCCTGCACATGCATTACTTGAACAGCTTATTTTTTCGGAATGGGATAAACCGGATAAACATTTTCTCCCTCCTAAGAGGTTTCCAATTCTCTATCCTCTGGAGGAGAAATTCTCCAAAAGGTGGAAAATGCCAGCAATTGACGCTGTAATTTCCAATGTGAATAATAACTTAACTTGTCCTGTAGACAATGCACAGATGCTTAAGGATCCAACAGATGAAGAAGTTGGAAACCCTGCTAAAATCTGCTTTTTCCATAGCAGGTGCTGTCACTCAGCCCGCAGTCGCTGCGATAGGCGTCTGCCAATCCCTAAAGGACCCATTTAAACAGGCCCTTAGAGAGCTTCCTACACAACAAGCTCGGGATTTGGCTGAACTATCTAAGGCATTATGTTTTGCCATAGATGCCATTAAAGTCTCTATTCACCAGGCATCCTGCCTCACGCTTATGCTTGTACATATGCGCAGAATCCTGTGGTTGAAAAATTGGTCAGCTGAAACACCATGTAAAAACCTCCTAACTGGGTTCCCCTTTTTCATGGGGAGCGACTATTTGGAGAAGACTTGGATAAATATATCAAGACAATTTATGCTGGGAAAAGTACGTTTTTACCAGTCAAAAGAAAATATAAAAGCCTTGCATTTAAACCTGACTCTTTCCCCTACGCCATGGACTTCCGCCTCTAGGCAGTGGCGATGGCCTCCACCGTCAGACTCTAGAGGAAAGACTCAGGGTCAGACCCAGGCTCAAAAGAAGGAAATCTGCAAAACAGAATCCTAAAGCCTCATCATGAAGAGGCAACCCCCCTCGCCAAGGTGGGGGGAAGACTTCTGCAAATTTTCAGAAGTCTGGAAAAAGGAAATCGAGACAGATGGGTCATTTCCACAGTAACGCTGTGGTACAAGCTGGAATTTCGGGACTTTCCACTGTCTCGCTTCCTGAGGTCAAGCTTTCCCAAAGATCCAAAGAAAAAACAGTCTCCGTTTCAGGCACTAGACCGATTAATATCTCAAGGGGTGATCATACAGATACCCACAAAAGAGCAAGGTCTGGGATTTTATTCAAACCTTTTTATGGTACCAAAACCAAATGGAGATGTCAGACCCATTCTAGAGCTAAGAAAGCTTCCTGAAGATCTGCTCCTTTCACATGGAGACAATCAGGTTGGTAATTTCTATCCTTTTAGGAAGAGAACCTCTGGCGTCAATCGACATCAGGGATGCATATTTGCATGTCCCTATATTTCCTGCTCATCAAAAGTTTCTGCGGTTCGCGTTAGAACAGCAGCATTTTCAATCTGTAGCCCTACCCTTCAGGCTAGCCACAGCACCTCGGGTGTTCACCAAGTGCTGGCCCCACCTCTAGCCAGGTTAAGGGCACAGGGCATAACATTCATAGCGTACCTAGATGAAATATTACTTTATAGATCAATCAGTGACTCCTTTGGAGCAAAGCGTACGCACTACAACCAACTATCTGAAAAGTTTGGGTTGGATTCTCAACCTAGAGAAGTCTTCCTCAATACCGCTAAGAAGGCTGGAGTACTTGGGTCTGATCATAGATACAGCCCAGGAAAGGGTGTTCTTGCCTCAAGCAAAAATCAATTCCATAAAAGAGCTGATGCGGAGGGTCAGGTCAAATGGCAATCCCTCCATTCGCCTCTGCATGAGGTTGCTAGGAACCATGGTAGCTTCATTTGAAGCAGTTCCCAATGCCGAGTTCCATTGAAGACTGTTGCAAAACAGTATCCTGTCTGCTTGGAACAAAACAATTCAAGCTTTAGACTTGCCAATGCAGCTGTGCCCAAGAGTGGCTCAAAGCCTCAATCAGTGGTTATTAACCCAGAATCTGCTGAAAGAAAAATCCTTCAGACCAGTCATCTGGAAAGTGGTAACGATGGATGCCAGCCTCTCAGGCTGGGGAGCAGTATTAGAAAAGACAACTGCAAGGAAGACAGCTTCCAGAACTATATATTATAGGGTCTGGAAGGCTTATGTTTTCTGGTGTGAATCCAAGGGTTGGCACCCTCGGAGATATATCTTAGGCAGAATTCTTGCCTTTCTACAATTAGGTGTAGAAAAGAAATTGGCCTTAAGTACTATTAAAGTCCAAGTCTCAGCTTTATTGGTCTTATTTCAAAGACCACTTGCTACTCATTCTCTAGTCCGAGGCTTTATACAAGGGATGACGTGGCTTAATCCGCCCATCAAACCCCTCTTTTGGGATACAAGTATATTGCTTTGCTACCAAAACTGATGTGCTCCTGGAAGGAGGAGGGGTTATATAGGGGAGTAAACTTCCTTTTGATTGGGTTTACCAGTGTCAACACCTGAAGGTGGGCTATAACCCATTAAGTAATTACTTAAGGCTCTGTGTCCCATGATGCACTCCAAGAAAAGGATTTTACAGGTAAGCTGTAATAAAAATCCTATCATTAGTATAATAAAAGAAACCGAAAGTGCTGGAACACACATGGGTGGGCAAGAAATCACTAATTTCCCAGGTAGTCAAAAACAGATTTGAGGGCTACAGCAGGTAGATCCTGCTTTTTTTGAATCAAAGCCAGAAGCTGGCTACACCTATATTCCTAACAGGCTCCACATTTTACTTATTAGATAACTTTTGAGCAAATTGACTGCACAAATTGAATATAAAAAAACAAAGTGCATCAGTTTTCACAGTTGTGCTTATCTCCTGCCTTTTTTTCAGGCTCTTCCACTTTACATACAGTGTTGGTTGCCTGCAACTTCTCAGGATTGGTTTACTGATGGGGCAGTGATGGACTGTGCCTGCACGCAATTTGTGTTGGTACAGTCATTTTTGTGATCGCTTAACCAATGGATTGTGTGATAAGGTGACAGTGTAGTAGCTCAGTTTGGGGGAGGACATGCTGTTGTCTCTTTATAACAGGAAGTGCATAAACAAGTACCTCCACGGCAGAATCACCAAGTTTTCTTTTAAAGGACAACTTCACTTTTAGTGAAAAAATGTATCTAGCATAATTAACCCCTTCCTGCCGACGTAACACACTGGACTGGGCTCATTTCTCCCTTTGTGCTGGGAGCACGCCTCCAGCACAGAGACCGGGGTCTCACTGCAAGCCCCATACTACTGATCAGGACCCGGAACTCGCAATTCCAGGTCACCTGATCACTGTGGTAGCCTCTGATTGGCTACCACAGTGATCAGTCACTGTGAAGTCCGCCCCTGTGTTTCTCTCTCTCTCTCTCTCTCTCTCTCTCTCTCTCTCTCTGTGAATGGAGAGGAAAGATGCAATGTATCTTTCTCTTTCTTTGCAGAGTAAGAAAAAAAAGTGTGTGTAAAAAATAAATAAATAAAAATAAAGAAAAAATACCTAGATCAAGGATTGACCTAGGTTAGTGCCAGGGTAAGGCTACTTTCACGCTGAGGCGCTTTAGCGCTAGAAATAGCCTCTGAAAAGCGCCTGAAAAAACGCCTCCCATTCATTGCAGTGTGTCTCTTCACACTGGGGAGGTGCGATTGCGGGACGTTACGAAAAGTCCTGCAATCAGCATCTTTGGGGCCGTTTTGGGAGCTCCCAAAACGCCCTGCCCATTGCAATGAATGGGCAGTGCTTCCAAAGCGCCTGAAAAGCGATTTGAAAGTGCTGCAAAACAGTAAAAAGCGACCCACTTGCGACCGAAAAGCGCAGCGAAAGTGCCGCTTTGAATTTTAAAAAATTAATTAAATAACATTTTTGGTTTTGGTGCTTAGGTGCAATGTAGTTCCACTTTAAACTACATTTAGGTTGCAAAGAAGTAAAAAAATCTTGCAATCCATTTGTGTGGATGCCTATTATTTACATTGCATCACATGCATCTAATTTGCATGGTTAAAAAACCTGTGAAAGAGAATAAAGAAACAAGCATATCTCCATCACTGGAGATTGTATCAGGATTTGTATCATGTAACATCATTGCTCTTGCCTAACAACAATTTCCCTTCTAGAGACCAACGGCAAAGGAACTTCTGAAACACAAATTCATTGTGCGGAATGCCAAGAAAACATCGTACTTAACAGACCTGATTGATAGGTATAAGCGATGGAAGGTGGAGCAGGGTAATGAAAGTTCCGACTCTGACTCTGATGGGTAAGTTTATACCCCAGAACAAAACATTGGTGGCCATAAATCAATCGATTACAAATATATCTTGGTGAGTGATGGGGAGCTTATATCGCCATGCATGTCAGATCAGTGTTTTTGTTCCCTGACCTGGCAAGTATGGATCTGCAGCGGTTAGGTAAAAGTTGGGTTAGGCTTAAATTGTGTTAGGTAAAGCCAGACCTTGCTTGCTTCAGATAGGATTTTTATACCTTCCTTGTGCTGTCAGGTATTTTTTTTTTATGCCTGTGTCCTGCTGAGGACATTTCCTGTCTTGGAGATGCAGCAGGAAATGAAAGTAAATCTCTTCAAAGTGAATGTAATTCCCAACTTCAAGAATTTCCATAGAAACACATATAAAAGAGTCAAGCTAGCACTCCTGATTCTGGAAACTTAAGTAAAAAGCTGCCAGTTGCAACTGATAGACACTTAACCCCAAAACTGTCTCTGTTAGAGTGGTAGAAGGACAAATAGAGTATATATCCCTAGTGGAAACACAGACAAAAAAAAACCTGACAGGATGTGACTATTGCTCACTAAATTCAAAACTAAAAAATTCAAAACTAAAAAAATTTGCCTTTACGTATACATTAAGGTAAAAGGATAAAGGGTATGTAAAAAGTAACAATTAACTTCTATGATTTTGTTCTCTTTAGATCTGTCAAATGTACATCTGTTTTGATGAGTGCAAAAAAGTATCTGTTAATCCTTCCAGAAATCTTGTCCGCTAATAATGTCTTATGCTCTCTGCTCTTGGAGTACTCTTACCAGTTAAATTGTTCCAAGCTATCCCACGATGAAGTTGGCTCGAGGGTCGTGGTGGCTCTAGACGCCGCCAAGGCTTTCGACTCAGTGGAGTGGAACTACCTATGGGAGTGCCTCTCGAGATTTGGACTTGGCCCCAATTTTATCCGTTGGGTTCAACTCCTATATCAGTCCCCGAAGGCCAAGGTGCTCGTAAATGGCTGGCTCTCTGATCAATTCTCACTGGAGAGAGGGACCCGACAAGGCTGCCCCCTCTCCCCCATGCTGTATGCATTGGCTGTGGAACCGCTGGCCATCATGGTTCGTGCGGACAGTAATATTAGAGGCCTCAAGATAGGGAATCTGGAGGAAAAGATTGGGATGTACGCAGACGATACGCTCCTCTATTTAGCCGACTCTGGTCCCTCCCTCATTGCAGCCCTCCACTCCATAGAGCAAATTGGCAGTCACTCGGGCCTAAGTATTAATTGGTCCAAGTCCCAGATCCTCCCGATTGACCATTTTCCCCCTCCACTCACATCCCCCCCTCTGACGCTTTCAAGGGTTTCTGTAATTAAGTACCTCGGAGTGCAAGTTACTAGATCACTTACAGACTACACACTCTTGAATATTGAACCCCTGTACACTCTGATCAAGACTAAGACACAAAATTGGGCTCGACTACCCCTGGGTGTCATGGGACGCATCAGTCTAGTCAAAATGATACTTCTCCCAAAAATACTTTATCTGGTGTGGCACGCTCCCCTATATATACCACAAAAATTTTTTAAAACAATTGAGTCTATTCTTAATTCGTTTATATGGGGACACAGCAGACACAAATTATCCTGGAGAATACTTAAGAACCCAGTGACATTGGGAGGAGCTGCCCTTCCAGATTTTCAGGACTATTATCTTGCCTCCCAACTGTCCCATTTCTATCATTTTGACAAGAGCGAGCTACCAAGATACCAACTACTGCTCTGTGAACACCCTGATAACCCAGCTCACACCCCACTTCAGTCAGTCCTTAGGGCCCCACCGACAGGGCATACCCCCCAACACAAAGCGGGCATCTTGACACATCATCGGAGGGTGTGGCGGTTGGCACTTCAGAAACTTGGGACCCCACAGGTTCACTCCCACACCCCCCTATGGTTCAACACACGCCTGCCTGAGCTGTTGTCTATCCCAGACCCTACGGTTTGGATATGCAATGGGATCCTGTACATACACCAGATTATGACCACCACGGGACTTAAAACATTCCAAATGTTAAAAGACGAATTCTCACTTCCCAATCACCTCCTTTTCAGGTACTTACAACTCCGCCATGCTATACAAACTCAGTTTGCTGGTTCTAACCCATCCCTTACAGTCCCCTCCATAGTTGACACGATCACAGGTGCTGAGCCTGCCAAACTAATCTCCACCCTTTACTCCGCCATCCGTCTTCCAGACTCCACAGCCTTGGCCTATGGTGCTAAGACTAAATGGGAGGCGGACGTCGGATTGATTGAGGATGAGGACTGGGACGAGATCTTGGAAGACGCTAAAAAAGTCTCCCCTAAATTGTCAGACCGCCTAACACAATTGTATATTATACATAGGACATATTTGACCCCTCAGAGGTTAGCGCGTTTCAAACCCATGTATAATCCAGGCTGCCACTTATGTGACCACACCCCAGGCTCTTTCTACCACCTTATATGGTCCTGCCCAACTATCCAAGCATACTGGATACAAGTGATTCGCTTCCTACACGACCAGATGGGCTCTCCGGCTACTCTAGACCCCAAGATGTGTCTACTCGGCTTGCTACCTGAATTAGACACTGACAAACCCCTCCGTACCTTTCTACATGAAACACTATTCTTGGCGAGAAAAGCGATAGCCCGTAATTGGATGCAGGCCCTACCCCCTACAATACAGTGCTGGAAAAAAGAAATTAACGACACTCTCCCATATAAGAAACTGATTTATATACATAGAGGATGCCCACATAAATACGAGCAGGTCTGGAACAGATGGTTAGAAGACGGTGAAACATGTACTTGAAACGTTGTTATGTTTATCTCTTATTTTCTCCTCTCCCCCATTCTTTTTTCTTTTTTGTTTTTTCTTCCCCTTTCTTCTTCATGGTGTACTGGCTTTATGTCCGATGGATATTTCACTCTATACTACGTGGATAATTTAATGTGTTCATGTATGTATCACTGATTTTGCCATGTTGGCATATATTATTTTTATGTACCAAGCATATATTTTCTTAATAAAGTTGTTTTTCCAATTAAAAAAAAAAAAAATTGTTCCAAGCTATCTCTGAGGATTACAAAAACCCTCACCTCTACATAATGGAAAAAAGGACAGGGGGAGTGTTTCTAGTCCTGACGTAAGGGAAAAAATGCTGCTAAATTGGTTGAAATAGCCAGGAAATTGCTTTTTTTATGACCATGATAGGGATGTCTGTAGATAAAAACAAGCTGTGCAGCTCTGATTAAAGTTGATTAATACCTTGCTATAGGTGTAGGCCATTTACCTACCTGACTGGAATACTCCCAGGACATTGCTAGGAGAGGCCTAGTCATTACTGCTCACCTCCACCATAACAGGAGTGAGCTCTTTCTCTGATTATAAATAATTCTACCCACAAGGTGTATACATCAAGGAGCACTAAACGTATGTGAAGACAGGAGCTGCTGGGTCACCACCGATCGCAAGGATAGAAAAGACAGGTGAACTGTGTCCGTACCACTGCCATGTTAACCGGCCAAGCATGGCGGCAGGAGAGCCACAGGTATCCTCAGCCTCAATTGTTCCAGCCCCTCCGATGATGTCAGCCAGGGTGGATTTGATTTAAATCAAGTCGATTTAAATCATAATTTCTTTATTGTACATCATGGGACACAGAGCCTTAAGTAATAACTTAATGGGTATATAGGCACCTTCAGGAGATGGACACTGGTATACCCAATCCAGGAAGTTTGTTCCCTATATAACCCCTCCTCCTTCCAGGAGCACATCAGTTTTTTTGTTAGTGTCTAAGGTGTTGGTCACAAGTGAAGCTCTGAGGTGCTCCAAGAGGGATCCATGCTGGATTTAAATAGCCTCCATAGACCGGATCCATCCAAAGTGCCACTGAGGCCAAAGTGGATGGTACCCGGGTCTCATATACGAAGCATGAGGTTTCGCCTGTAACGCCTTTTTGAAGGGCTGGACCCCGGGACCCAGGGCTTTTGGTCATGCTACATTACCTAAAAGCTTTTCCTGGCGGGGTGCTTTTTGCAGGTCCAAGGGAGTGGAACCCCAATAAAAAGGGACCCGGTCCTTGAAGGTTTGCTAAACGCAGCCCGCCGTGATGGGTGAAGGTTGGATTGTCTGTTAACTCAGCAAATCCTGCGGCGGGGATAAGGTAAGGGAAGAAACTTGGGAACTAAAAAGTCCACCTGTGTATTCTTTAAAGAGGTAGTCCACCTGAAAAAAAATGATTAAAAGCCAGCAGCTACAAATACTGCAGCTGCTGACTTTAAATAAACGGACACTTACCTGTCCTGGAGTCCAGCGATGATGGCAGCCAAAGCCGAGCGATGGCTCGGCTTTCGGCTGCTGCCGCCGCCATTCTCGGTAAGGGAATAAGGAAGTGAAGCATTGCAGCTTCACTTCCCGGTTCCCTACTGCGCATGCGCGAGTCGCGCTGCGCATCCAAAGTGGTCCCCGCTATCTCCTGGGACCTGTGTTTCCCAGGAGACAGCAGGGCGGTGTGGGAGGGGGCGTGACTCCCGCAGGAGTCTATTCCCGGAAGTGGGTGCAGATACCTGTCTAATACAGGTAAACAGGTAGTTGGTCGTGGATAGTGCAGCCAGATAATGGCACCAATCCCCAGATAGACTTGGAACAATAAGAAAGAAAGGTGGGGATTTTTTAAGGTGCAAGAATATCATCAAATGTATTCAATAAAAAATATTTTATTTCTGGTTTTGAAGGGCAAAACAGAAAATATGTACATAAAACCAAAGGACACCGGCATGTACAATACTATTGTTGTGATGTTAAACAGGACAGCATAAAAGATCCCGACATGTTTCGCCCATAGGTCGGGCTTTTTCAGGGGAGCTATCTTTACGGAGGTACAGGCCTTCTAAAATGGACAACAAAAACACACAAACAACATATACACAAAATAATAAGTAATCAATTACTAATAAAGGGGTATAGTGTACATATTGAGGCTTTTGTGGTGAACACTCAGCAACCATTCCTAAAAAACATGAAGTATACAGTATAGTTAGATATGCACCCATGTCTCCACTTCCAGGGCAGTGCTTCTATCCCAGTTCACCCAAAGCAACAGGGGCAACAGTCCTAGCGCAGTCCCACCCGAAGCTGGCTATGCAAGTCAGGACCACAGGCGACTGGGGGGTCACAGAGGGGTCAAAAGGACCAGCTGTAAGCAATATGCAAAAGGTCAAATAGACAAATAAAAAAAAAAAATAATAAAATAAAATGAAATATAAAAAAAAAAATATATATAGAAATGGAAATTCCCATTTCTATATATATTTTTTTTTATTTGTCTATTTGACCTTTTGCATATTGCTTACAGCTGGTCCTTTTGTCCCCTCTGTGACCCCCAGTCGCCTGTGGTCCTGACTTGCATAGCCAGCTTCGGGTGGGACTGCGATAGGACTGTTGCCCCTGTTGCTTTTGGTGAACTGGGATAGAAGCACTGATCTGGAGGTGGAGACACAGGTGCATATCTAACTATACTGTATACTTCATGTTTTTTAAGAATGGTTGCTGAGTGTTCACCACAAAAGCCTTTATATGTACACTATACCCCTTTTTTAGTAATTGGTTACTTATTATTTTGTGTATATGTTGTTTGTGTGTTTTTTGTTGTCCATTTTAGAAGGCCTGTACCTCCGTAAAGACAGCTCCCCTGAAGAAGCCCGACCTATGGGCGAAACATGTCGGGATCTTTTATGCTGTCCTGTTTAACATCACAACAATAGTATTGTACATGCTGGTGTCCTTTTGGTTTTATGTACATATTTTCTGTTTTTCCCTTTAAAACCAGAAATAAAATATATTTTTTATTGAATACATTTGATGATATTCTTGCACCTTAAAAAATCCCCACTTGTCTAATACAGGTATCTGCACCCCCCCCCTCTCCACCCTGAAAGGTGCCAATTGTGGCACCAGAGGGGGGGAGGAAACAAATGAAGGGAAGTTCCTCTTTTGGGTGGAACCCCGCTTTAAGGGAAAAAATGTTGTCATGCCGTAAATCTCCACTAGAGGGAGTCTATGCACATACCTTAATCTGTTGTCTTCACTGTAAGCTCAGTGTCAGTCTGTGTGTGGCCGTAGCAGCTTGCACAGGGGGATTCCTCTCAGGTAAGAGATCTGCTAAATGCTTTCTCTCCCCTGAAGGGACCGGAGGGTTAGGGAAACATCAGTGGTGTACCCCCCCTTGCATTACCCCCCTCCCCCCTGCCGGGGGGGATGTGGAGGTCCCGAAGTTTGCTCAGACTGTTGTTTGTTTTCTTTGCCTGCTGGTAACAGGGCTCTGCCACCCCCCCCCCCCCCTTGCGGAAATATTTTTTCAAACAAAAGGAAGGGGGCAGGTTTTTGAAGGGGGCAGGGCCTAGGCACAGCGCTGTGTAATGTCCATGAGGACACACGGCAAACAAACAGGTTTTAACAACCAGCTGGAGCAGTCTCCCCTCTGCTGATAGCGAGGAGAAGCAAGCAGGCTGCACACAGGGACACAGGAGCTATGGAGCACGTAAGGGTTGCAACTGCCATTCCTGATACAGGAAGGACATTTTTCCCAGCACTAGGCTGAACTTAATAGCGGCATGATTCTGTCATGATTATTTTCAGCAAGTAGTGCAATTTAATGCTTTTGTGCTTAGGACTATGCGTACCAAAACCAGACACCACAAAAAACTAAAGGTTTCACCCCCAGGCGTTAGGAATTCCAGCCACACACTGTCATCCTCGCCTGAAATGCCAATTATGGCCAGCCAGGGTGAGCCATTGGAACAAGTTGATGGTGCAGCTCCTTCTCACATCTCAACCCCTGTATATGTGACTGAAGATGCCTTTTCCTCCGCCCTGCAAGGCCTGGAAGGAAGATTAGCGTCTTTAATCGCATTCTCTATTCAAATGAATAGGAAGCGTGCTAGATCCCCCTCCCCCACTTTAGACCCTTTGCAAAGGGGAACAGTGGGCACAGGATGAGGTGTTACCCTCAGGCAATCAGAGGAAAGGCAAACCAATGAATCCTCTGCAGAGAAAACAATGGTAGATGAACCTTTTTCAGCCTCGCAATCTGAGAAATTGCTGATACAATCTTTTAAGGAGATGGTTCGTTCTACTTTCGAGTCTGCTGAAAGCTCGGTTTCTTCCTTGGGTTCCTTAAAACCTTCACAGCCTTTGCTTGCGTTTCCTGTCCATGCATTACTGGAACAGCTTATTTATGCTGAATGGGATCACCCGGATAAGCATTTTCTTCCTCCAAAGAGATTTTCACTTCTCTATCACATGGAGGAGAAATTTTCCAAAAAATGGAAGGTACCAGCAGTTGACGCTGCAATTTCCAGTGTGAACAAAAGTCTAACTTGTCCAGTAGACAATGCACAAATGCTTAAGGATCCAACAGATAAAAGGTTGGAATTCCTGTTAAAATCTGCCTTTTCTTTGGCAGGTGCTGTTACTCAGCCAAAGAGTTTCCTGAGGTCAAGCGTTCCCAAAGATCCAGAGAAAAGGCAATCTCTGTTTCGGGCACTAGACCGATTAATATCTCAGGGGGTGATCATACAGATCCCCATAAAAGAGCAAGGTTTGGGGTTTTATTCAAACCTTTTTATGGTACCAAAACCAAATGGAGATGTCAGACCCATTCTAGATCTAAAAGGGGTCCAAGGTCGGGGGGGTCCAAGGTCGGGGGGGCGTGACCGGATGTATGGGTGTGTGCAGCGCTGTGTGATGGAGTGAGCGCGTGATCGCAGGGACGCTGTGTGGCTCTCCCCACCCCCCGCTACACATCTCTGGATAACTGTGCGCTCTCATCGGGCATATCCCTGAGCACACCTGGGCTTGGATGATAGGCGCCAGAAGGAGCAGAGAAAGCTCTGGACATCCAAACTTTCTTCCAGCCTTCTCCTTAGCCCCCCTGCCTTAGGCGGGCTGTGGGAGCCAAACAACCTGCAAGTGAGCCGTCAAATCCCCGCCTACAAACGGAGCTTCGAGACAGCGGACCGAGCGTGTGAGAGGCGACCGGCCGCATTCGGTATTACCCGGGAGGAGTGTGTCACCTAGAGACCTGAAGGCGGTGGGGTACAGTAAGTGGCCTCGTGCACACAAATCTATTTCCCAACGCAGGTAATATCCAGCACATTTATGATAAAGGGAAGATTTCTCCTGTGAAGCCCGGGTTGCTTGTTATATTTTATGCTGATCTCCTTCCCAGCTGTGCGGTCTGCTTGATATTGCTCCAGGAGGAGAAATTTTTTTTTTTTTTCTTTCAAACTTCAGCTACTCTGCTTAATGTTGGACTGGATTAGTATGAAGGTGGAATAGGTACTGGGGGATTGTGGGAGGACTACGTGGGGTGGCCTGTGTTAATAGGGTGATTTGAATCTTAGGGTGGAATTACCCCCCCACTTACTACCCTGTGCATATGCTAACTGGAGGGTAATTCAGTTGGCGGCACCCTTTTTCATACACTATACAGCGTGGGCCATTCAGCTGGACTCATAAAACTTGTAATCGGTGCTTTTTTGCCCTCGCCTCCTTCTTTTCTTTCTCTCCTGCTCCCTATACTCCACTTATATAAGCACTGTGCTGGGTAGGAGCTGTGAGGAAACGAGCGTACAATGCAGAACCTACGTTCTGCTAAAGATAAAAACCCGCAGCTCTCAGTAGCGGTGTCAGCAGCAGCGAAGTTAGAGCAATATGCTCACGCTCCAGCTGTGACTCCCCCAAAGAAGGGGTCACAAACAAAAACAAACCGGGGGGGGGCACCTGATAGGAAAAGCCAGGGTCAACAGCAGGTATTGCCATCAGGGGCTACTCAAGCGGCCCATTCATCTAAAACGCACAACACAAAAGGACTGGGGTCAAGTGATCAAAATATAAATGTAAATATGGAAGTTAGTACCGATCCAAATCTGCCCCTAGGGAAAGAACCAACTCTTACAGACGTATTTATGGCAGTGGGGGTGTGTAACTCCTCGCTTAAAGAACTTTGTGAGCAGATGAGGGGAGTAAACGTGGACCTGTTGCTGGTCAGGCAAGACCTACAGAAAACTGCCGAGAGAACAACCGCTCTGGAAGAAAGAGTAGGGCTGCTGCAAGATGACATGTCCCCATTGATTAAGGAAATGAAATGGTTAAAGGAGCAGATATCCAAACAAGCTTCCAAATTAGACGAAATGGAGAATAGGAGCCGAAGGGATAATGTGAGGCTGGTGGGACTTCCTGAAAAAAGCGAGGGTATTGACCCGCCAGAATTCAGAGAAAAGTGGTTTGTGGAACTATTTGGAAGAGAATCATTCTCAGCATCCTTTTCAGTAATAAGGGCCCATAGGGTCCCCTTTAGGGCTCCTCCAGCAGGGGGCTTCCCCAGACCTTTACTTATAAGGTTTCTTAATTATAGAGACAAAGTGGTGTTGCTCCGTAAAATAAGGGAGGCAGAAAATGTCCTCTTTAAAGGGGCTAGAGTATCAAGTCTTTGATAACGCCCTGGGGGAGGGGCGAAACGCGTTGACGCAACATCCTGCCTACGGTATACTAGGAACCAGTGACCAGTGACATCACTTCCTGGAGCAGGTGGAACGCACGCTGGTTAGCGGCGAACCGACCTAGCATCTGATTGCCTGTTTTACATCGTGGTCCCGTGAGTAGCGCCTGATATGCGCAGGTGACCCTTGGTACCCTAAGGTTTTACACCATATACTTTTCTTTTCTCCCTTTCTGTGCGGAACGCAAGCTTCTGAGGTCCCCCAAAGGTTTCTTCCGGGTTTTTCCAGCATCAGCTCATCGTTTGCTCTGCATACTATACGGAGTGGTTGGCTGGGAGTGAGCTTAGTGTTCCTGCTATGGAAGTTTTCCATCCAACTTAATACCTCTAGTTTGCAACCTCTGTTATTGGTGACTTTTTTATTTATTTATTCATACAGCATCTTCTTTTGAGATCCCATCAGTGTCATTTATATTGGTGTTTGTAAAAATTAGGAGAGCACTTACACCTATATAAAAAAAATAAAAAAAAATGTTTTGGTTTTTGTGCAGTGATAGGTAAATCCTTTTCACTTCACTGTTGCACATGTATGCTATGTACACTCGATATATGCTATTGTAAGTCATGTTTTATTATATGCATAGTGTGGTGTGCTAGGTATATATCCCACTCACTTTTCTTGTATATTTTCAATTTTCACACATGTTGGACCTGTATTTGGCTTGACATTTTTATCACATAATTTTCTATTGCCAGCGCAGTTTTTTTGGTTATATATATCACTAAAAGTTTAGCACTTTTTGTTTCTGCTGCTGCAATAGGTTAGTCCAATCAACATTTTACTATTCACTAATTGCGAGCGCTGGTTTTTATGTACACAAGAGTATCTTTTTATGCAGATTTTTCTCCAGACCTGCAGAAGCGAAGGGCAGCGTTTATTCAATCAAAACGCACCTTACAAAAATTCAACCTTTCTTATGCTCTCCTCTATCCGGCGAAGTTACTGGTATCAGCTTTGGGAGACACCCTGTTCTTTGATTCCCCTGTTGGCGTGGAGAAATGGCTTGAGGAGAACAGAGAAAAACTTTCAAGCTCAGTATAGAGTGCTATGAGAGGCATGATAAGACTTGGGATATACTAGCTTTTTGGGGTGGGGGGGTAGGGACACACAGGTGCCTGTTGGGGGGGAGTTGAATGGGAGAGGAGTATAGGAGGCAGTGTATGGTATTAGATGGAGGTAGTTGGGTAATGGTCACGGTTAACCCCCAGGGGGTTCACCTAGATAGGTGGTGGGGGGGTAGGAGGGGGGTTGGAAGGGGGGTGGGCCTAGGTAGGGGGGGTAGGGGAGGTGGGAGGGGTAGAATGATTGGTAAAAAGTTCACAGGAAATGTTCACAGGAAATATATACACCTTTGGAAAACACACAGGCTGGTTCCAGGGTCTCACACTTAGACATAATGACAGGAAGCTGGCTCTTAAATTATTATTTGTAAAACACATATGCTTACTATTCACGTATATATTAAGGTAGTGCGGATGTGGATTTTCCACACCTTTTTCGTTTGCTCTTTAGTTGCACTAGCGTTTGAAAGGTTAAAGGTTAAAGGTGATAGGATCCCCATTGGATATGTCTACACATGGGGGTTGTAAGGTGTAAAATAATTTATATAGTAATTAGGGCAGTTGTAGGTAGAGGTACCTGCCCGGGCTCCTCCTCCCATTCTTTTTTTTTTTTTTGGGTGGTTTCTTTTTTTTTCTTTTCGTTCTTGGTTTTTTCTTTTTTTTGTTTTTTTTTGTTTTTTTTCTCCCCTGTTATATTTCTAAATAACTATGATGCAGGCCGGAACAGTGAAAATAGGATCTTTGAATGTTAGGGGTTTAGGGACACCGCTCAAAAGGCTGGCAGTGCTCTCTGTGATGGAGTACTATGGGGCAGACCTGGTTTGCCTGCAGGAAACTCACCTTACGAAGGATACAACCCAGCATATGCAGACGCATACATTTCAACGTCAATTCCACGCGGTCCATTCTTCATATAGTAGAGGGGTGAGTGTCCTGGTGAAAACGGGGGTGAAATTTTCCTGCAGGCAATCCAGGATAGATGAAATGGGCCGTTATATTTTTTTATTATGCTCTATTGACAATGTTATGTATGTACTGGCAAACATATATATTCCACCCCCTTTTAATTTAGATGTTATGCTTAAATTGAATGAATTTCTGTCAGATAAAAAGGAGATTCCGGTTATAGCAGTTGGGGATTATAACGAGGTCCTGGATAGAAGGTTGGATCGCTTCCCGGTGAGAACCCTCTCGGAATATGCTGCAAAGAGCCATCTGAGTCAGTTTATGGAGGAAGTGGGGTTGGTGGAACTGTGGAGGGTGCGTAACCCGGGGGTGTTACAATATTCCTGCAGCTCAGTATCATACTCAGCGCTCTCGAGGATAGATCTGGTCCTGGGGAACAATAGAGCACTGCAGCTATAAGGCAAGATTCTTTACGGGCCAAGAGGGGTCTCGGACCACTCCCCCATGGTAGTTACACTGAAGTCAGGAGGATATAGCCCCCGGAAGGAATGGAGAATAAGCCCGCACTGGTTTGAGGTAATCAGAAAGGAGAATGGAGTCCTACCCTCTCTGAGGGAGTTTGTAGATTTCAATCAGGGTACAGTGCCATCCACTGTGCTATGGGACGCTCTTAAGGCCTTTCTTAGGGGGGTCTTAATACAGCAGATGGCCAAATTTAATAAAGACGCTAGGAGGGAGGAAGAGAACTCACTAAGGGAAGCATTAGAGGCTGAAAAAATCTAAATCGGTTCCTGAAGATCTGCTCCTTTCGCATGGAGACGATCAGGTCAGTATTTTCTATCCTACTAGGAGGAGAACTAATGGCGTCTATCAACATCAGGGATGCATATCTGCATCTTCCTATATTTCCTGCTCACCAAAGGTTTCTGCGGTTCAAGGTAGAACAGCAGCATTTCCAGTTTGTAGCCTTGCTCTTCGGGCTAGCTACAGCACCCCAGGTGTTAACAAAAGTCATGGCCCCACCTCTAGCCAAGTTAAGGGCACAGGGCATAACAGTCTTGGCGTACTTAGACGATCTATTGCTAATAGACCAGTCAGTGGCTCGTTTGGAGCAAAGCGTGCGCATTAAAACCAATTACCTGGAAAGTTTGGGTTGGATTCTCAACCTAGAGAAATCTTCCTTAAAACCGATAAAAAGTCTGGAGTACCTGGGTCTGATCAAAGACACAGGCCAGAAAAGGGTATTCTTGCCTCAGCCAAAAATCAACTCCATAATAGAGCTGGTGCGGATGGTCAGGTCAAAAGGCGATCCCTCCATTCGCCTTTGCTTGAGGTTGCTAGGAAACATGGTGGCTTCATTCGAAGTGGTTCCCTATGCCCAGTTCCATTCAAGACTGTTACAAAACTGTATCCTGTCTACTTGGAACAAAACAATTCAAGCTTTAGACCTGCCAATGCGGCTGTCCCCAAGAGTATCCCAAAGCCTCAGTTGGTGGTTACTAACCCAGAATCTGCTGAAAGGAAAATCCTTCAGACCTGTTATCTGGAAAGTGGTAACGACAGATGCCAGCCTTTAAGGCTGGGGAGCAGTACTAGAAAAGACAACTGTCCAGGGACAGTGGTCAGAAGCCGAAAAAACCTTGCCCATCAATATCTTAGGGATTCGGTCGAAGGCCTGGACGCCCAGGTTACGGGATTGTCCTGTCAGGGTCCGAACTGACAGTGCCACAGCTGTGGCCTATATCAATCACCAAGGGGGCACCAAAAGTCTCTCAGCGCAGAGAGAGGTGAACCATATTTTAACTTGGTCAGAAAGGAATGTTCTGTGCCTAACGGCAGTCTTCATTCTGGGAGTAGAGATTTGGCAGGCAAACTACTTGAGTCACCAGCAGTTATTCCAGGGGGAATGGTTTCTTCACCCCGACATTTTTTGGACTATTTGTCAAAGATGGGGGACTCTCTGGACGTAGATCTTCTAGCGTCCAGATTCAACATGAAGTTAGTCAACTTTGTGGCCAGAACAATGATCCACTCACATGCGGAATGGATGCGTTGGTGACCCCGTGGGATCAGTTCTCACTGATCTATGCATTCCCCCCCCTATGCAGTTGCTGCCACAACTTCTTTGCAGGATCAAGCTGGAAAGAAAGCCGGTAATTCTGGTAGCACCAGCATGGCCCAGAAAGTCATGGTATGCAGAAATCGTAAAGATGGCAGTGGAAGGTCCATAGTCCCTCCCACTACAGCCAGATCTGCTCTCACAGGGACCGATTATTCCATCCTACCTCATGGTCTATAAATTTAACGGCTTGGCTATTGAAACCCACATTCTGAAGAAACGTGGGCTTTCCGGCAGTTATCTCTACCCTGATTAATGCAAGGAAGCAAGCTTTAGGAACTATATATTATAGGGTCTGGAGGGGTTATGTTTCCTGGTGTGAATCCAAGGGTTGGCACCCTCGGAGATATATCGCAGGCAGAATTTTTGCCTTTCTACAATTAGGGGTAGAGATGAAATTGGCCTTGAGTACTACTAAAGGCCAAGTCTCAGCTTTATCGGTCTTATTTCGAAGACCGCTTGCCTCACATTCTTTAGTCTGGGGTTTTATGCAAGGAGTGATGCGGCTTAAGCCGCAAGTCAAACCTCCTTTGAAACCTTGGGAGTTGAACTTAGTTTTGTCTGTGTTACAAAAACAGCCATTTGAACCAATACAACAGATTCCCCTAGTCCCTCTGACAAGGAAGTTGGTATTTTTGTTTGCTATATCCTCAGCAAGGAGGGTTTCGGAATTGGCTGCTCTTTCTTGTAAAGAGCCATATTTGATTATTCATGAGAACAGAGTGGTGTTAAGCCCTCGTCCAGACTTTTTGCCAAAAGTGGTTTCAGGTTTTCACCTGAACCAAGATATTGTCCTGCCATTGTTTTTTCCAAAACCATGTTCCAGGGAAGAAAAGTCACTACATTGTCTTGATGTGGTGAGAGCAGTGAAAATCTATTTAAAGACAACTGCTCAGATTCGTCAGACTGATCTTTATTTATTCTGCTAGAGGGTCCTAAGAAAGGACAGGCAGCGTCAAAATCCACTGTCGCTAAGTAGATTCAGCAAGTTATAATTCAAATTTTTAATTTAAGGGGTAAGATTCCCCCTTTGCAAGTTGAGGCGCACTCTACTAGAGCGGTTAGTGCTTCTTGGGCAGTGCGTCACCAGGCCTCCGTGGCTCAGATCTGTAAGGCCGCAACTTGGTCTTCAGTACATACATTCACCAAGTTTTATCAAGTGGATGTAAGGAGGTATGAGGATATCGCCTTTGGGCGCAGTGTGCTGCAGGCAGCAGTTATAGGTCCTCAAGTCTGGGCGTACCGTGCGGGTTGTGTCTTCCTCCCCTCAAGTAGCATTGCTGTGGGACGTCCCATTAAGTTATTACTTAAGGCTCTGTGTCCCATGATGTATGATAAAGAAAATTAGGATTTTTATAACAGCTTACCTGTAAAATCCATTTCTTGGAGTACATCATAGGAAACAAAGGTCCCTCCCCTCTTTTTGGGATTTAAGTATATTGCTTTGCTACAAAACTGATGTGCTCATGGAAGGATAAGGGGTTATATAGGGAGTGAACTTCCTGGATTGGATATACCAGTGTCCATCACCTGAAAGTGCCTATATACCCATTAAGTTATTACTTACGGCTCTGTGTCCCATGATGTACTCCAAGAAAAGGATTTTACAGGTAAGCTGTTATAAAAATTCTATTTTTTAACGCGCATCTGTCATCTCTGTCCTGTAGTGGCTCCTCCTCTGACCCACTGTTGACTCACAGACAGTCCCATTCACTTTAATGGGACAGCTGGTGATGCGGCAGTGACACAACAAGGTGACATGGGGCAGCAGGTGAGTGGATGCCCGCTAACGGGCGCTGCTATGATGGATCTGAAATGACAGGTGTTCTTTAAATTTAAGGACTCATTCTTGCTGGTAGTTAAAATCTTTAATGTTTGCAAACAAAATCAAGGTTTCCTATTTTAAGCTGTCAGGTTAGTAAAACTGCAATATCAGAACAGATTCAATCATACAGTTTGTAGTGTACATAGTTTTGCAAACAATGGGATGAAGGAATATTCTGAACTTTGTTTTTTATCTCATGGTTACTATGAAACTGCATTAATGCAGTGCATGTTATCTAAGCTTGCAGAGCTTGGATTCATTGAATGAGTTTATCAAAAATGTAAATATTGCAGAAAATGCAGCCTCATGCTACATAACTAAGCTCCATTTCCTACTGAATAAACTAAATTATTAATGCATCTTTAATAGAAAACTATATTTAGCTTTTTACTCCAAAAGCATTTTATTAACATAAATTTAATTAAAAATCGATTTTAAATTAAAAAAAAAAAAAAAACATTTTTTTTTTTTTTAAATCATTTGTTTTTTATCCACCCTGATGTCAGCAATGGAGCATGCGCAGTAGCTGGACACGTTTCGTGACGACTTCCTCTTCCTCAGCTATTGAGGAAGCTGAAGAAGAGGAATTCTTGTGAGTAGAATTATTTACAATTCAATAAACAATCATTTATGGTCTTTGCTCCATTTCTCCCCCATCCTCTTTTTTTGAGCAATAATGTGTAAGCCCATAGCAAACAGTCATTTACGTTTGCTGCATCCGTTAAGAGATAATATGTGTTTTGATTGCTTCAGGATATGCTGTAATTGCTTTATGTATTGCCTCATTGAATATGCCTGTTAGAGTTAAAGTGGTTCCAACAGCTGGGGATTTTTTACCTTAATGCTTAATTTATTTTATGCATTAACGTAGAAAATGTAATGCAGCGCCCCCATTTTATCTTTTTGTGTATTGTCACATATGTATACAGATAATACAGAACACAACACTATTTTTATCTAATGACCATGCATAATAGCAGGACTGCTTTGTACTCCTATTTCTGTTATAAACAACATGAATGTCTGATAGATGCCGCATGCCGTACACTTACTGGTTTTATACTGGTCTTATGGATCTATAAAAGCTTTATTAAATTGGTAACACATTGACATTTAGCTCTCATTTACGGTATAGTTATTTTTTTCTTTTTTGGTAAAATGTTTTATTCTGGCTGAAATGCCTTTTAACACATCAACATATGCATTTCTATTTTTTGCCGTACAATAGTGGCACTGCACTCCGTAAAAGTGGTTGTAAACCTCAGACATGAAATATGAACAAAACATATCCCTCTATAGTGTTTACGTGTCTCAATTAAGAGCACCAAGTATAATTTCTGTCTGCTGAATAACTTGCAAGTTTTCCTGACATCAAGAGAAAAAAAAGTTGACAGATGAGGGACTTTGAAGGATTGTAGAGAATTGAAGACCGCAGATGGACAAATACAACTTATGTAGGAAGATTTGTTTCATCTCTGTGTATCACCTAAGGATAGTCCCTTTTACTCAGTATATGTAAGGGTTTACAACCACTTTAGGATAAAATCTATGTATGCATACCCTCTGCATGATTTGGAACCAGACATGCACTCACTGTAGGTTCAGTGTGTTAAAGATAGCTAGTATTCAGAAAATGTTCATTGAGCAACTACAAACTAGTTCTCATGTTCTTTTCCATTACTGCTTATACGCAAATGCCCACACCAGATTTCTAAAAGCATACATTTACCGTTCTAATCTAGGATTTTTTTTTTTTTTAATTTCTATTTATACGAAGGGGCAGCGATGAGGAGCCGTCAGGAGATTCTGATGGTGTTAAGAGTTGGACTTTTACAATTCAAGAAAAAAGCCCGAGGGAAATGGTGGATGAAGCCATGCAAATTGAAAACACAGAAAAAAGTGAAGTGAGTTAATTTAATTACAAAATTGCATATACAGTATATTTTGTTTGTACTTTTTAATAAATGGTAGGAAAAGACCTCCCATATCTTGACGGGAGGATCAGGGGGGTGGGTATTGTGAGTGCCTGGAAAAAAAAACCAATCTATCCCATTGAAAATCATCCATGAATAAGCTGTGGCTGTTTTTCTGTCACCTTTAGTTATAATAGGTATTGCCCATTTATGGTTGAAACTGTGATTATAGTCTGCCCTTGGATACATTTATGTATACAAAGAGGGGGGCTAGATTTTTCCTCCTTCAGAGTTTTTTTTTTTTCATTATTATTTCTCTTTTGTTCATTGACAGACATAGCTTTATCCATTCTTTGCAATTGAGTTGCCATCTGGAGGGGTAGTGGAGGGGGATACTAGATATTTCCTGTTTTTACGTGGACCTGGCAGAACAACTGATCCAGGATCTTGTGTATGTGTGTGATATGGCATTGAATGCTGGCTCTCTGGTGTCAGGATGCTGAGTCTCTGCTGTAGTCCTCCGTAGGCTCCTCTGACTCAAGTGTTGGTCTGCAGACCAATCCTCCAGAAAGGCGCTAACTGAACTTCCCATCCCTTGAGTACACCTTTTGGATCAGATTTCTCACAGGGGGCAAGGTTACCTTCCTGCTTCAAATCAAGACGTTAAAGACCCAGTGTCCAAAGTGAGGTCCTTCATTCTCAATTCATAAGTGACCAATTGGACTGTCACTTTTGCACTGCACAACTCTCCTGGAAGGGCAGCCAGTAAAGGGGTGCAACATGACAGCCATGGCAGTGGTGTATGTCGACGAACAAGAGTGGCTGTAATGTTGGAGGTTGTTCTGGCTCCTGCCACAGTGTATGTTCCAGATGTGGAATATTGGCAGTCTGGATCAAGGAGAGTGGTCTCCCTTCAGGAAACTAGTTGTGCCTGAGGTGGGGGACAACAGATGTAAACTTGGTATCTTGCTTCAACTGCAAGGTAGACTCTGTGGGACTGGTGCTTTCACGTTTTTGCTTTCCTTCTAATGAGGCGTCATTCAGATGGGCGTACCTAAGCATACACCCGTGCAATGGCCATGCTCAAGGCAGTCCCATTTATGTCAGTTGGAACACAGCGGCTGCACAGACACAGCTGCTGCTCCCAATTTGACATCCATTCAGGTGCGTGCAGGCCCCTTAAAGGAGAACTCCAGCCTGGGCTCGTTTGGCTGGGCTTCTCCTAAGGGTCACAGGAGTGCAAATAATTTTGCACTCCTGTGAAGAGAGCGGTCTGAAGTCCGCTCTATTCTGACGTCACCAAGATCAGTCCAAGCACTGTGTCATCCCGACTCTGGAAGTCTGGATCTGCCAGGTGCCTGGACTGATGGTAGTCTCTGCCTCAGCGAACCGCTGAGAGGCTGAGACAGCAGCTCCCCGCCCCTCCACAGCTCAGTGTTCCAGTGAGCGTGGAGGAGCAGAGCAGAAGGGCTGCTGATTGACAGTCAGCAGCTCTCCTCTCGGGGAGCCGAGAGAACCAAGCCATTGGCAGTGTTTGATGGCTCTGTTCTCAGTGAAGAGACGCCGGGGGACAGATGCAGCATCGGACCGATGCTGCATCCACCTAGGTAAGAATGATTAGGGAAAAAACCCAAACCCTTACTTCTCCTTTAACTCGCACTGTCTGCATTCAGGAAACCACAACAACACAGCTTTCAAATTGGAATAGGCTACTGTATCTGAGCAGGTACTGCGTCCCAAATGACATGTATTGGACTGCCAGCTAGAGCTGGGCGATTTTCTAAAAAAAAAAGAAATCTGCGATTTTCTTAAAAAAAACTTGATTCACGGTTCGAATCGAGTTTTTTTTTTTTTTTTTTGGACACCGCGCCGGTCCTGAGGAGCTACGGGCAGGAGTTTTTAGGCAAGGGCGCTGCTTTGGTCTAGTCCGCGGCGTCCGGCCTCGCGGACTAGGCCGAAGCTGCGGCCTCACCTAAAAACTCCTGCCCGCAGCTCCTCAGGACCGGCGCAGTGAAAAAAAAAATTCTAAAAAAAATCGATTTGCTTCAATTTTGAATCTATTTGACCTCTCAACTTGATTCAAGATTTAAATCTATTTTTTCCCCAGCCCTACTGCCAGCACGGGGAGGAAAGCAAATACGACCCTTGCAAATGTAAATGAAGCTTAAAACTTCTATATTGGCTGCTCTAGGGTATCAAAGCTGAATTGAATATAGTCATTTTGAGATTGCTGGAATGGCCTGGTTGATATTGGTGCACAGATCTATTATGGCTGGTTGTAGACTCTCTGTGGCGCCTTCTTCTTTGTACAGACTTGCCATCTTTAGGACCCATCTTCCATCCTGCTTTACAGTTGCTAGTTTTAACAGCCTGACTGCATGCTTTACCCAAGGCCCTCTTTCTTTCTTTTCACCTAAACAAGGATATTGCCCTTTAACTATTCTAAAGCAGTCCCTTGTAGAAGAGAGCTCTCCATTGCCTGGACATGGTCCATGGACCTTGCTTTGTGCACTGGTGCGCAGTCGTTTTGGAACAAGAAGGGGCCATCCCCAAACTGTTCCTACAAAGTTGGGAGCATGAAATTATCCAAAATGTCTTAGTATGCTGACACCTTAAGTGTTGCCTTCAGTGGAACTAGGGGGCCAAGCCCTTCCCTGAAAAACAACCCCACACCATAATCCCCCCTCCACCAAATGATTTGGACCAGTGCACAAAGCAAAGTCCATAAAGCCATGGATGAGTGAGTTTGGGGTGGAGGAACTTGACTGGCCTGCACGGAGTCCCGACCTCAACCCGATAGAAATCCTTTGAGATGAATTAGAGTGGGGAACACGAGCCAGGCCTTCTCATCCATGTCAGTGCCTGACCTCACAAACTTGCTTCTGAAAATATGGTCAAACATTCCCATAGAGACATTCTTAAACCTTGTGGACAGCTTTCCCAGAAGAGTTGAAGCTGTTATAGCTGCAAAGGGTGGGCCAACTTAATATTGAACTCTATGGACTAAAACTGGGATGCCATTAAAGTTCATGTGTGTGTGAAGGCAGGTGTCCCAATACTTTTGGTAGTATAATATATCTTTGGGTGTAAGTTTCTGCAGGTCGGATATTTTAGTGTCCTTGCTTTAAGTTCTATGTTGCAGTTTGTAAGTTTTTGCTTTTGCCCTTCCCTCTATGGGTACTGCTTTTAGACATCCCGATTGTAAAGGATAGAGAAACCTGTGTTTTTTAATAACCAAAAGAAGTCACATTTATTTATTTATTTATTTATTTATTTGGTTCACTCTAAAATACTTTTCTTTTGAGTTTGTTGACTTACATGGACCCCACCTGTCTGTTTTTGCTGGCTGTTGCCCATATAGTTTGGAGTGCTTTTCTCCCTTTTTTTTTTTTTTTTTTTTTTACTACGTGTTCACTAACTGAGCTCTTCATCAAGTAAAGTGTGGCTACCAGTAGGGGCCCCTCCTAGGCTGAGCTTTAGTTTTGCTGTGTACCTAATGTCTATACCTACAGGTGGCAGTAAAACCCAATTATCAGGAATAGAGAGAACAATGTCCGTTAAACTTGCATAATTTTTTTTTTTTTTTTTTTTAACGAGTACAAAAGTTCCTGTTTTTGACTACCTGTCCTCTCTACTGCTTTTTGTCATTATTAAATTGTATGTTTTGTTTTCTTTACCCCTTCTCCCCATAACTTATCTCCAGTATGGAGATACAGATTACCAAATATTCCCCTTTGACAATCGCTAGCCAATACTTGTTCTCTTTGCATTGTTTCCTTTGTGTGGAATACCTGGTGTTCCTGTCAGTTCCTCTGCTTTTACTATTAAAAACTGAAGTTTTGAAAGGATGGGAGCGCCATACCAGCTTATACAGACATTTAAAAGATTCTAATTTTGGAACAGCCAAAGCGTTTCAGGGGCTCAGCACTCCCCCTTCATCAGGGCTAAAAACTAGACAATAAAGAATATACAAAGAATCCTTTAAAATGTGTTCAAAGCTATGAAAATATACAAGTATAAAAGTACAAATGTCTTAATGCCGTAATTATCAGAGCCAAAAACGACATACATTACTCAACTAAACTAAGAAGTATAAAACCAAGAAGATCAAAGAAAACATGTTATTAGGGCTGCAGAGCAACACAAAACAAAAGCTGGGTAAGAAAGAGAGAATGTGTTTTCATTCTTGTTAAAGCAACAGTACAAACAGTTTATATGTACTTTATATTCTATATTTCCATAGCTTTTAGTATTCTTTGTATAGCCCCTTCCCGCTGAGCGTACGCAGATGTGCGTACTCGGCTTTCCGGGGTTATACCAGGATGATGCCCGCAGCTGCAGGTATCATCCCAGTACTGTTGTTTAGAGTGGGCGATCGGCTATCCAAGTATAACAACCGATGCGGCTAAAAGCCGATTGGCTGTTATACCGGAGGAGCGGGAGGGGACGTCCTCCCGCCGCTCTTACCGGGCCTCCCGTTCGATCGGGAGGCCCAGTGACCAATCGGCTGCCTCCGGCGGCTGGGGGCGGGCTGGAACAAAGCCGTGGGCGGCTTCGTTCCAGCCTCCTAATCGTAAACACGGAAGCGACGTCATGACGTCACTTCCCGTTTACTCGGCTGCCACTGGCGCCGGTTTTAAAAAGATACACAGTATTAAGAATTGCCGTTTTCGGCAATCTGAATACTTTGAAGTGCAAAGGATGGATCGGGGGTCTTTTAGACTCCCGATCCCTCCATAAAGAGTACCTGTCACCACTTATTACTGTCACGAGATGTTTACATCCCTTGTGACAGCAATAAAAGTCATCAAAAACATTTTTTTTTTAAACACAATATATAATTAAATAAAATAAATAAGAAAAAAAAAAAATTTAAGTGCCCCCCCGTCCCCGCGAGCTCGCGCAGCAAAGAAAACGCATATGGAAGTCGTGCCCGCATATGTAAACGGTGTTCAAATCACACATGTGAGGTATCGCCGTGATCGTCAGAGCGAGAGCAATAATTCTAGCACTAGACCTCCTCTGTAACTCTAACCTGGTAACCGTAAAAAAATTTAAAGAGTCGCCTATGGAAATTCTTAGGCACCGTCGTTTGTCGCCATTCCACAAGTGCGTGCAATTATAAAGCGTGACATGTTTGGCATCCATTTACTCGGCGTAACATCTTTCAAATTATACAAAAAAATTGGGGTAACTTTACTGTTTGGATTTTTTTTAATTCATGAAAGTGTCCCTTTTCCCAAAAATTGGGTTTAAAACACCGCTGCACAAATACCGTGTGATATAAAATATTGCAACAATCGCCATTTTATTCTCTAGATTCTCTGCTAAAAAATATATATATAATGTTTGGGGGTTCTAAGTACCGGTAATTTTCTAGCAAAAAATATGGATTTTAACTTGTAAACACCAAATTTCAAAAATAGGCTTAGTCATGAAAGGGATATTCTTTATTGTCTAGTTTTTAGCCCTGATGAAGGGGGGGGTGCTGAGCCCCTGAAACGTGTTGGCTGTAAAAAAATCTTTTAAATGTCTGTATAAGCTGGTATGGCACTCCCATTCTTTCAAAACTTCAACAATCCCCTCTGGAGGTCCAGCAAGACCCCACATTTTCTGGTGAGCAGCCTCTAGGACCACAAGCCACCAATCCAGTCAAAACACATCTGCATAAAGATCAGCGCTCCCACATCACAAAGATTACTATTAAAAACTGACCACACTAAGCAGATCTCACTGTGGTCAGTTCTCTAGCTATGCTGGGAACTCTGCCCTCTCTCCAATAATCAGACTTGTCCTGACCCCCCCCCCCCCCCCCCCTGCACAGCCATTCACTGGAAAGCTCGGTGTGCTGCTGCTTCCCCTGCCCCCAGCTTTTATACTGCAGAGAACAGAAGAAATGTGATCACCTATAAAAAGGGAGGAAAAATTGTATTTAGAATGTTTTTCCCTATAGCTATACATAAATGTTTTGCCTTCTGTTTCAGTTTTAAACTGAATGGATTGTTTTACAAAGTGATCATTTACAATCACTTTAAATCACTGTGCTACAAAAAAGAAAAACTCCATAATGCAGTGTGTTGCAATGCATGTGTTTTGGTTGTGTTGAGTGTTGAGGCTCCTAGCTTTAGGCAGTCCTTCAAGAATGAATGGATTGCCAATACACCTCAACACTCAGTAAAATAGATCTTGCATGTGTGTTTGGGTGTGCTACAACATACTTGAACTGCAGTACACTGTAGAGATGTGTTGTGGTGCAATTCATTTTGCTATACAACGCATATCTGCTGCATTTTACAGTGCATTGTTATATTCTGCATTATAATAAAGGAAGGCACGCATCACAAAAACAATCCTTAAAGGCCACCCCTACTGTTGACCTGTCCCCCTATGGTGCCTGTATCCACAGCTGCCCTTCTGAAAATCCTGGTGTTTCTGGGTTTGGGACGTGTGTGTGTGTGTGTGTGTGTGTGTGTGTGTGTGTGTGTGTGTGTGTGTGCAGCCCACTATCTCTCCTACAAACTGATTAGATGGCAGTCAGTGATTCATCTGCTCTTTTCTTGTAATTGGAGTCTGTAGTATAAAAAAAAAGCCTTTTTATTTCCTCAGCAAAATTAGTGAGACAGAAATATTACACTACACACCAACATATTAATAATCTATGTTCTCTCTTTTTGGCTTTTTATTTTTACAAAAGGTGCAAGATATCAAGAAAAGGCCACAATCACAGTGTTTGTCTACAATTATGACACCTTTATTTAATGAGGTATGTAATGTGATCACTGCTATTGGCAAAGAAAGTGAACATTTTGTTGATTCCTTGGGTGTCAGATTGGAAAACCCACCACACTAACTCTATATGAACATTCACTGGGAGCTGGGTTCCTAAAGTTCTAATGCTCTAGCTGAGTCTATGTCTGACAGGTCTGAACTGTGTGTGTTTTTGGAAGCACAGCAAACAAATGTAAATTGAAAATTCGATTTTTTCCATGCTGTCCTTGCAAGTAACAGAAGGCACATTGGTTCAGTGTCAATACTGTAGTTGTTTGTATCTGCAATGTAGGCCTTAAACTTCCCGATTTCTCTGACAGATCACCCCCAATGTAAGATCATCTTATTTCTCTCTTTTTTTTTCTTTTTCCTTATAGCTACTTCAGCAAGTTCTTTTGGGAGACTTAATTTACCATTTATAGTTCATTTTTGTCCCATCGCATCGTCACATCATAATAACTTTTATCTTTCTTTCCCCTTTTTATCACCCCCCCCCCATTTAATCTTTTATTCAGTTTTTCTGTCCCTTCCCCTTCTCTTTCTCCAAGAGTTAACAAATCAGTTAAAAAGTAAATGCACAAACGTTCTCTTACATAATAAAATGGATAAATCATCAAGAAGTGAAGGCACATTATACTAAAAGACAGTAAGATGAGTGATAGAAACCCAAGGGATCAAAGACCTCTTCCATCCCACTCACTATACCTATTTCCAATGTTATAAACCAAGCTTTACCCCTTAATCTCAATTCTAATTTATACATATTTTTTACTCATTTGGTAAGGCACCTCTGGGCTGTATGGGGGAAAAAAAAGTGTACTCTTAACACTGTTATTGTAAGGTGTTGCTTTCACTCACAATGGGGTGTGTGTTAGTGTGTGTGTATACATACTGCAGCTGCTGACTTTTAATAATCGGACACTTACCTGTCTTTAATAATCGGACACTTACCTGTCCTGAAGTCCAGCGATGTCAGCACATTTTCATCAGCTGTCGGGTGCATGCCACCTCCATTGCGAGTTAGGGAACCCGGCAGTGAAGCCTTAAGGCTTCACGACGGGGACCCTACTGCACATGCATGAGGCTCTGCTCCTCTCTCCTACTGGCCCGGTGGCTGGGGAAGGAGGAGGGAGCCCGGGCGGTGATGTCAATACCCACGGCTGAGGCTCCCGGACGTGGGAACAGGTTACCTGTGAAAGACTGGTATCCTGTCCCCCCTCCCCCCCCTGAAAGGTGCCAAATGTGGCACTGGAGGGGGGGAGGAGTACAACAAGCGGAAGTTCCACTTTTGGGTGGAACTCCGCTTTAAAAATCGACTTTTTCTATGTACACAAGGGTCACAAAAGTTGTATTTCTCACAAATATTGTTCACAAATCTGTCTAAATCTGTATTAGTGAGCACTTCTCCTTTGCCAAGATAATCCATCTACCTCACAGGTGTGGCATATCCAGATGCTGATTAGACAGCATGATTACTGCACAGGTGTGCCTTAGGCTGGCCACAATAAAAGGCCACTCTAAAATGTGCAGTTTTATCAGACAGCACAATGCCACAGATGTCGCAAGTTTTGAGGGAGCGATTGGCATGCTGACTGCAGAAATGTCCACCAGAGCTGTTGCCCATGAATTGAATGTTCATATCTCTACCATAAGCCGTCTCCAAAGGAGTTTCAGAGAATTTGGCAGTACATCCAACCGGCCTCACAACCGCAGACCACGTGTTACCACACCAGCCCAGGACCTCCACATCCAGCATCTTCACCTCCAAGATCGTCTGAGACCAGCTGCTGCAACAATCGGTTTGCATAACCAAAGAATTTCTGCACAAACTGTCAGAAACCGACTCAGGGAAGCTCATCTGCATGGTTAAATATAGTTAAAACAAGGCTTTAATAGTGTTTAGACATGCAATCACATTTAGGAGATAAAAACAGGCATGAAATGGTTCTCTTTAACATCATAGAGTCACATCCGGTTGTCAGCTGGACTGTGGAGGGGTCAGACCCCGGCTGCTTCCGGTGGCGTCCGTAGCTCCGAGGTGACGAAGGAGCATGCATGCTCTGAGCACGAGCGCTACAGCAATGCCCCCTGCTCTCCAACATCTGACGTATCCACCGACGTGCCTGCTGACGCGCTGACTGAGGGAATCCCACACCTCGGAGCTACGGACGCCACCAGAAGCGGCCAGGGTCTGACCCTCCACTGCCCAGCGGACTACCGGATGTGACTCTATGATGTTAAAGAGTACCATTTCATGCCTGTTTTTATGTGCTAAGTTTGAGTGCATATCTAAACCCTATTAAAGCCTTGTTTTAACTATATTACTACCCTTAGAGCGGCGCTGCTTCTTTTTTCTGCTTGTCTTTCTCAGAGTCCCTGCTGCTCTGAGAAGCTGGCTGCCGCTTACCTAATTTATTGGAACCAAGTACTGTAGGTCCAAAACCGCCTTAACTGTTTGCCTCCTGGTAACACCCCATTGCCTGATACACACCAATGCCCCATTCCATGGTTAAGGGCCTGGTAGTCCACATTTATTCAAAGGAAAAAACAAAAGTCCATCTAGGATTCCCATGCAAGGGTTCAAACTTCATTTAGCACTCGTAAATGAAAAAAACATACCAAGCCACCTGGCTCTCTTGTTGCAGTTCCTCTGCTTGCTCCCAACAGACTTCTCAATTCCTTCCAGCCCCCCTGGACTCACTGACTTCCTTAGTCTGCCAGACTCTCAAAGCTGGCCAGCCTTTCCCAGTTGCTGGGCATAGAATCCCCCTTACTTGGACATCTTTCCCTAAGCGGCCAAGACGCACAACTTTGCATTTCTCTGAATTTTCAATACCTTGGCCTTTCCGGTGACACCTCTCCCATTCTGGAGCATTGCTGGTGGACCATGATTCGCTGGATCACTCCTCTAAGAAGAATATCCTCTTTAAACTTGCGGTAGTCATCCTGGTCCCATTCCATAAAATGGCAAATCGACCGGAACTTCAACCGTATTAAGGGTTGCAGCAGTTCTGGCCATTGGTCCCTAGGCCATTTTCTCTTTACAGCAACTTTTTCAAATTTTACAAGGAAGTCCCCAACCTTCTCTGTAGGCAACATGGTTTGCATGTAATCAGAGGCCAAGATCTCAGCCCCTCGCACTGCACCCCACTCTTTTATTTTGGTTCCGCTTGAACCATTTATTCACTGTCTCATACACCACTGGCCCTCCATCTGGTAGAGACATCTTCTCAGGCCACGCTGTGCTTACACAGGTACAGTCCATCAAATGAGGTCCTCCACAATGCTGTTCGCTTGGCTGCCACACACAGCTAGCAGCAGTTCCTGATGTGAAAGACTCCCCACTGGAGCAGAGACCCGGATTTCACCATCTGTATGCCTGCATCTGACAACCACTTGTGATATTGGGGGGTGTTTAGCTCAGTGGTAGATGCACATTTTGTGCAGGGAGTCCATGTCAAGCAGGCGTTTATATTTAGGGGTCTAGTAGCCCACATTTATTCAAAGGAAAAACAAAACAAAAGTCTACTCAGGATTCAAACTTCATTTAGCACTCCTAAATGAAAAAACATACCAAGCCACCTGTCTTTTTTGTCAGCAGTTCCTCTGCTTGCTCCCAACAGACTTCTCGATTCCAGCCCCCTTAGACTCACTGGTTTCCATAGTCTCCCAGGCTCTCAAAGCTGCCCAGCCTTTCCCAGTCCCTGGGCATAGAATTCCCCTTACTCGGGCTGCAGTCTCCCACAGGGCAAACAGCTTTCCTGACAGAGGTCTGTCTTTAACCAACAGCAGCCAGCTGCTCACACTTCACTTTTCACCTTCTATTGCTTGCAACAGCCCCTCTTTATATGGGCTGTGTGCACCTGGGCACACACCCTGCTGGCTGCCATGACACCCGGACGCAGGGTTGGAGATCCCATCCCACCCAAGACTCTTAGGAATCTCCAAACCCCATCCGCCGATGGCAAAATCTGGAGAAAGCTGCCAGAGCAGTTTTCTCCTCTCAAAACCTACGCTCTGTAGCTCTGCAGTCAGCAGACATGCAAACGGTGTCCATTTTCAGTCTAATTCCATAGGGACAGAGCCTCGCTCTGTTACATAACACCCCCCCCCCTTTTTTCCATTCGGAGGGGGGAACACCTGCACCCACAATTGCAGTTAGGACACCTCTGTGCTGGCCGTCAGCCACGTAGGCCCAAACCTTTTTGGAGTTGGGTCCATATATATTTGGACAAAGGTTCCATTTTTTTCATGTATTTACCAAAACATAATCAAGCTATAGTTGTATAATGGATATGTCCTGAACGTGCACACTCTCAGGTTTAATTTGAGGGTATGTTCATCCAAATCAGAGAAAGGGTTTAGTAATAACAACTCTTAAGATTAGCTATCCCTACTTTTTCAAGGGGCCAAAAGTAATTGGACAATTGAATCAAAAGCTATTTCATGGCCAGGTGTTGGATACTCCTTCCTTATTTCTTCATCAATTAAGCAGGTAAAAGGTCTGGAGTTGATTCAAAGTGTGGTATTTGCATTTGGAATGTATTGCTGTGAACCTACCTCATTCGTTCAAAGGAGCTGTCCATGCAAGTGAAACAGGCCCTTGTAAGGCTTCAAAAATGAAACAAATCCATCAGAGAGATAGCAGCAACATTAGGAGTGGCCAAATCAACAGGTTGGTAGATTCTGAGGAAAGAAGAACGCACTGGTGAGCTCAGCAGCATCAAAAGGCCTGGAGAAGGCTTGGAACAGCTTATGATCCAAAGCACACAACGTCATCTGTAAAACACGGTGGAGGTAGTGTGATGGCATGGGCATGCATGGCTTCCAGTGGCACTGGGTCATTGGTGTTTATTGATGATGTGACAGAAGCAGCTGGATGTATTCTGCAGTGTTTAGAGATATACAGTCAGCCCAGATTCAGCCAAATGCAGCAAAGTTGATTGGACAGCGCTTCACAGTACAGATGGACAATGATCCAAACACACTGCAAAAGCAACCCAGGAGCTTTTGAAGGAAAAGAAGTGGAATATTCTGCAATGGCCGAGTCAATCTCAACACAATTGAGCATGCATTTCACTTGCTGAAGGCAAAACTAAAGGCAGAAAGACCCACAAAGAACAACTGAAGGCAGCTGCATGTAGAGCCTGGCAAAGCATCAGAAAGGAGGAAACCCAGTCTTTGGTAATGTCCATGGGTTCCAGACTTCAGGTAGTTGTTGCATGTAATGGATTCTCAACAAAATATTAAAAATGAACATTTTATATATGATTATATTCATTTGTCCAATTACATTTGAGCCCCTGAAAATGGGGGGGGGGGACTGTGAATAAAATGTTTGCAGTTCCTAAAATTTGTACTTGATATTTATGTTCAACTCTTCAACTCCTTGAATTAAAGCTGAAAGTCTGGACTTCAAATCCTTTTGGATTGTTTAATTTTATTCTGGTGGCATACAGAACCAAAAGTATGAAAATTGTGCCTGTGTCCAAATATATATGGACCTAACTGTATACAGTATATATTTTCCCATAGGGTTTAATGTAAATCAGGTTACTGAACTTTTTTTTTTTTGTTATATATATATATATATATATATATATATATATATATATATATATATATATATATATATATATATATATATATATATATATATATATATATATATATATATATAGTAAAATTATGAACAATATGTACAAAAAAGTAATTTAAACATATATTACATACGGTCTTTTACATTAAGCTGACCTCTTTCATGTGTACATCTAAAAAGAGAAAAACTGTAGCTCCTCTTTAATACTTATTTGAAACAATCCTAAACCCCAATTTAAATGACTAATCTAGGGGCCAAAAAACAGCATATATATGTGTTTTTTTTTTTTATATATACATACATACAGTATCTCACAGGAGTGAATACACTCCTCACATTTTTGTAAATATTTTATTATATCTTTATCTATTTTTTTTTGACTACATTGAAGAAATTACACTTTGCTACAATGTAAAGTAGTGAGTGTACAGCTTGTATAACAATGTACATTTGCTGTCCCCTCAAAATAACTCAACACACAGCCATTATCCACTTCAGCCCCGGAAGGATTTGTCCCCTTCCTGACCAGGCCATTTTTTGCGATACGGCACTGCGTCACTTTAACTGACAATTGCATGGTCGTGCAATGTTGTACCCAAGCAAAATTGGTGTCCTTTTTCCCCACAAATAGCGCTTTCTTTTAGTGGTATTTGATCACCTCTGCGCTTTTTTATTTTTTGTGCTATAAACAAAAAAAGAGCGAGAATTTTGCAAAAAACACAATATGTTGTACTTTTTGCTATAATAAATATCCCCCCAAAAAATGTAAAAAAAAATAATTTCTTTATCAGTTTAGGCCGATATGTATTCTTCTACATATTTTTGATAAAAAAAAAAAAAATTGCAATAAGCGTATATTGATTGGTTTGCGCAAAAGTTATAGCATCTACAAAATAGGGGATAGATTTATGTAATTTTTATTATAAATTTTTTTATTTTTTTTTACTAGTAATGGCAGCGATCTGCGATTTTTATCGGCATTGCATGGGACACTTTTTTTGGGACCCTAAGTGAAAATGTCCAAATTGGGCCCAAAGTGTCAATATTTTGTGTGGCTACCATTATTTTCCAGCACTGCCTTAACCCTCTTGGGCATGGAGTTCACCAGAGCTTCACAGGTTGCCACTGGAGATCTCTTCCACTCCTCCATGACATCGTGGAGCTGGTGGATGTTAGAGACCTTGCGCTCCTGCACCTTCCATTTGAGGATGCCACACAGACACTAAATAGGGTTTAGGTCTGGAGACATGTTTGGCCAGTCCATCACCGTTGCCCTCAGCTTCTTTAGTAAGGCAGCGGTTGTCTTGGAGGTGTGTTTTGGGGTCGTTATCAGTTGAAGTACTGCCTAGAGCGGTGGTCATGTATGTATGTGTGTATGTATATATATATATATATATATATATATATATATATATATATATATATATATATATATATATATATATATATATATATATATATATATATATATAGTGTATGTGTATATATATATATATATATATATATATATATATATATATATATATATATATATATATATATATATATATATATATATATATATAGTGTATGTATATATATATATATATATATATATATATATATATATATATAGTTGTTATGAAAATTTAGTAGTCTTGCAACTATACCAGACACTTCTCAAAATGTCCTTTTCTTTCATTGATACGTTTATAATGGGGCCCTGTTCTTTTCCTATGCATGTCCTTCTCCCCAGCAGCATATTTACCTTTCTTTTTCTCCCCTGACATTCTGTTCAGCTGCAGGGAGTGAAAGAGAAGTAAGCATTTACTGGGGAGGGATGGGGGTAAATTAACCACTTCAGGATTCAGAATGTCAGAGATGCATCCTAAAAAAGCTTTTAGGAAAGATCTCTTAATGTTCAGCTCCTCTCCTCCTGCTGTTGCTCATGTTTCCACTATTACCACCAATTACCAGCTCTCAAAATGACAGCTGGGAATGGCTTTGTATTACATAGCAAGAGCGGCTGTTGAAATGCAGCTACTCCTTTGTAAAATTACACTTGAAGATAGTCTTCAAGTGTCGAGTAATGTAGTAACAGTGTACTATTTCATTGTATTTTCTATTTAACCCATATGTACGAGGGGTTTTCAAAAAGTTTCTGCATTTTTATATTTTCGTTGGAAGCAGTAAGGGTGGGAGGAGTAGTAATTGGTCGTGTTTGAGAGTGTCATGTGACCAGTCTGTCTGGCAAGCCAGCTAAACCTTGCAGTTTAGTATAAGAGTTATCACTGTGGTGAAGATGGCTGCGAAACGTATAAAAAAAAAAAAAAAAAAAAAAAAAAAAGGCCGGAAACTTTTTAAAGAACCCTCATAGATATGTGCGGCCTTTGATCTGTTTGACATCACTTTAAGAATCCTTACAAGTTTTTTTCTTTTTAATAAAGTGTATTCTTACTTAACCTTCTTTTTAAACCCTTCATTAAAGCATTTGTAACCTAATAAAATAAAGATCCTGTTCCTTTAAAGCATGTTATACAGCACAGGGCTTGAGCTGTGTCATTTGGCCCCCTGTATCACCTGAGATACCTGGCTGATCCTGCCTGGTTCTGCCCTCCCCCCTGTAAACTGACCACAATGTATCATGGATGCTGAGCCCTGACACTGTGGTCAGTTTACGTACCTCCATCATCTGCTGTCTCTCCTGTCTATCCTCTGTGCTCTCCTCCGTCCTCTCCCCCCACTTTTGCCTGTCTGTCAGCTCCGTGTCCATGCCCACCCCCTCCCCTCTTGCTGCTCAAATTAGGGTTAAATGTACATTATCCTCTCGGTTGATTCATGTAATGTCCCCCTGTGACTGCTTTAGAAAAAAAAAAAAAGAAAAAAATGCAGCTATATACCTGTTTACAGAGCGCAGATCGGGGCTCACGTGACCTGCGGCCTCTCTCTTCTCTCGCATGACAGCTGCAGCGGGCGGGGCCGTGGCCTCTCCCTTCTCTCGCATGACAGCTGCAGCGGGCGGGGCCCCCGCCTCTCTCCTCCTCCCCTCCTGCCTGACGTCACTGGGGATCCTCAGCCATGCCCACTGCAGCTGTCAGGCCAAGAGAGGCAGTGGGTCACGTGAGTGCCGATCTGCGCTCTGTAAACAGGTGTACATAGCTACCTTCTTTATTATTTTTTTTTTTTTTTTTTAAGGCACAGTCACAGGGGGACATTACACGAATCAACCGAGAGGATAATGCAAATTTAATCCTGTGGGTCAACAACTCACTAACCTAAACTTACACTGTTTAAAATAAAAATAGTTTTCATTTTTTGTTTTGTTTATAGATTTCATAGAAAATCAAATAATTTTTGCAAAACAATACTGCCAAAACAGAGAGCCTATGTATGTATTAGTAGGTTATCTTAAGTAATGACAAAGTTATCGATAGTGGAAAATGTAAAAATTACTCTAGTACATAAGGGGGTATGCAGGTACAATAACTGAAGTGTTTAAAGCCTGCCTACGCATGAAAAAGCAAAACGTATTGCTTTTCTATGCATAGGCAAAGCACAGGTTTGCTTTAAGTCAATCTGTGCACATGTATCTATTTCAAAAGGTAAGAGAAAGCTGTGTAGCCTTCTGATATTTTACCCTATAGCGATTTGATTGTGTGTGTATGTGAATAGTTATAGTGGTGTCCTTTGTTTTCCTATTAGTTAAAAGAGAGGAGTCAAGCATCTGGTGGCAATGTAGGGTCCATAGAGGAACTATATGGTGCGATTTACCTAGCAGAAGAGGCCTGTCCTGGCATATCTGACTCAATGGTGGCAAAGCTTCTCATGCGACTTCAGAGGTAAAAAAAATTGTAATTATCATACTAGAGAATGAAATGCATTTGAAATCCAGTGCATATGTATAGCGCTATTTTCAAGATGGGTTGACTCTGACTTTAGTCTGCTAACAAACTATAAAAACATAGCAGCATTATCCTTCATGCACACAGCTCTCAGATTCAGTTTTCAGTTGTGCAATAGACGTGAAGGAGGGCTGCAGTTGGCATTCAGGTTAGCATATGATAAGCTTTTTAGATTGTAAGCTCTAACGAGCAGGGCCCTCTGATTCCTTTTGTATCAAATTGTAATGTAACTGTACTGTCTGCCCTCATGTTGTAAAGCACTGCGCAAACTGTTGGCGCTATATAAATCCTGTATTATAGTAATAATAATAAGCTAACCGAACATTTATATTGATGGTTAGGGTGTAAAACCGCTTGGATATACTGAGTTCTGGAACATGGACTGAATGCTTTAATGTGTTTAAACCTTAATGAAGACTCACTTGCTAGCCTCAAAAAAAGATACATGTAGAAGCTGGGAACAGACCTAGCATGCCTCTCCCTAACTCCCAAGAGCCTAAACAAGGGCAGGAACAGACAACGTATTTATTTGGATATTGATTATTTGCTGTTTTAGCAATCTATATGGCACTGATATATCAAAGAATCTTAATTGTGCAATACAGGACATACTGTAAGCAAAGTATTCATAGATACTGGGTTTTAGGCTCATACCTTCAGGTGATTGGACACTGGAAATGTTTTTTGAAAGCACACCCCTGGGTGCTTCCCCTATAATCATACTCCACTGTGAGCTCTTTTTTTCTAGTGTCCTAAGGTAATGGATTTCCCTCCCTTGCGGAGAAATCACTCTTAGTTTAACTTCTTTTTTCTATTGTTTTACTTCTGTATTCTTCAACTCTAATATCATCTAATATCTCTAATATCACCTCCATTGCTGCTTTCCAATACCACAGATAGAAGCAGTACATCCAGACGGCCTGTAATGTTGCTTTGGGCACTTGAAACTGCATGGGTGCTCACCTTGGCATTTTGTGCAACACATAGTAGTCAGCTGCAAGATATTATACAGGTACTAGGCCATGGTCCATTGCTATGGAACTCAAACCCAGAAGACCGCTTTGGGGGTATGCTCGTTGTGACAGACGAATCCTAGACTTCATATACAGTTCAGCGTTATGGATAGGTAAGAGAGGGTCACCATGTATCTCTGACCATTACTATAAAATCTGGGATTATGTTTGGTATTTACTTTGCAGTGTAAACTCTTAAAACTTGGCACTAACATTTAACCACTTAGAAATTACTTGTAGTCCTTATAAGTTACATATGCGCTTCCTCCCATTCTTTCGCCACAGGATTGGTTATACCTGGGTTGCTGCATACCATTTCAAGACATGCCTGTACTCCACACCTTACCCTGTGAGTGCCCCATAGGGGAATACCTTTCACCTATAGCTATGATAGAAACCAGGTGAAAGGAAGCCACGGAAAAACCCCAGGCAGATATTCACTGTGCTCCACACAATACTCTACCTTGAAACAGAGCAGGAATCAAATTTAAAGCATTTGTTAACCCAATTTTTTTTTTTAAAAAAAGATCCTGTTCCTTTAAAGCATATTATGCAGCACAATTATTGGGCTGTGTAATTTGCCCCCCCATATCGACTAAAAAACCTGGCTGATCCTGCCTGGCTATGCCCTCCCCCCTGTAAGTTGACCATGGTTTATCATGGCTGCTGAGTCCTGACATCCTGGTCAGTTTACGTGCCTCTGTCATCCGCAGCTCTGCTCTGTCCTTCTCTGTCCTCTCCCCTCTCCCTGCCTGCCTGTCGCTCCTGTGTCATTGCCTGCCCCCCTCCTCACTACACTTCCCCTCTTTCCCTGGTCAGCTGATCAGCAGCTACAACAGAGAGGAATCGCTGAACAGCTGCTTTTTCTCTTTGAGGAGCTGGAATTTGCACCGCACATGTGTGAATTCAGCCTTATTGTTTCATATAGTCCTCTCTGTGTCCTAATGACAGGTGCTCCTGTCTCTGTGTTAAAAAAAATGCCTTCTTTACCGTATTTCACAGCATCTCCCATCAATCTCCGGACGGCTCTTTCTCCTTTCCTCCTCTCGACTTACGTTAGCGGGGGAATCTTAGCCCCACCCGCTGCTGCTGTCAGATGGGTAGAGGAGAGAGCCGGCTGGTCACGTGATCGCCGGGAGATTCTGTGAAATACAGTAAGGAAGGCATATTTTTTTATAAAACAGAGACAGGAGCACCTGTCATTAGGACACATAGAGGATTATATGAAGTAGTCAAAGTGGGTTAACAACCACTTTAACACCGGTCTCTGCATCTGATTTCTGGCTCTATGTCACGCACGCAAGAAGAGGTGTACCTGACAAAAGCAGAATCTTCTGTATCTATCACAATTTCTCAATGAACTGCCTTACAACAGCCATCTTTGTCCAGGGCTACAATATGTAATTTTTTTTCTTCCACACAGTTTTTCACCTGAAGCAGGAGCTTCATGCATTATGCTTGCTAATGTGGATTAGCTCACTGCCTTGGCATTGTAGTTCTTTTCTTTGGGCACAAAGAGACCTGCAAAACCTGATAAGAAATTTCCTGTTCATGAAGAAACAGAATGTGCAGTTTATGTTGCCAAACACTATCCTATGGCATAGTAGTTCACTAAAAAGTGGTCTGTTCCTGTAGTCGATCCTTCCTTTCAGTCTTAAACAGACATCTCACTGTACCAACTGAAGCTGTTCCTTTATTCAAAGATTCTGCAGATAGAAAGTTTGAGATGCTCCTAAATTCTCTCTTTACACTTGCAGGCCCAGCCCTGCAACCAGCTCTTGCTGCACTTTCAGTATGTCAAACTACAGCAAACTGGACTAAGGCACTAAACAACCAACAGGATCCTGTGTTCCAGGACTGTGCTTTAACAGAGCAATTACCTTCTGCTCTGCTTTGTTTTTGTGTGGATGCCCTAGAACATGCAGTGACACAAATTTCCAGAATGGGCCTTGTCTCCATTTACGTGTGCATAATCTTGTGGCTAAAAGCCTGTCTAGCTAAAGCTGCCAGAATGTCTGCCTTTTCAAGCCAGACATCTTTTTGGGGAGGCACTTTATCAAAGATGCCACAGGAGAGAAGGTTTTATTTCCACAGTGGAAGATTCTGGAACCCCTCTCCCCAGGACCCTCAACCGCATCCAAAGCAGTTCAGCCCTTCCTTTTGGTGCAAGACTTGGCCATAAAGCGCACAAGTTTTCCCAAAAGTCTTCTATCCAGTTAAAGGGCACCCTCATGCCCAAGAGTGGGAGGGGGATATCTGCTAAAGTTTGCCTCTCTGGGTCAAATACGTCCCCGACCTGTGGATTCAATCATTGGTGTCAAAGGGGTACAAGAGAGTTCAAAATGCTACCCCCTTACTGCTTTCTTTCAAAATCAACCAAATACTGCCCAAGAACAGTTAGAATGCCTTGGCACATTTCTTTTTTGAGGGAGTAGTTGTGTCAGTACCCTAACAAGACTGGTTTAAATGATTCTATTCAAACCTGTTCATGGTACCAAAGCCCAACTGGACTTAAAATTGCTCAACAGATGCCTTCAAATTACAAAATTGTGCTTTGAATCCACAGGGTCGGTAATTGTCTCGGCGAGACAGCGTGAAAACCTGGCACCTGTAGACATATTTACCTTTATCTACCTCCTCAGGGCTTTTGGGGTTTGCAGTGGCAAACAGCAACTTCTAGTTTGTTGCACTGCTCTTTGTCCTAGCCTCTGCTCACAGATTGTTCACAAAGGTCCTAGCACCTCTTCTTGCCCTTCTAGGAACTCATGGTATCTAGGTCAATGTTGTCCGGATCAGTGTTTCTCAACTCCAGTCCTCATGGCGCCCCAACAGGTCATGTTTTCAGGATTTCCCTCAGATGAAACGGCTGTGGTAATTACTAAGGCAGTGAAGCTGATCAAATCGCCTGTGCAAAATAATACAAAGCCTGAAAACATGACCTGTTGGGGTGCCTTGAGGACTGGAGTTAAGAAACACTGGTCTAGATGACCTCCTCCTGAGGGAAGGATTAATTTCCCTTACAGCTGTTTGCAAACATCCACAGGACAGTTCAGATGTTCCAGGCCATCGGTTGGGTGCCCACGGTCACAATTTGAAATCAAAAAGACATTCCACAATGAAATTCTCAAATTTTAATTTGAGGCCTCTCCAACACAACATGTTATTGACCCAGGAACAAGCATGCTGCTGTCCAACCGAGGAAGGAATTATTTGGTGGATCTCAAGCCCAACCTTTGCAATAGGGAAATCTTTCCTTCCTTAGCGATGCCAGCCTTTCATGCTAGGGAGTAGTGCTCCAGTCCCTCATGGTCACCTATGAAAGCCAGGCTTCCAATCAACCTCCTGGAGCTCAGAGCTATATGCATGGCTCTACAACATTGGGCCCCCCTTCTGCGAGAACACCTAATCGGCTAAAAAATGCCACAGCAGTGGCATACATCAACCATCAAGGGAATTTGGCCTTAGGCACTCTGAAGGGTCAGGTTTTGACCTTGCCCATTCTTATTCAAATACCTCTGGCTGTCCCTTGTTAAAAACCTTTTATTCAAGGTGTATCTCACGTTAAGCCTCCCTTGCTGCACCTTGTGTTTCCTTGGGATTTTAACATTGAACATTGTTCTGCCCTGCAGAAACCATCATTTTGGACCCTTCAGGGATATTCCCTTAGATCAGGGTTCGACAAACCCCGGGCGCCAGGTCGCATTTGCGACCAGAATTAGCGACCTGGCGCCTGGGGCAGCACAGCTGGGGGTATCCTGCCTTTGTGCGGACTTCGAACCCCCCCCCCCCCCCCGTGCGATCGCGTCGGGCCGCGGCCGGTAATTGAGGCCCCGGCTTTGCGGCCTTCTTCGGTCCTTCTGGATTCCTTCTGGAATCTGGCGCCATCTTGTGGTGGCCGTTGGTATTGCAACCAACAATGCTAATGCAATACCAATGCAATGCTAATGGAGAAACCTGCCTGTTCTCACTGCCCGCCCATCTCCTTCTCAAAGTAGAGAAGAGAAGGAAGTGTTTGCGGACTTCATCTGGCGCCTTTTGCCTCATGGTGAGTGTGGGGACAGCCTTTTTTTTTTTTTTGTAATATTTTATTTATTTTTTATTTCTGATCAAGTTCGCCTGTCAGTTTTTCAGGTGGACTTGATTGGACCTCTAGAGCCCTTTTACACGCGGGGGGGGGGGGGGGGGGTCGGCAGTAAAGCGGCGCCATTTTACGCGCCATTTTACATTCGTTTTAGCGGCGCTGTTCGGCTGCTAGCAGGGTGGTTTTGACCCCCCGCTAGCACCCGAAAAGGGGTTAAATACACCCGCAAAATGTTGCCGGAGCGGCGTTTTTGCCGGCGGTATCGCAGTGTTGCCCCATTGTTTTCAATGGGGAGCAGCGGTGGAGAAGCGGTGAGTTTACCACTCCAAAGAAGCTGCTGGCAGGACTTTTTCTGACGCCCTGCCAGCGCACCGCTCCAGTGTGAATAGAGACGCTTTTTTCAGATGCTATACAGGCGCTATTTTTAGCGCTGTAGCACCTGAAAAATGCTGGCAGTGTGAAAGAGGTCTTAGCAGGGATATGGCGGTCTTGTGTCCCTGCAATAAAAGCAGTCACATTCCTTAGTTAAGGCACCACATAGTCAAACACACTACTACTACTAGGAACATAGTTAACCCTTTGATTGCCCTTGGTGTTAACCCCTTCCTACCCAGTGCCATTATTACAGTGACAGTGTATATTATCATCACTGATCACTGTATTAGTGTCACTTGAGATGTCAGTAGCAGTTAGTTCCGACTCAGTGTCAGACTGTATGGCGCACTCACAGTCCCGCTCTAAGTTGCTGATCGCCACCATTACTAGTATTAAAAAATAAAAGAAAAACTCCAGTATATATACACCATAATCTGTAAACCAACTTTCACACAAACCTAATAATAATATATACCTATTGTGATTTTTTTTTTTTAACCAAAGACATGTGGCAGAATGTGTTATGGCCAACATTTTTTGGATATGTTTTATTGCAAAAAGTAAAAATATTGTTTTTTTTGCTTTCAACACTTGGGGTCTTGTGCAAAATATAAAAAGCTCTATCTCTGGTAAATTATATAAATTTCATTTCTGTACAGTGTTGCATGGCGCAATTGTCAGTCAAAGTAGCGCAGTGTCGAAAAGCAAAAAATGGCCTAGTCATAAAGGGGGTAAAACCTTCTGGAGGACAAGTGGCTAAAAGTTCTTACGGATCATAACTGTGTGTAAACTAGGGGTGCAACGGATCAAAAAACTCACGGTTCGGATCGTTCCTCGGATCAGGAGTCACGGTTCGGATCATTTTTGGATCAACAAAAAAAAAATCTCCTCCACTGTAATATCCACAATCTTTCTATTGGCGGGTATATTGGCAGGGTATTGGCGGGGGTATTGGCAGAGTATTGGCAGAGTATTGGCAGACTATTGGCAGGGTATTGTCAGGGCATTGCAGAGTATTGGCACTGCTGCCATCCGATCTCTCCCCTCCACTGTACAGATCAGTACACAGAGGGGAGAGAGAGGAACCGGCTTCATGACATGACGCCGGTTTGTTACAAGTGATCGCTCCATTGTTCGACGGAGCGATCACGTGCTAAACGGCCGCCGGGTGTACCAAGGTGGCCGCCGCTCCGGAGCTAGGCCAAAGCCGCGGCCTTTCCTATAGTCGAGGCCACAGAGTGCTCCGTAGATCGCGGGTGTCCCGTACGGATCAACCTCCGCGGATCGATGACGATCCGTTGCACCCCTAGTGTAAACCTGTGTTGTGCATCTGTAAAGATACACATCAGGGCTACATAAGAGAAGGGGTGCTTTGCTTTTAAAGAAAAAAATATATGTTAAAAATTAAAATTTTGGAGACTATGCCATTAAGTAATAATGTGTACAAAAACATCTTTGTTTGGGAATTCAGAAAAAATGAAACGTGCCGCAAAAGCTGTGACACCAGAAGATGCCAAGCAACTGCGGATGACAAATTTCTTTGCGAAGACTTCTTGTTCAGAAAGTGCAGTGCAACATGTTACTGCAGAATCACATGGCACAAGAGAAGAACAACCAGCAGATAAGTCCCCTTCAACAAGTCACCCTCAAAATGAAGGAAGAAGGAAGTTTAAACAAGATTGGTGCAAGGAACTCACATGGCTTAAATTTGACCATAATACAGGCATAGCCATATGTGAGATTTGTGCCTCCTTCCCTGGCATTGCTGACCACACATCCAAGATTGTGAAAGGGTTTTCAGGACCATTTAAACTGGAGACCTTCAAAAAACATGGAAAGTCACTCCAGCATGACAAATGTATAAAAGCCAAACAGGCCCTGTTGGCTCCAGAAGCTACGCCATTGGCTGCATGCGTTAAGAAAATGGACCAAGGGATGTTCAACCACATGAAAGTTCTATTTAATGTGGCCTATTATATTGCAAAAAACAACAAGCCATATACAGACTTTAAAGGTTTGTTAGAGCTGACAGGGAAACTAGGGGTTGCTGTGAGAGAGGAGTATGCAAACGACAAGAGATGCAAGGAATTCATCTCGCATATTGCAACTGTAATCCGGAAAGAACTCATCTGCGAGCTAAAGGAGGCCAAATATGTTAGTTTAATGCTAGATGGATCAACTGACAAAGGAGGAGTAGAAGAATTAATATTGTATGTCAGATACATCAAGAACAATAGGATCAAAGAAGTATTTCTATCAGTCCTACCTCTTGAAATGGCAACTGCAGATGGGTACTTAGAAACCATCACTAAAGAGTTGAAGACACATGGTCTTTTAGACTGGCTTTTTTCAAACCAGCTGATTGGAATTGGTACAGATGGTGCTGCAAGCATGATTGGAGCTGAAAATGGACTGGTACAGAAAGTACGTCAAAATCTCAGCCATGTAATTGGCATTCACTGTGTTGCACACAGATTAAATTTAAGTGTATTGAGCTCTGTGAAAGAGGGAAAATGCATTGATGACCTCGACTCTGTTTTAAAGAAGCTGTACCAATTTTACCAGCATTCACCCAAGAGAATGCGACAGCTAAAGCAGGTAGCTGAAAGTTTTCATGAAAAAATCCAGAAATTTCAGTACTTGCATAACGTAAGATGGGTGTCAAGCAAAGTCAGTGCTCTCCCTGCACTTGTCAAAGATTGGAAATGTGTGACAGTCCACCTTGAAAGTGTTGCTGCAGAAAAAGACAGTGCTTCTGCAGTTGCACATGGTTTGTTGAAAAAACTAACCGATTTTAAATTTGTTCACATGCTCCATTTTCTGCTTGACTATCTAGAAATTATTAAGAACCTCTCTCTTTTATTTCAAAGAGAAGAGCTTTTCTTAAGCACAATTGAGTTGCATGTGAAAAACACAATTTCTTCTTTAAAATCAATCAAAGATGTGCCAAAACAATATGAGGAGAGATTTCTAACTGGAACATCACTCAAAGGACAGTATCAAGATGTACAGTTGCATGGACTCAGCAATACTGCAACTTCTTTGATCCAAAATGAAAAGGACAAATTGATTCAGTATGGTGTAAAATACCTAGAAGAGCGATTTCTCATTCAAAGGAATATTGAACGTTCCACTGCAGTGTTTGATACCTTTGCCTGGCCATCGGGAAAAGCACTACAGGACTATGGTGTTGATGACATTACAACATTGGCTCAACATTTCCAGAAACAGCTCTCAATGCCTGAAATGCATGATAAATGCATGCATGCAATCCACAATGAGTGGTATGAATTTAAAGTTCTTGGAAAAGGAAAGAAACTATGTGAACTTCTGGATTTGGCACTCTCCAACACAGACAGATTTCCAGTTTTGGGAAACTTGTTGTCTATCGTGTCTGTTTTGCCGGTTTCAACCGCATGTTGTGAAAGAGGATTCAGCTTGATGAACTTTGTAAAAAATAAGTTCAGATCTTTAATGCAGCAAGAAAGTTTAGGTGATTTGTTGATGACCAACATGAATGGACCATCAGTGAAGGATTTTGATCCTGCAAAGGCTGTTGACCATTGGTACTTCAATTGCAAAAGTACAAGGCATATTCATGGCCACAAAAAGCCAAGTGAAAAAAAATGACATTGCATTATAAACACTTGGTGTCACATTAGAATATATTCATTACCTACACAAGTTAAATGCCTATATATAATGTTTGGTTCTAGTTGCCTTTCTGTGTAAATTTTAAGATTGGTTAACTTTCATATTGAAAATAAAGCTTTGTCGGTCATTAAAAAAAAACCTGGCTCCTAACTTTTTTACCTGGCTCCTAGATTCCAAGCAAATTTGTCAAGCCCTGCCTTAGATGACCTTCCTTACAAAGTGGCTTTTTTGGTTGCTGTCACCTCTACCAGACGTGTCTCTGAGCTGGTGTCTCTTGTAAGGAGCTGTTCCTCATCCTTCACAATGACAAGGTAGTCTTATGCCCATAACCACCCTTTCTTCCTAAGGTGGCATCAGTCTTCCACCTGATCGCATAGTCCTAACATCCTTGGGTGGTATAACTCTAGTTGAGTGGTGTAGCCATATGGGTGGAATATCCTTCACCGTAGGGATTTCTCCTTCCACATCGCAGTGTTCTCAGCACCGTAGGGGATATACACAAATGCAGTTGTCTGTAGTTTGTTATTATTGGTCATGAAGACCTAGTGGTTAGTTCAGGTGTCTCAGCCTGAGATCTGTGCCTGGAAGTCCAAGTCTTTGCTGGGCTATTGTGCCAGTTCACCTAAGACTTGGACTTCCAGGCACGGATCTCAGGCTGAGACACCTGAACTAACCACTAGGTCTTCATGACCAAACATAACAAACTACAGACAATTAATTGCATTTGTTTATATCCCCCCACAGTGCTGAGAACACTGCGATGTGGAAGGATAAATCCCTACAGTGAGGGATATTCCACCATATGGTTATACCACCCATCCAGTTGTCTCTCAATTATAACACCCAGACCAGAATTTGTTCAAGGCTCTGATAAAGAGGAAAACCCTTGAAACATGTTAGCCAAGTATTAATTTCATTTTATCCCTCGTATGGGTATCATTCCATCTAGTGACAACATTGTTGTTAGTTACTACATATTCAAAATTAAAATAATGATAAAAACTACCTCTGTATAAACCCGCTTGTTTATAATAAACTTTTAATTATGATTCATGCATCAGGCCACGTGCCTTCCTTTCTCTTTTCTACATAGTATTTCAGACTTCCCCTAGTCGGCCTAGGCAGCGAGGTATGCACACTATCAGGAAATACTACCATTTGTACTAAGGCCCTCCGCACTTGCGCAGGAGAATATATTTTCCATTTAATCCTTATGCTTTGCTTCAAAGCATCAAAAGGAGATCTCTACTCGTTACCTGGACATTGAGCAATTAGAATCTACCTCGAAACAACAGCATTGATCAGGAAGATAGATTTCCTATTTGCCCAGTCCTCAGGACACCCTGCTTCCAAATCCACAATTGCTTAATGGTGTGGTCTACCAGGTGGACATTCAATCTAATGCAGATGCAGCTTTCAGCTGCAAAATTCTTGAAGTGGTACTTTGAAGTTGGGTCTTTTTGCTCTTGTTGGCCTATTGGCATAGTGGTTTGCTTAGTTGTTGCCCACCTTTTTCATTCATTGGTTGGTGATGCTCCAGGGTCTATGAATACTTCACCTGTGCCCTGTACTGCATGATTGCCTGTAAATTCCATAACTTGGAGTACAGTACAGGCCATCCTCCCTTCCTTTCCTTGGTTACTCTGCATTGCTTTCTACAAAGTTGAGGACTCACGGAGTGGGGTAGAGGTATAGGCAAAGGTGCTCAGGGGGAGTGTCCGGGAAAGCTTTTCCAGTGTTCAGTCACCTGAAGGTACAGCCCTATAACCCAGGGTCTATGCATATTCAGCCTATGTCCTGTACTGTTCTCCAAGAGACAGAATTTACAGGCAAGTTAAAAATCCCTTTTTTTTTTTTTTTCTCCAGAGATTCTTCTTTTAATATGTTTTATTTTATCTCACAATTCTCATATAGTTTATGGCTTTGTGGTAATGTGTATCTGATGAGTCTATAACTAGGTAATAGTTTTTTTTGTATCGTTTATTTAGGAACCCAAGTTTTACAATGGGAGGTATAGTAACTTTCTGTTTATAATTCCAGATACTCCATTAATGGAGCAGACTCCTCACCACATTGAAGATTTATTTCCTCCAGCTGGACCTTACCTTCTTTCTTTGCGTCAAGCTTCTCGCTCCTCATGGGAAGTCACAGACTGAGGACATAGCTTTAATTATATCTGGTTACTGTTGAGTTTGGCTGAACACCTCTAACGAAAAGTTATAGTTTTATGATTTTACTATTTTGTAATCAAATGCAGACACAAACACAGGCATACAAACAGTACTGTGATAAGGTAGAAGATATTGTGAATCCTCAGGTATCTTGCTCTAAGCAGTCAGCTCCTCTGGGAGGGAATACAAAAGCTGCACTGGATATTGTGTACAGAATTGTATATAGAACCATTTTTACTGAATTCAGCCCAAGGCATCCCCTGTGTGCAAGCAGGAGAATGCCTCTGTACATAATGTTATTGGATGAAGTATTTGAAAGGCCAGACTGAAACTTTACCCTTTATTTTTGTAAATGTTAAATTGCTTGGAGGGTGAATTTATTTTCTACATCCGATCTTTTACTTTCAGAGAGAAATAATACATGAAGCTAAATTGACATATTTTACAATGTAAAATTGATTATTGGTATTTAGAATAGTTTTCTTTAACTTTGTATCTATATTATTAAAATGTGAAGCTGGGTACTGTTAAGCTGGATTGCCAGGAAATTTGCAATTCCATCAAAGACTGCAACGTGGGGCTGACACATAGTTTGTATTTGCAACCTTTGTTAATGAGAATGCATCACAAACAAACTGTAGACCTCACTTAGTTTGGAATAGCAGACTTCGTTGTAGGGGTTCATGTAAGCGGTGTTTAAAAAAAAAAGTTAGGTTGCATCAGTTTTTTTTTTGTAGTACAGATTAGAAAATTAGAAATCTTACTGGAAAAATGTTGTTGGTTCTTAATCTTTTTAAAGATTTACAACAAGGACATGTTTTCCAGCTCACATCATACAATCACAGCTATGCTTCTACTCGGATATCAGAAGCAGTGGTGGCTGGTGCTCAAGATTTTTTTTTGGGGGGGAATGGGGGGGGCGCGCAGCAAACAAACCTGCCCCCCCCCCACAGCAGACGAACGGGAATCTGAGGTGGTGCGGGCTCCTGGAAGCTGCCTCTGGCCCCCTCGCTCGCACTAGCACCCCCCACCCATGGACGGGTTGGATGTCCTCCATGTCCTTACCTTAGGAGATGGTGCTGGATCTAGGGTAGGGCTCCTGGAAGCTGCCCCTCTACCTGCTGCAGCTTGCCGTGACACCGGGTCGTTGCTTCTCCTCCCAGCCAAATAGGAAATGGGTCCTGAGAGGCCGAGTATCCTAAGACTCCCTGGCCAATCGTGTCTCGGGACCCACTTCCTGATTGGCTGGGAGGAGAATCAAGAAGACAATTGCAAATATTAATTTGCTATTGTCACACAACTGGGTGGTCTCAGGGTACAGTGCTCTGTGCCCTGGGTCCACCCCTTTTTTGAAGCCAATTAAAGCCTCAGGCTCTAATCACGTGCTTTAAAAAAAAGCATTGAAATCCATGCGTCCGTGCCCTACATGTAGATTAGCGGCTGGGCGCATGGATTAGGGGGGCTGTGCCACTGATCAGAAGTATGTGCTCGGTAGTGGTAATTAAGGTTAGGCAACCATTTTATACCAGTTCAAAGAGTGTTCTGATGAGTGCACTAATGTGTTCTATGAGAATATATGAAGCATAGCGAAAACTAATCTTATCCCAGCTGTCTTAGTCTGTAATAAAAACCTAAGAATTTCATTTAAGATCAGTTTTTAGGACATTTGATGTTACATTCTTTTGGAATTACACAACTGCGCAGAATAAGTGATCTAAAGTTGGAATCTACCTATTGCCTCTAACCAGTGGATACAATAAGCTGCCTATTACTGAAGCATAAAGTCACTTATGAAGCCATATAGGACATTGATTACACTTATCCTAAACCATGTATCACCTGGCTGCATAGTTTATATGGATACTTAAGTAACATCTCGGCACTTCATGTCTCCAGTGGGTAACATGAAAACGTCTTACTGCACAAATGAAGTAAAATGATCAGTTCAGCCTTGATTGTAATCACACCTGAAAACCATTATTATGAATGTGTTGGGAGTATGCTTAACATGTTTATGAAGCTCTATCTATTTTAATTGTGCTGAGACAGACAAGGGTACGTCATGTAAGTTATTACTTATTAGCAAGTGATGAGCTATCATTGGCCTGGAAGTGCTTTGTGAGCAGAGTCCTGTTCAGAAAGGATCGTGTCACAGGCTCTACATATTTAACTGTAAAAGTGCAGACAATGAAGACTGTTAAGTTGTACAAGGTTAAATGTTAACTATTCTTGTCTGTGTTTGAATATAAGTGATTCATTTGTTTCGTAGGTATATGCCTATAGTCAATTCTTTTACCGTATGTATTCTTTGGTAAATATATCTAACCAAAAGTACAGTACCCCACTGTAGTCCAAACTAAGAGGTAAAATATGGTTGTGATGGGTTTCTGTACTTTCTAAATCAGCACTCTTTGCACTGCCTTATATGAAAAGTCCATTTGTCATACTCCTTATTCAGTATTTCCTAAGCCTGTTCTCAGTTATTTATAGGTACAGTGAGTTTCTTGTACAAATAATCTAACAAGGCCCTTTGTAACCAGGGGTATGTTAGTTTAAACACTGCTTTGTCAGTCAGGTCCTTTCTATCAACAGCTGGGGGCAATGCTACCAGCTTCCATATACTATACTGCAGTTGTTAACCCCAATAACACAAACTGCAAAATGCATGGTCTCTTATATATTTCTGCATGGAAGCATCATTTATTGCTTTAGTGACCAGAGTCAGTCTGGGGCAGAATTTTCAATTTCTCCCAGACAGCTGCAACATTCTAAGAGAGAGTGTAGAAGTTTGTGTCTTTTCACCAATAAAGATGCCCTACGGACATTAGAGAATGTTCCCTGGCGCTAGCTCTTTATTGTCTGATAGGAGAATATTCATGATTATAGACCTCTTCATGACCTTGTTCATTCAATTGGCTAGGATGGATTTACATTAGAGACAGCTAGCACCAGCAGAGCTCACATCCCAGTACAATAACTATGAACGTTCATCAGATACAAACTTGCATGCTGGTTGTACATGCACAGCTAGCCACCATTAAATGTCTGTAGATAGTTTAAGGAGCAGTGACCACTGGAATTTTTACAACGGGGCACTGTCAGGCACTCACTGTAGCAACTACCAGCTGAGAGTTAATGTGCTCAGCTCCCAGAGCCTTTAGTCTAAAGTTACACAGGTGATTAAAGCTGAATTACAGTCAGCATATAAAAGTACTATCAAACCTCCCTCTCCCCCATGTTGTGTCCCTTTTTTTTGTATTTTTTTTCATTACTTTGTCCCTGTGCTGTGCACTCCCTCTTTTTAGCCCTTTTTTTGGGGTTCAGCCCAGAAGCAAGGTGGATAGAAGAATCCCCCCCCCCCTCCTGAAATGTGGTATTCTGACATTGGGGACTCTCTGGTGTCAGAATACACTGATCGGCGGCTGCAGCCACTGTTTTAGAAAAAAATTGCAGCAAGTCTTTTTGACAGAAATCGATCAGTATATCAACTTCTGTACCATGGGAGCAGTCACACATAGATTTGGCTGGTCCCTCCTGAATCAGCCAGATTTCAATCAGTCTATGGCCAGTTTTAGTCGTCTCAGAGCTGAGGGTAGATATAATACAGTGGGCAATCAGATTGCATAGGAATTGCTGTGCTCACCTTGCTGCTTTTTTGTTTGCTTACCTTTTTGGACTCCGTGCCCTGCCTACTGTGTTATCTTCATTCTTAACGCTTAAGCAATGGAGAGCTACAGGATGCTGAGCTGTAGAACAGAGAGGAACTAAACTAAAAGGAGGAGAGATATGCATGTATTCCACCACTACTAGGGATGAGCAGGCTAAATGCTGGTACACACAGGCCAAAATATTGGGCAGTTCAACAGAAACCGACCGACATTCGGCCCATGTGTACAGCAGCCTGTTCATCAGAAGCTGGTCTAATAACCGGCTTTTTATGAAGAAGTATGCGGGGTAGAGATCGCTGTACGAATATTGCTTAGTTAGTACACAGACCTCCAGGTTTTTTTTTTTCATTTAGCCTGCCGGTTGAACAAAAAGAAAAACTCCCTGTGTGTACCAGGCATTACTATGGTCTCTCCATTCTCAGTGTCCTCAACTCTCAATCAACTAACAGCTGGGATGATGAGCTGTGGGGAGCATATAAAAGATGTCATCTCTCTGAAAGGCTGAAGATGCCACTTTCCTCTTGGGATTGCTAAAAACTGGGGCAAGCAGCAGAGGAAAGCTTCAATTATTGTAGCAAGGTGAGTTAAGAACTGCATTGAAAGATCCATTTATTTGTGCCTGGAATTCAGCCTAATATCATGCTACTGGGACATTTTAGTCGTTTATTAACATTTATTCTAATACCAACATCTCCGTGTGCAGCAAAGTACCTTATGTACTAGTGGTTAAGTCTCACAGGAGCACAAATTATTGGCCTATGGCACCCTAGCTGTATTGTGGCCATGTATTACAAGTACCCTTTCTCACAGGTGCTCTTGCTAGAAATAAAAAGCCCACGGAACTGCATCTGGTGTGAACGAACACTCAGGGAGCACATGTGTATTTTAAAAGGAGGGTAATACTTACAAAGAGGCTGCAACGCTCCAACACCTTTGTGCTGAAATACACAGAAAATGGGTGCATAGCTATAAATTGGCTAGTCTCTAAGGCGTTAAAAAGGACATAAAGCCTGCAGTGCCAAGGCCAAGCATGCATTATCTGGATGCCCCTCTGTGTTCTTTCCTCAAAGTACAGGGCATAATGCACTGCTGCTGATGTTGGACAGGTTTGGAAACCACTGTCCGAACTACAACCATCCTTTTTTTCTTTTTTTTTTTTTGTTCTTCAGTATATCCATTGAAAGCTGCTGTTTTTTTTCTCTATTTGTATTATTTGTGTTTGGCCCTCCTCATGGGCAAAGATCCAATGCATATCACTTAATCTGTTGTGTTCTCTGACTGATCTTATCTGGGTATGAAGTTACTTGGATAGCCACCATAGCAGCAGATACAGTACAAATGTATTTTAAGCACTGAAGTTGGACTTGGAAGATATTGGCAATTAAATATTATTCTTCATTTTAAAACTGGTTTGTCATTTTTTGCATGCATTTAGTTACTGGCAAAGCTGCCTTTTACAGTTGTCAAAAGAAGATATTGCTCAAGATCTCCATCGTTGGCATAATAGAAGATTAAAATGCAGCTGCATTAAACGTCCAGAGGGCCAAAATGTTTTATTTAATTGAAGGTGGTGTGTGAAGGGATGGGTCCTGCACTCGCTCTTTATATCTCTTAGTGACTGGAGCAGTCAGAGCTGTTGATCCTAACTTCCCACCAACCTTGGCTATTCAAGTTCTTCCTGCTGCATTCTCCTTCCATTGAGGGCCCATTTTCCTTTTTCTTTTTTTTGCAGTACAACAACATGTGTTATGTGGCTTTTTAATGTGCACTGCTTTAATATCCCATCGAAAATATTAGACTGCCAATGCACAAAAATATCTTGAAAATCAGATTTGTCAAAAAATTTGTTACACAATGCACTGTAGTCAAAAAACGAATGACACTGTGGAATATGTTTCTAAGTAACTCTGACAGGGAAAAGTGGACAAAAGACTTATCCTTGCAATAGGACACCGTTTCCCAAAAAGTATTAAACTATTAGTGGTCGACTCTACAAAAGATTGACATACTAGCCCAGGATGGACTCACCCATTATGAAAAAGGTTTATGGTTTAGTACACAATTTACAAACTCAGTCAATTTATATTAACCATATACAGTATATAATGAAAAAAAATCAGAAGAGGAGTTTACCTTGAGCAAAAATCAGATGTAAAACAAAGTAGATGTAATATGCCAATCTTGACTTTTTCTTTAGAAGTAGAGAACTTCTCTTACCAGGTCCTGAGCATTTATCTATTGGTCCTTTTAAAGCAACCCTGTCACTAAAAGTTTAACCACTTCAATACAGGGCATTTATACACCTTCCTGGCCAGACCAATTTTCGGCTTTCAGCGCTGTCGCAGTTTGACAATTGTGCGGTCATCCATCACTGTACCCAAACTACATTTTTATCATTTTGTTCCCACAAATAGAGCTTTCTTTTGGTGGTATTTGATCACCTCTGCGGCTTTTATTTTTTGCTAAACAAATAAAAAAAAGACAGAAATTTTTGAAAAAAATAAGTTTTGCTTTTGTTTCTGTTATAAAATTTTGTAAATAAGTAGGTTTTCTCTTTCACTGATAAGGCGGCACCGATGAGCGGGCACTAACAATGGGCACTGGTAGGTGGCACTGATATGCGGCACTGGTGGGCACTGAAAGGCTGCAAAGATGGATTCTTATGGGTGGCACTGATATGAAGCACTGATAGGCATCCCTGGTGGCAGTGGTAGGCATTGTGAGTGGGCACTGATTGGCAGCTGCCTGGGCACAAATTAGTATTTTCCTGGGGGTCTAGGGGGGGGCATACCTGGTGGTCCAGTGTGGATGGCCATCCTGGTGGTCCTGGGCTGCATGATGGTGGTCCTGGGCGGGATCCGACGGGGGGCTGTCCTGATAAATAATCAGCACAGGACCCCCCCGTCAGGAGAGCAGCTGATCGGCTCTCCTCTACTCACGTCTGTCAGACGCGAGTAAGGAAAAGCCGCTCACCGGCTCTTCCTATTTACATCGTGATCAGCCATGATTGGACACGGCTGATCACGTGATAAAGAGTCTCTGGAGACTCTCTTTACCTAGATCGGAGTTTCGGTGTGTCAGACTGACACAAACCGCAACAACGATCGCTGCGCAGCGGCTTAATATCCTGATCACGTCCGTTCAGGATATTGAAATCACTTTGCCGCCGTCATTCTGCTATATGGTGGGCGGCAAGTGATTTAAATATAAATACAGGATACCTGAAGATAAGATCAGAAAAATTTCAGATTTCCCACTAACTGCATTGCCAATACCATTGTCATCACCAACTAAAGTCTCTTCAAACAGACATTTTGAGGCTTTTTTTTTAAACTTTATTTGAAGCGACACTTCACGCACGGAAGCAGCATGGTGTCATCCAGTGCTTTGTGGAAAAATGCAGAAGCAATGCATTTTACTGCAGCTCATCACACAACACACTAGTGTTGTGGTGTGAACAGAAACATTAAAAACAATTGTTTTCTATGTGCCCTAGCTGTGACTAGCATTTATCCACTGTGGAATGCAGGTCACTGCCACATCGTCTGAACAAACCCTAAGGCCTGATTCACACCTTATGCAGGTTGCAGTTTTCATATTCAGGGTACATTTTGCATTTATTTTTCAATCCACATTTTTGATCCATTGAGGTTTGTGGAACCAAAAACCAGAAAAAAATCCCTGATCCTTTCCATAAAATGCACAGATATCCATAGAAAACTATGTTAAATAGACTGTAGTGTGTTTCTGCAAAACTGAAAAAGCACTAAAAAAATGTATAGGTGTCAACCAGGCCTTAGGGTCCTTTTTTTTTTTTTTTTTTTTTTTTTTTTTACCAGCCGCTGCAGTGGGGTATGGCCAAGCCAGCGCAGTGTTCACTTTTATTTTCTTTAACAAACTTTATATATATCACTCAGTTACGTTTTATTGGCCACCATGCTGTGAACTGCGCTGTACTAGGAAAAAAAAAAAAAGCACACACCACTGCGAGGCGGCCACAACGGAGACGAGACATTTTGCCTTGTGGTGGGACTGCGCAGGGATAGTCGCCCAATTCAGTCCCACTGCACCTGGTATGAATGGACCCTTAGAGTATTTAAAGTAGAACTACAGGCAAAACTCATTTTTTTTATATTTATTTTGGATAGAGTAAGGGAGGGTTATAACCCCTGTCGTTTTTTTTGCCATTTGTGTCTCATTGGGGAGATTAACCTTCACTTCCTGTTCCATAGCCAAAACAGGAAGTGAGAGGAAATTCCTGCAAATGAAGGGAATCCCTTGACCCCCTCCCCCCATCACCACAACTGTGTACTATTCTGGGGACAACCCAAAACTTGGGACTTTCTTCTATGTTCACTCATAATAACAAATAGAGTGAATTTTGTAATCCTTCTCCACTCTATCCAAAACTATAAAAAAAAGTTTAGCCTTTAGCTATACTTTAAATCACAAACAGTGAGGCAACATTTAATTATTACCTTCCCAGAATTACCTCTATTAAATAGGATGTAAACACTGCTTTTTTTTTTTTTTTGGTGATCTGCAAAGAAAAGGCATAATGTGCTAGTATGCATCGCATACTAGCAGATTTATGTGAAACTTACCTGCAAACAAAGCCCTCGTTGCCCCCTGCTGGAGGCCACATCCATCTTTGCCCGTCTTCCTTCTGGTTCTGTGGGCTCCGGCTGTGTGACCGGCTGGAGCCGCGTGACGTCACTCCCACGCACCGCAAGTCTCAGCACAGAGCTCTGAAAATATGACACGGGCGGCTGTTCCTTCAGAGCGCATGTGCCGATGGTATCTAATCTAAAATATCTCCTAAACGGTGCATGCTTAGGAGATATTTACAGTACCTATAGGCAGAGCTGCACAATTAATTGTTAAAAAAATCGTGATCTTGATTCAACCCCCCTGACAAGCTCTATTGCAGAGTTTGCTGAGGAGACTGATCTGCTGAGTCAGCCTTCAAAACAAAACAGCTGGACAGTCGGCCAAGTTTTTAACTTGAAACATTGTAACTAACCCTGCTTAGGTCAAAGGTATACACTTCTGTGTGGGGAAAAAAAAGCCAGGCAGTCTACCAAGTTTTTAAACAATGTGTAAATGCAGGAAGTTTAACCACTTAAAGTCTAAATCTTTTTCTGACACTTGTTTCATAAGTTAAAATCAATATTTTTTGCTGGAAAATTACTTGGAACCCCCAAACATTATATATATTTTAGCAGAGACCCTAGAGAATAAAATGTCAATTGCTGCAATATTTTATGTTACGCTATATATGCCCAGCGGTCTTTCAAACGCAATTTTATGGGAAAAAATGCACTTCAATGAATAAAAAAAAAAACACCAGTAAAGTTAGCCCAATTTTTTTGTTTTAATGTGAAAGATGATGTTACGCCGCGAGAATCGTGATCTATCATCTAAGCAAAAAAATCGTGATTCTCATTTTAGCCAGAATCGTGCAGTTCTACCTATAGGTACAATCAATCATCATTTCCTGTTATGGTTTCTTGGTTTGAGCTAACGATCATTTATGCTGAGGAAGATATATTTGTTTTAGATGTAATGGCATGTCATATGCATTACTGGCCATAAAGCCCAATATTAAAGGATTTTACACTATTTGGCGTCTTATCTTTTTGCTGACATATTCCACTGAGCACTATGGTCAGAAGAAGAGTACCTCTCCACATGATAGCTGGATGATCCCCCTCATCTACCCAACACTGAGGAGTGACCGTGGATAGAGCAGATGAGGCACATGAGCCCTTTTTGACCCCCCCGTAATAGGTGGTCAATACTCTCTGGTAAGAGTACAGCTCTGGTGGTAGTTTATTCACAAGGTGGAGGAACCGAATTTGATGTTGATACACAAGAACTTTTGCACATATAAGATTGCTGTGAAGGCATCACACTGGTGCCATACTGAAGACATAGGGACTGATTTACCTAGCGCAACACATTTTTTTTAAAAACATACAATCAAGGGAAATTTACTTCCTCTTAGGTGCAGATATGTGTGTTAATGGAAAATTCCAATCAACACTGAGGCCCCATTCACACTTGAACATTTTGTAAAAAACGCTCAACAAGCAAATACCTATTATGTTCAATAGCTCTTGTTCCCATCTGAGCGTCCTGCTGCTTGTAGCAAAATGCCTGCCACTCAAAAAAGTACATGAGCTACTTTTCATGCAGAATGAAGCATTTTTGTTCCCATAGACTTCAATGAAAACGCCTATAAAGTGTTAGATAAGCTTTTTTTTCAAGTGTTTTGTTGCACATTTTCTGCTCAAACAGCAGCTCTCCACACCTTGTAGTTGAAAAATGCCTGACAAAAGCTGCTAAAGTGTGCAATTCTCCAAAAAACGCTTGAAAACTTGACGCTTAGATGTGAATGTAACCTGAAAACTAAACTTTGAAATATATTCATGCAGGTATAGCTGCAATGTCTCTGTCTGTACACACTCCCTTTTATCAGTGATCTGGAAACTCATTTTATGTATCTGTTTTATAAAGCAAGATAGGAGCTTCCAAACACGTCTACTGCAACATCACCACTTACTCTTAGAAAGCCTGCTGCATAAAAAGCAACACAATTAAATGTTTCTTAAAGCTACCAATCAAATCTAAACTAACATGGAAGTGAAAAAAACAACTGACCGGAGATGCATCAGAGAGAAAAAAGGTAAAGAAGCACAGACCCTCCCAATAACAAAATGTGAAGAGCTCTATAAAATCTGGCATACATAGAATTTATTCGAATTTTCTGGAATTTCCCAGCTCACCACACCAAATCACAAAGCTGTAATTTTAGCATGAAATATGCTAAGTATTAATGGGTATCAGCTAATCATTTTGTAAAGATACCTTTGATAATGAGATGAAAATAGTCTTACAACCATTTTAGGGTCCCCCTTTAACAGCAATTACTACCAAACAGATCAAAAGCTTTGTATGGAAAGGGCTACGTGTGGCATCTAATCTTTGTAAAGTCTTACAACAAAAACATTTAACATACGCACAGAATTATAATAACTGCAAGCGGGGCTGTTGAAAAATATCTACTGTAAAATGCAGAGTAATGATGACAGAATAGAGTTGATTTACTAAAACCGGGGAGTGCAAAATCTGGTGCAGCTCTGCACAGAAACCAATCTGCTTCGGATTTAAAGTGTAAGTTCACCTTCACAGAAAATCTTTAATGTGAACTTACATTGAACCCCTTCCCTGCGATCACCCGCTGTGAGACATCGGGTCCCCCCTTTACCGATCTGGGGATTTGAAATCCCCGCTGCTTTCTCGCCTCTTCTCCAGTGCTGACAGGACGGGCTAGGCAGGTTCAGATTGGTCGGCGTCAACCAATTAGAATGCCTCTTATACGTACCTTTACATATAAGCCACAGGGATTTCAAATCCCGGACCGGTGAAGCTGATTGGTTTCTGTGCACAGCTGCACCAGATTTCGCACTCTCCAGATTTAGTAAATCAACTCTAAATTGTCAAGAATGCCGCAGCAAGATGACAGATTCATTTTCATAAAAACTTTGTAGCTCAGTTTCTTTTAGAAAACCCCCAATTCTAGTGGTTTGAATATCGTGTTGCAGCGTTTTCAAATCATCCAGGTCACCTAACTGCTTACAAGTAAAAAGATTAATATAAAACAATGATTTTAAATTCAATATATTAATAAATGACAACGCTGCTGTCCAGAGGTGCCCCCTGTGCTCTTTCCTCCAGAGTGGGGGTACTCTAATACAGGAGGTGTGTTACAGGCCAGATCACCAGAGGAAAATAGGCCTAAAAAAAACAAAAGAATGAATGGTAAGCTGCAATATATTTTTGGGTTTAACACTGCTTTAACTGTTTCTCTGTTATAATCAACACATGCCTCTGGTGATATCTGACACAGTTGCCAGCGTGTTTATGATAGCTGTGAACCCATCTTCCAAGCCCTTTAAATAGCTGAATGTCATACATTTTTACACGTATAACATCATGGTAAATACAGACCTAAAACGAAGCCAAGATGGTGCCACCTTCAGCTGTAAAGAAGTGAAGGGTTTAGTACCACCTGAAGTTCTAGTAATGTTCTATACAGCCAGCAGGTGAAATACTGGTCTCCATTTAACTTTAGTGTGATAACTTTTCACCTGTGGGTAAAGAAGACCCTCTTTTCTAGAACTGGAAACATTCTTTAGAGCAGTAAGGCTGGGTTCACACATATGCGACCGCGGTTTTAAGTGCGGCTCTGTTCACGGGTTTAGGTGCAAAGGTTTACCTGAAATTGCACCTGAACCGGACCCAAAAAACGCACAGGACCCTTTTTAAAACTGCACCGTGGTCGCTCAGCACATATGTGAACCAGCTCCTTCGAAAGCCAGTCACCTTTACGTTATGCAAATTGGATGCGGTCAGAGGGCTAGGAGGAAGGTTTCTAATTGAAAATGCAGCTGCTATAATGTGTTGTCCCATTCTGGAAAGATTCTAGAGCAATCAGCAATAACTTTATGACTACTGACAGGTTAATTGAATAACATTGAGTATCTTGTTAGGCAGCAAGTAAACTGTTGTCCCTGAAGTTGGTGTTGAAAGCATAAAAAAATGGGCATTGCAATGTGGCTGTGTACCCACAGACCGGTCAGGGTGCCCATTAGGTTTGCACCGATACTGGTATCGGTATCAGTGCCGATACTAGACATTTTCGCGAGTATCGGTACTCTCAGCAGGGGTAAGGGGGTACCTGTTGTACCGGACCCGATCTCAGAGTCGGCAAAAGAAAAAGTGTGGCGCTAACTCATGTGATAAGTAGAATCAATATAAACAACTTAAAGTGCTTGTTAAGAAACTGCAAAAAAAAAATCATCTCATCTCCTCTGTACCTTAACAACAAGTGTCCCTGTGTCTGTGTAATGTAAAAAATCTTCCAATCTGTACCTATATGAGAGCCGCTTCAGGCGCTCAGCTGATTCCTCGCATCTTTTCACTCTCTGACTCACAGCTGCAGTGGGCAGGGCCGGGCACTCCCGCTGACATCAGCCGGGGAGTAGAGGAAGAGAGGACCGACAGTCAGCTGAGCGCTGGGAGCAGCACTCATATACAGTGGGGACGGAAAGTATTCAGACCCCCTTAAATTTTTCACTCTTTGTTATATTGCAGCCATTTGCTAAAATCATTTAAGTTCATTTTTTTTCCTCAATGTACACACAGCACCCCATAATGGCAGAAAAACACAGAATTGTTGACATTTTTGCAGATTTATTAAAAAAGAAAAACTGAAATATCACATGGTCCTAAGTATTCAGACCCTTTGCTGTGACACTCATATATTTAACTCAGGTACTGTCCATTTCTTCTGATCATCCTTGAGATGGTTCTACACCTTCATTTGAGTCCAGCTGTGTTTGATTATACTGATTGGACTTGATTAGGAAAGCCACACACGTGTCTGTATAAGACCTTACAACTCACAGTGCATGTCAGAGCAAATGAGAATCATGAGGTCAAAGGAACTGCCTGAAGAGCTCAGAGACAGAATTGTGGCAAGGCACAGATCTGGCCAAGGTTACAAAAAATGTCTGCTGCACTTAAGGTTCCTAAGAGCACAGTGGCCTCCATAATCCTTAAATGGAAGACATTTGGGATGACCAGAACCTTCCTAGAGCTGGTCGTCCAGCCAAACTGAGCTATCGGGGGAGAAGAGCCTTGGTGAGAGAGGTAAAGAAGAACCCAAAGATCACTGTGGCTGAGCTCTAGAGATGGTCGGGATATGGGAGAAAGTGGTGGAAAGTCAACCATCACTGCAGCCCTCCACCAGCCAGGGCTTTATGGCAGAGTGGCTCGACGGAAGCCTCTCCTCAGTGCAAGACACATGAAAGCCCGCATGGAGTTTGCTAAAAAAAAAAAAAAAAACACCTGAAGGACTCCAAGATGGTGAGAAAAAAGATTCTTTGGTCTGATGAGACCAAGATAGAACTTTTTGGCCTTAATTCTAAGCGGTGTGGAGAAAACCAGACACTGCTCATCACCTGTCCAATACAGTCGCAACAGTGAAGCATGGTGGTGGCAGCATCATGCTGTGGGGGTGTTTTTCAGCTGCAGGGACAGGACGACTGGTTGCAATCGAGGGAAAGATGAATGCGGCCAAATACAGGGATATCCTGGATGAAAACCTTCTCCAGAGTGCTCAGGACTTCAGACTGGGTCGAAGGTTTACCTTCCAACAAGGCAATGACCCTAAGCACACAGCTAAAATAACGAAGGAGTGGCTTCACAATAACTCAGTGACTGTTCTTGAATGGCCCAGCCAGAGCCCTGACTTAAACCCAATTGAGAATCTCTGGAGAGACCTAAAAATGGCTGTCCACCACCGTTTACCCGCCAACCTGACAGAACTGGAGAGGATCTGCAAGGAGGAATGGCAGAGGATCCCCAAATCCAGGTGTGAAAAACTTGTTGCATCTTTCCCAAAAAGACTCATGGCTGTATTAGATCAAAAGGGTGCTTCTACTAAATACTGAGCAAAGGGTCTGAATACTTAGGGCCATGTGATATTTCAGTTTTTCTTTTTTAATAAATCTGCAAAAATGTCAATTCTGTGTTTTTCTGTCAATATGGGGTGCTGTGTGTACATTAATGAGGAAAAAAATGAACTTAAATGATTTTAGCAAATGGGTGCAATATAACAAAGAGTGAAAAATTTAAGGGTCTGAATACTTTCTGTCCCCACTGTAGGTACAGATCGGAAGATTTTTTACAGTACACAGTTACACTTGTTATTATGGTACAGAGGAGATAAAATGATTTAGCTGCAGTTATGAGAGCAGCAGGAGGGGGGAGGAGGACAGAGGAGACACAGCAAGGCTGCGGATGATGGAATCACGTAAACGGACCACGTTGTCAGGGTTCAACAGCCCTGATTATCATGGTCAGTTTGCAGAGGGTACAGTGTATAAGGGCGCTCTGAGCATGGGGACCAAGCAGACAATATATCTAGAGAGGCAAGGGTCCAATGATATGTATCCAACACTGAGGGCTGCACTCAGAAAAGAGGAGCAAACTCTGAAACAAAATACTACAGAAGAGAGAGGCGCCTCTAAGTGCAGAATTAGTAGCTGTTTATTTCCCCAAACAAGATTAAAAACACTTACAAAATCTGGCAAATTAAAAAGCGTGTAGTCATTGATAATGCAAATGGTCCTGCAGGCGGATGGGTTTCCGGCATGTAAAGGCTCTCACAATTGTGTCCTGTGCTGTACCAAAAACATAGAGCTAACGGTAAGCTAATGAATGGGTACACACACACAGAGTTCATGATGGATGGAAATCCCGGAAGTGATGTCAGCAGTGAGAGACGGGAGCCAGCATAAACAGGATGTAGTCATCAGTAAGGGACGCGTTTCGGAAAATTAGTAAGTTTCTTTTTCAACCTAATAACTGCAAGTGTATACACAGGTAAACTTATACTATCTTGGGCGGGAACATTACATTTTATTTTAATTCTTAATAGTAATATTTTTATTTTATTTTTTATATTATTTTTTATCATTTTTTATTATTTTTATCAGTATACCCATTATTATATATTTTTCAGAGAATGTTTCTCATTATTATATCAATTATAATTTACTGTCTTCCTTGTTTGTGTTTGTTCATGTCCCCGCCTATGTTCCCACCCAAGATAGTATAAGTTTACCTGTGTGTACACTTGCAGTCATTGGGTTGAAAAAGGAACTTACTAATGTTCCAAAACACGTCCCTTATTGATGACTACATCCTGTTTATGCTGGCTCCCGTCTCTCACTGCTGACTAGTGATGGGAAGTCCAGATCTTTTAAGTGAATCGGTTCATTTGGAACTACTCACTGAAATGAACCGATTCAATGAATCGATTCTTTGGTTCTTCGGTTCACTTGCTGAGTCTACTGACAAGCAAGTGAACCAAAGCTCTCACTCAACCTTCTTAAATGATTAGAATCAGAAGAATGATTCTTCACAGAAGGTTGGCGGGTCCTGGGGACGTTTACTTGTATTTAGTTCCTTGCTCAGAGCACAAGCACAATCCTATTGTTGTGTCAGACCACAATTTGTCAGATTAGCCAGCGTCATAAATTTTGGTGATGCACAAAAAGCTGTGTAGATCAAAAGCGGGTTTTTGTGCGTGTGAAACTCATTTTGATGGGCCAACTTCACAGTATACATTGCTAATCATCAGATTCTTCCGTAGTCTTTACAGCGCATGCACAGGAAAAATGATCGTATTTTACTACCGTGGGCGGGCGAAGTACCCACGGTTGTAAAATCCAATCGTTAGGCTCCTTTCACACTCGTGCGTGCAATTTTTGCCACAATTTTTACTGTGACTTTGATGCGATTTTGAGGAGCAATACCTATGTAATCTTGATGTCTCTGCCTCAAGTCGCATCAAAATCGGACCAAAGGAGTGCAGTGACTACTTTGAAGTTGCTGTGACTTGAAGACGCACAGATATGAATGGTACTCATTGGAAATCATGGGGTACCACTTGTCATGCGACTTTGTAGTCCCAAGTTGCAGGACAAGTCACACAAGTGTGAAAGGGGCCTCATTATGCTCTGTAAAGTACTGGTGGGGACTCATGGTTCTTTCAGTGTACTGTGTTCTAACAACTTGTATGATTCTTTAACTCAGTGTACTGTATACTCTTGACTCGTTTTAAGTTTGTATCCAGGTCGAATGTTACTGTGCCTTGAGCATGCTGATTGGTTGCAGGGAGGGGCCAAGCTCTCACTCTACGATCATATTACCAGGCCTGCTCTGCTATGCTATGTATTGAGTGCATAGTGAACTGTTTCAAATGGCTTAGTTCACTCAGATGAATCGATTCAACCAGTTCACTGAAAAGAATCGATTCAAAAGAACGATTCGTTCATGAACTGGACATCACTACTGCTGACATCACTTCCGGGATCTCCATCCATCATGAACTCAGTGTGTGTACCCATTCATCAGCTTACCGGTAGCTCTGTTTTTGGTACAGCACAGAACACAAATGTGAGAGCCTTTACCTGCCGGGGATCCATCCGCATTATCAATGACTACACACTTTTTAATTCGCCAGATTTTGTAAGTGTTTTTAATCTTGTTTGGGGAAATAAACAGCTACTAATTCTGCACTTAGAGGCGCCTCTCTCTTCTGTCTTTGTTTGCAGAGGGGAGGGTATAGCCAGGCAGGATCAGCCAGGTTTTTTTTTTTAGGAGAAACGGGTCCAAATGACACAGCACAAGCACTGTGCTGTATAACATAGTTTAAGGGAACAGGATCTTGATTTTTCTGGGGGGTGTTAACAAACGCTTTAATCATTTAATATAAGTGATAAAATAAATATGAAAAAATTCATGATAATAAAGTTCATATAAAAAAGCAATAATCAAAAAAAAAATCTCTCAGTAAATCTTCACAGAACAGTCCATTCACCGTGATCCAAAGAAAAGTGCAGGAACAAAATGTATCCTTCAAATAGTGCTCCAGCACAGATTGTGCATGAGAAATACAAACTCACCAGAACTTTATAATAAATACGCCTTGTAGCAATATTGAACTCTTTCAACCAGCAACATATATGGAAGCGATGACTCTAAACCACAATGTGTCTCCTTGGCAATGGTCAAACATTAAGGCTCGGGAGAAACGTATTGAGAATCATAGTGCAATATAATTATTACAGGTATGTAAAAACAGGTAGGTAAAACAATGCGCACTTACATTTAGGAGTGCTGTAAGTCAGCACCAACATGTACAGCTTTAGGATAATATGCTTGCCGTCTCACCAAGACGCAGCGTGCATTCCAAAGCACAAGAAATGGGAACCAAGAAACCGCATGTGATGTCAGCAAAGGGCGGATGTGCAGCCTCTATGCATTTCATCTTCAACCCCTCATCAGAAAGCTTCCTGATGACGTATTGAACACGAAATGCACAGAGGCTGCGTATCCGCCCTTTACTGACATTACATCTGGTTTCTTGGTTCCCATTTCATGTAGTGATTCTAATTATGACGAGTTAGCGCCACACTTTTTCCGGTATATCTTTTTCGCTTCTTCAGAGTGGTCTCTTCCACTTTAAAAGGGGCAGCTTTACACATTACTACTCACAAACAACCTTTGGCGCCATCACTTCGCTTTATATATACATCCACATCAATCGGGTGAAGGGTCTCATGACCGGCTTCCTGTTTGGTCAGGAGGAAACTCAATGTTAGAATATTCATTCGCTATTGTAACACAACTGGGTGGGCTTGGAGCGCAGTCTATTAGAGCCTCTGGCCTAATCAGGTGCTTAAAAAAAACCAAACACTCCCCCCATTGGAATCCATGGGTCCAGCACGCCCGTGCGCGGCTAATGGACAGGCTGCCACTGTCCTGTATCCTACTATGTGTCCTCCGTTGACATAGTGAACTAGTAGGCTTACAAGCTGCACAGGGGACACTGTCCATCACATGCCTTAAATCTTCATCCCGCGTCTTCCTGTCTTGGTGTAGATGCAGGATAGAGCAGCTCTGAACAGAGTTCCTGGGCAGCCTGCAATGAGGTGAGGGAGGGTTTTGCCTTTGGCCCAATAAGTAATAAAGGAAAACTGGGGAGCCGATAGAAGTGTTCCCGTGCAGCCTATGCTCCTTATAAAGAAGTTTGCCCCTTTTAATAAGTAATTGTAATGCCAGTCATATTCCTGCCCTTTTAACAGGGTGACAGTAACCTGAAACCTCTGCAGCATTAGTGTCAGCTTACTGTCACCATGTTAAAAGGTCAGCAATATGGCTGGCATTACAATTACTTATTAAAAAGGGCAACATTATTGATAATAATCCTGAATCCTGTTTTTTTTTTGCAGGGAGGCACAAGCTAAATGTTTGGCTTATGATTGTGGTGCGGCCCCATTGACCTGAATGGCCAAAATTTCACATTGGCGTGACACAAACCCTAATGGACGGGCCACCCATGTATGGATGGCTGGGTGTATGTGTCACTTACCTTGGGAAGAGATGGCACCAGGATGCAGTACGAGAAGAAGGCAAGCCAGCGGAGGCAATGTGATTCTTTGGCCAATGTTCTGCTGGGAAACCTTGGGTCCTGCCCATTCAGGTGGTGTTACCTCGCACGTACTACCTACTTAAAGTGTTACTAAACACTTTAAGTAGGTGCTATGGTGCTATGATTAAGCACTGTTTTATAGTGTGAAACGCGTCAGCTCTTCTGTCCTGTGTTCTGCTGTGGCATGTATTTTTTATATCATCAATTTTTATGAATAAAGGCTAATTTAGTGCTGCTGTCCAGAATCTTCTCTCACCCTTATTGCTATATGCATTGCCAGCACCTGCTACTTCAACTCTGAGGAGAGGTTTATTTCCATTGATCCACTTGGAACGGTGATTTCCCGTTACTAAACTCAGGACCCTGCAATCACTATATCTGGTCTCCTACAGTACACAGAACATGGAAATGCAATTATTTGAGTAAATATATACTGCTAAATACTTGTTCTCAACAGTAGTATTTAGCAGTCTTATGACTTCTATCAGTGTCTGATTAAAGCTTGCAGGAGAAGTTTTCATTCTCCTCTGACTGTCCTACGAGGCTGCAGGACCCCTGAAACTCTGTCTGGACAGTACCGATTAGCCCTGTGCTGATCACATGCATCCTCCCACGACAAAAAAAAACTCTCTAGCAATACACCCCAAACTGAGCATGTGCAGAGTGCCTCCAAAGGCTCTGTCTTATCAGGATATGGATTGGGTACTGTGGAAGAAGGGGAGTATCACAACAGACAGAATCAAACAGCCTTTTTACACAATGCTGAGGATCGACCCCTTAGGTTCCATGGTGAGTATAACTGTGATAGACTCACCCGGGACAGAGGCTTTTGGAGGGGACTGAATGCTAGCCTCTTGCCTACTGACTATGGGCCCTGGCATTTGAGGGAGCTATAAGCATTTAGGAAGATATTCTGTTATGTAATGCAAAAGAACATTATTAAGGAGGCCATGATGGTCTCTGCCAGCTTGGGGTGGTTGATATATTCTCATTTTGTTGAGTAGTCTTTGCTGGGTTGTTTGGAGTGTGGCTGTATTCCAATGTTCTATTGTGTCTGTCTACCTTGGATATTATGGGATGTGTATGTAGATTAGCTGTGAGATTGGTGGGGGCGAATTCCTCCAAAACCTTTACTGCTGATTGGACAGTCTATCCCGCTCAGAATGCAAAGTTGGGGGGACTGTCCAGAGTATTACCTGTGTTTTCAATAAACAGGCCATGTTCAGCAACCAAACAAGTATTGTCTTGTTTACTGGTTGTCAGCGGTTGGAACATCTGATATCTATATTCAGACTGGGAGGAAGTGTTATATGACGAAAGCACTCAAGCGGAGTGTGGGACCTTCTGTTACAATAACAACCATGCTTTACTGCATATACAGACTAATTTTACTGTTGTGGGTTTAGTAACACTTTAAATATTGTTGCTGACCATGTTTCATGAAAACAGTATTCCCTGATGGCAGTGGCCCCTTTTAGTATAATAAAGTGCCCTACCACACCACAAAAATGGTTCAAGAATGGTTTGAGGTGTTCACTTGGCTTCCAAATTCTCCAGATCTCAATCCAATCGAGCATCTGTGGGATGTGTTGGAAAAACAAGTCCAACCCATTCAGGCCCCATCTAGCAACTTAAAGGACTTAGGAAATTTGCTGCTGACAGCTTGGTGCCAGACACCACAGCATATCTTTAGAGGTCTAGTGGTGTCCATGCCTGTCAGTGCAAAATCAAAATTAATGGGCTGAAATCGCACTGCACAGAACTGCATGTGAATTGCCCCTAAAACTTTTAAATGAAAAAAGAAAGAAAGTAAATTTGACTAAAAACCAGTAATGTTTTCCTTTAAATAATGAAAAATGTAGTGTACTTGGTCAGTGTGAAATCTGACATGAATCTTGATGTAACTGAACAGCAGTGAGCAAACACAATGGTGTTTTTTTTGGATAAAAAGTTTACTGCAATGCTTCTCCATGACAGAAAATAGTCTACTCATTATACAATCATTATACAGCAATGGTTGTGATGCAAAAATGAAAAAAAAATGTGTAAAAATTATTATAGACAGAGCACAAGAAACATGGTCTAATGCAAACTTGTCTATTTCTACTCTCTAGAACTCTCTACTATTGTTTCTGCTGCTTGGATTTCACAACTGAGGTGATTAAAGTGCTTTGAATGTATGTAAACCATTATGGAAACAACAGCTATACTGCATGAATATTGCATTGAAGAAAGCTTTATAACTTACAAACAAAAAAAAAAAAAGAAAAAAAAAAAAGAAAAATCATTGACCTTTCTTTGCATGTGTACACACACACACGTGTTTGAATTCAAAGATACATTTAAAAACCAGGAATATGAATACAAGATTAATTATTTGTAACTAAACTAGAGACAACAGGTTTTAATGTTGGCACACGTTATTCAAACAATTTGTCAAAATGTATTGTACAGGATGAGACCAACTACCTGCGGTCAGCAGTGGGTTCATTCTGAGCAGGAAAAGGTTCATGGACTTAAAAAAAGTTTAAAAAGGTATCCGTCTTGACAAAGCTGAAAAAGTCACTGAGAGGCAGTCTCTTGTCCTGTGTGGAGCAGCTGGCCTTACAAAACTCCAAGGGCTGGTATCAAATTCCGGCTATAAGGCAGCTGGGATTCTGGAGGAGTCATGACTTCAGTACAAATGAGACTCCTTATGGCTCAAGAGGCGGGAGCGACTGATGGAGTCTGTGGCACTTCGAATCACTTCCATCCACCTATGAGATGCAGAAAACACAAAGTTGGTTTGCAGGGGAACTGTTTAACATAGCCTTCCAAGCAGAACATAATAAAATTGATGCGCAAAGACTGTGAGATAACCAAAAGGAACCAGTCTTACACGATGTAGGATCTCCACACTTTTCGTCATTCAATCATGACTTTTTCAAAGGGAAATTGCCAAAGTATTCCACAATGCTTTATACTCACCCTGTGTTTACAGTTACCAGGTCACAGCCTTTGAAAAAGTCTTAATTGGATGAGGAAAGACGTCAAAGTGTGGCCCGATGACATCATCACATTAGGCGGAACCGGAAGTCGGTCATATTGGTATTGTATCTGATGCCAAAACTTATCCTTAAGGGGCAAAGCATGTAATAAAAAGGCAATAGTTTCTATGTGTACTGGATGAAGCACACTTTATTCTGAGAGTGTCATTTTAATAAATTAGATTGGTGTGATATATAGCGCAATGAGGGCTGTTTTCTTGAGCAAACTGATGAAATATGGAGGAACGTTTATGGTGCATGTGATATTATTGGAGTGATGAGGAGTACTGGCCCTATTTGAAGGGCAAGGCGCAGTTAGACCTCACACTACAGTGGGTCAATATCCTCAGGTAAGCAGTTCAGTTGAAAGGTGGAGGAGCACATGTTTCTGATGGTGACCAATTAATAATAATTTAGCACATAATTTGACACCTTTATGGTGGATGGCAACGTATGAATAATTGGTATTCACTAAGAGGAGATTTGGGACTTTGATTTGAATAATTGGACACTTGACATATATGTATTTTTTCTTGTATATGTTCATATGTGTATCGTTCACATTTATACACATGGGACGCATTTGTATTTTCACATTGATGCATTTCATTTATGTTTGAACAGTATTAGATTGGTGCACGGTGCTTTTTTATATTATGTCAATGATCCCCTTCTTTTATGTGAAGGTGGTGGTGCTGTCCGCTCCCATTTTTGTCTCATGACAGGTGAATTTTGTGGGGAAAGGCAATGGCATAGTAGTTGATATCCCACTTTAGTTTCTGAGTTGCAGCATCAATGCAATCATTTATGTATTATTTACCTTTCAAAGGTGTATTCATTTTCAGCTCTGAAATAGTACACATGAGACTTGAAGTGCAGTTTAAAGACATAATCCTTATGAATGTTCTCTGATTCAGAGGGAATGGTGAGTGAATAGCCAAGCAAAGGGAGACTGGCTAATGGATGATTATCCTGAAAACAGAAACATGACACAATTATTGTCCTAGATTTTTTTTTATCTTTGAAACCATTATAATACATGCATACACCTTGTACACTGGAAAAAGTTTACTACTAAAATACTGTGGGAGTTTGTGTACATCAATACATAGAGGTATGTTTATTTATTCAATTTTTCTGGTGTTGATAGAGCTGAGAAGGGTTAACAATTCTATCGGGTTTTTATTTCGGGTGGTTACCTGCGCAAAGACTGGCAACAGGGAAGTCAAAACCTTCTGTGTCTTTACGCTTGCGCAGATGCACCGATGGCTCTGCAAGGACTCAAAGATTGGCCAGAACACCATGGGTGAATTTGCACAAAAATGGTGTCGCTGGAGCCTGGCCAAAAACAGGGATGAAGATCTGCTTTAATTACATGTATCCAAGCTTTCCCAAAGTAAGTTTAAAAAATAGATAATTCCTGTAGTTTGGCTTTGGGTTTACTTAAGAGAAGTTTGTGAATGCAGAAAAATAAAAAAATCATACTCACCTAGATGGAAGCTGCAGCTGTTCCTTGCCGGCTCTACCCCGAGAGCAGAGCAATCAAACACTGCTGATCGCTCAGTTCTCTCCTCCACTGTCAGTAGAGAGCTGTGACTATCAGTGTCTGCTCTGCTCCTCCAGTGTTTATTGGAGTGCTGGGCAGTGGAGGGGGCTGGCTCAGGTTCTCAGCAACTTGCTGAGAGGCTGAGCCAGCTGCCAGTTCAGGCACCTGGGTGGATCGTGTCTGTAGAGTCAGGATCTTTCCCAAGCCTGGCCCGGGTGAGGGACATCAGCCAACAGTGGGCTTTAGCCTGCTGTTGGCTGAAAACGGGTCACAGAAGTGCAGAATAAACTGCATTCTTGTGATCCATAGGAGAAGTACAGCCAGAAAGCTCTGGCTATACTTCTCCTTTAAAAGAACAGCCTCACAGTTTCTGGTTGCTACTTTTCAGCATGCTTGGGTTACTCACAATGTGCTCAATTCACTAAAAACTAAAATACTGCAGCAAAAATGGTGTTAAAATAGCACGTGGTATTTTCCACAAATGCGATGTGAGGTCCTCCCTAAAATCCACACCAGACCCTTATTTGAGCATGCAGCCAGGTAGGCCAGGGAAGTGGGAAGATGACCATGTGCCCCCTCCCTCCCTGCCCTCTTGAACCACACCAAGCCCTCATCAAGGGAAGGGGGGGTACCGACCTGGCAAAGCATCTTGTCGTCATGTTTATGAGAAAAGGGGCCTTTTCACCACAACCCTGGCCTGTTGGATGTGGGGGTCTGCAGACGGGGGGCTTTAACAATAAGGAGACCCCCAGATCCTGGCTCCTCACCCCATGTGAAAGAGTAAGGGGTACACACAGTACCGATACTAATTCATCAAAAAAATGACGAGTGAAAATAAAAACAAAAACAGCCCTGTATTTAAAAATTAAAAAAAAACAAAAAACTGTTCCCTAATGTACATTCTTCAGTAATCAGGTTGTCCAGTGATATAGGTTCATGTCAATCAATCAATCACAATGAAAGATGGTTGTCGACCCTCACTAAAAAATAACAAAAACACTGCCTTCTGACAGAGTCATATTTGATCAATGTCATAAAGGGGCAGGATCACCAGGTGACGACACTGACCATATACAGACATAGACAACAGGTGACTCCCACCTCTTTGTTAATTTAGCAGTGGGGGGGGGGGGGGGGATGTCATTTGGTGCTGGCAAGCAATGGGATTGGTCAGGTGTCAGTGGGCTTTTTTTTCCCTGTGGTTGGCGGCTGTCGTTCATTGTGACTGATGTGGACCTACATCGCTGGACGACGTAATTGATGATGGCTGTACATCAGGGGACACCTTTTAAAAAAATTTTGAATAAAGAACTTGTCAAAAACATTAAAAATGAATATAAGCAATCCTATGTGCTACCACTTTAGTTAGATTGATTTTATTTTAAGTAGCTGCTCACATGATTTCATGTATCCCCACATGTGCAAATAAGGATTGTGTGTTTTTAATGTGGCACTTTGTTTATGTGATGCGTAAATTGTGAATAAATCCTTAAAGAGATTGTTAACCCAAAAAAATAAATACATTGGATCCTGTTCCCTTAAAGCATGTTATACAACACAGTGCTTGTACTGTGTCATTTGGCCTCCTGTTTTACCTGAAATACCTGGCTGAGCCTGCCAGTTTCTGCCCTCCCCACTGTACGCTGACCACGATTTATCAGGGCTGCTGAGCCCTGACACCATGTTCAGAGTACGTGCCTTCGTCATCCGCAGCCTGCTCTCCTGTATCTGTGTCCTCCCCCCCCCCTGCCTGTCAGCTCCCCGATCCTCCCCTCCTGCTCTAAAAATGTGTTTTTTTCTTCTATAGTTCCCTCTGATATATAACACTAAGCTCCCCAGTGGATGCCATTTATAAAATTATACTGTATAATAGCTTACTTCAGAGTGACGTTCAGCGCTCAACTGACTGCCTGTCGGTCTCCTCCTCTCGGCTGACATCAGTGGGTGTTTCCCAGCACCTCCCCCTGCAGCTATCAGATCGGGAGAGTAGACCAGTGGACAGTCAGCTGAGCTCTGAACGCTCTGAAGTAAGCTATTATACCGCATATTTTTACAAATGACATGCATTGGGGAGCTTAGTGTTATATATCAGAAGGAATGATAGCAGAAAAAAAATGTACCTTAACAAACACTTTACTAAAATTATAATAAACTTGTAATTGGTCTCCAGTTGATTGCTCCTATACATACATACATGTGAATGATCTACAATCTCTTTCTTATTTCCTCTCAAAAAACAATAATCAATTCATATATATATATATATATATATATATATATATATATATATATATATATATATATATATATATATTATTTATACACACATACTATTCATTCTACATGGCATAATTTAATATATACAGTATTAAAGTTAAAACATAAAATAAGGCGCTCCCAAATTTTGTGCAATAATATAGGATTTCATCCCTTCAAACAGAACTAACCTAATTCTTCATGATTTTGGAGAACCTACAAGGCAAGACTAATAAAGGGCAAAAAACCTTCACACACTGTGACAATTTAATGATTTAATTTATGATTTTTTTTTTGAGAGGAAATAAGAAAGTTTGTAAATTATTCACATATCTATAGGAGCAATCAATCACAACTGGACACCAATTACAAGTTTATTATCATTTTATTAAGTATTTATTCACAATTTATACATCACATAAGCAAGGTGCCACATTTAAAACACACAATCTTTGTAGAAAACTTTTGATACACTTGACATGGGTAAGGGGCCAGCATCTGGGGGCCCCCTTATTGTTAAAGGGGGCTTTCAAATTCCAATAAGTCCCCCACAACCACTGGGCCAGGGTTGTGTGAAATAGGCCTTAGTCCACCTTAGAAAGGGCATCTTCGCCGCAACCTTGAAGGTTGCTTTAGCAACCAGCTAATACTTTCAATTTTCTTGCATATATCAGTTAAACAGCGCAACTTAGTTAACAAATGTACAGTATTTTTTTTTTTTTGGTGAATTGACATTTACAATCAGTTAATGCCGTATTTACTGTGTGTTTTTTTATTTTTGTGGTAAATACTGCATAAACTGATAGTGAATTAACTTTTTAAATATCAATCAAATATGGCTCAAATGAGTCACATGATCCAAATATCGCATGCAATATTGTTTAGTGAATTCAGTCCAATATGCTTTACATGTACCTGATGTGATTTGTAGAAAAACAGGCAGAAATTTGTGAATACCACCCAGAGTTTTTGCCATCCATTGCTGTTCTTGAACTTTCTAAGCAGGTTTCCTGACAGCTGATTCTGACAAATACAAAAAAAAGTATTACAACAAAATGCCTTTGAAAAAAAGGAACAAATGCAAATACCTTCAGGGGAAACAAACATTTTCTATTTGGTTGTGGAATGAGCATAAAAGCCTTCTAATTCAATATCTAATGGAGTTATCATAACACAATTAGTAGAAATTGCACATTGTAGCTTAAGCTGCCCATAGAGTAGTTATTTTTTTGTTCAACCAGTAGGTTGAATGAAAAAAAAAGATCCGTCTGCCCCATTCGAGGTGGATGGGGGTATCTTCCTGGCTAGGTCTTTGACAGCGGCGCCAGTGTTGAGTAAAAAGGGGTAAAGCAGGCAGTGTGAAGGCGCTACAATGCCTGTCAAATGCTCTCTGAACAATGATCACTCTTTGGAGAGCAGAACTAGAGTAAAGGAGACCTAAAACAAATCTGAAAAATTCTCATTGACATGAGCAGCCTTCTTCAGGAGTACACTGCTGCCATCTACTGGAACCCATTACGTGATCACCTAAATAGATTTGAAGAAAAACTTATTGTCATTTGTTTTCAAAAATTACACACAAAGGATCACTAGACATCCTGCCCCTTTTGATATACATGTTAGAGGTGATTTGGGGAAAATAAAGATCCATTTAATGTTACAAACTATTTAATGCATAGTGCTGTTAAACTAAGGAAAACACTAATTTAGAAAACCCCTAAAAATAACACCATTTTTTATTTGAAAAGCACCAGAGACAGAGGAAGAACAGACAGAAAAGCATGGAGGTCAGGCTGAATAGTATTTGGTCATTTAAATCCTCTTTTTTTTTCATGAACTTTGACAGAGCAGTGGAGAGTGAGGGGGCCAGATTACGTGTTGCGTTGCTTCCATTTCATGCACACTTACAATATGATACAAGGGAAAGGGAGGTCTGAGCTGCTTTGTTACATATTTATGTGTTTCAAATAAAAATATGTTCAAATCGAAGTAAGAAAACAAATAGATTAATATATTTATGTACATGAAGGACTGCCCTTCTTTCCCTGGTGCTTTTTAAGTATAGACAAAGGCACATGTTGCAGTCTGGTCCCCTCTCCCTCACTAGTCCTCGGTTTACAGTTTGTGCCGTCTAGTAGGAGGTGGCACTGGAGGAAGAAAATTAAAGGACAGGGCTCCAGTGTGACATCAGCATGACCCACCTAACAAGTATAGAGAGTACTGGCTATATCATTTGTGAGAAGTAATTGGGAAGTATTCATACAGCATTACTTTTAAGTATAAATATAGATTTTTTTTAATCCTAAAGGGTTTTTATTAGTATTGAAATGGGCATAAAGTAACAACATCAATGCTGACAAATACATGCACCTAGGAAGAATGGAATAGATAAAAGCCTCTGCAACATAGCATACACAACTGGCAAGTTATCAAATTGCTGAAGACAAATGAAATGAGAGACCCAAACACACATAAAAACCTAAACCAAAAGTGTCATGTGCCATCTCATCATCAATCGGACCCAAATCAGCCCCCAACAATATATTCCTATTAGAATATAACCCTAGACTTGTGCTGTGGGGCCCTAGAAGGCTGAAAAGAATTGTAGAGAACATTACCCAGCAACTTGGTAAACTTCAAATAATGAATTTCTTATTGGCTACATTTGGAAAACACAGTGAATACAGCAAACGCATTTTAGCCATTATGGCTATGAGTACGGCCATAACAACCGAAACACTGCTGTATTCACTGTATTTTCTACATGTAGCCAGTAAAGAATTCATTATTTGGAGTTTACAGAGTTACCAGCTAATGTTTGCTACTATACAGGTGTAAAGGGTCTGCAGATCCCAGCCAGAAGCACAGGTGTTCAGCCACAGATTTCCTAATTAAGCAGTAGAGCTTGGGTATTGTATCCAGTGATTTGCTGCAAAGAATTCTGACATAACTTGTTTGGTAGAAGCTCTTCATCACCAGCTAAACGATTATCTGCATGCAAGGTAACATGGGTGCAAATTTCCCCATATGTCTAAGCTGAAGGTATGATGAAAGCATAGGTTTGGGAAAATTCTTAATTTATATTCCAAAAAGAAGGCTTCAGCAGTGCGTCAGTGGAAAAGGTTACAAGTCTTCAAAGCCAAATAGTATAAATTGCGAGATCCTTAGGATGTTTCAGAGTGGACCATTTCAGTTGGTGTCTGCTGGAACCACAGATAACATTTTGAAGTAGAGAACCTAGCACTTCAAATTATTTGAAGCCAAATAGATCAGAGAGTGCCAAATAATATAAAGGATTTTGAAAAGATAAAACAGTAGCATAGAAAAGTGACGGCACAAAAAAAAAGACCAAGTAGTCTATTGAGTCTGCCCCAGAGATATACATCTACCGTTTCCCCGAAAATAAGACCTAGCGTGATTGTCAGTGATGGCTGCAATATAAGCCCTACCCCCCAAATAAGCCCTACCCTGTTTCCCTGAAAATAAGCCCTACCCTGATAATAAGACCTACAAGGACTTTAACTAGGGCTTATTTGGGAGGTAGCGCTTATATTGCAGCCATCACCGACAATCACGCTACCCTATAGGGTATGACATATATATATATATATACACACATATATATATATATATATATATATATATATATATATATATATATATATATATATATATATATATATATATATATATATATATATATATATACATATACACATATATTTACACACACACATATACAATTTTTCTTCTACTTTTTTGTATGATTATAGATCTAGATTGCTCTAGATTATAGATCACTCCGAATTCGCATGAAGTCATCAATAGCTCTGTATATAGACAGAGCAACATGAGTACTGGCCGGTACAAGATGATATAAAATATCACAAAATCCTACAATCCTATCAACAGATTACAAGGATAAGAGATCAGGATATAGTATTATAGGGAGAGCCAGGTAAGCTGAGTTCTAATGCACCATACCTCCACAGCGTAGCTGAAATCAATCATGGAAACGCTTGTGTTCCGATGCCAACAGACATGAACAGTTGTGTTTCCACGGTGAGGTGATTGTCGTTCCAGTGATGTGCGAGAAGCACTCAAATCATCCTCAGATTCCTGATCAGCGGGACCTTCCTCTGGTGATTCTAGTAAAATACCAAAATCAATGTTACAAGAGCATCAATGATTGAAGCACTGCACTAACAGCCTAAGGCTCCATTCACACCTTGGTTTTCCGTTTTGCAGGCGGAATCGCCGCAAATTGCGGGACGCCCAAAACGCCAAGGTGTGAATGGAGCCTAAAGCTGGTAGATTTTTGTACAAACATTCATATGGAAAATCTCTTCAGTACATTCAATAATGCCAACAGACACTTGATGAAAGTTATCAGAAAGTGCTTTAAATTGTGTCCACTTTCAACATTTGATTTTGGCATAAATAAAATTTTCCAAACGATGATCTAAAACAAACGTCAATGTGATGCCTTTGATAGTCCTTTCACCTTCTAAATGAGGAGGGAGTGGAAGTACAGACTGGGTGTGCTGTTTACTCCTGTCAGACAATTTGGAGAATAATAAATGGCGGGTCTTGGCATGATCGAGGATGGCCAGAGGTCTTCTTGCCCATTATCCATGGGAAGATTTTTGCCTGTCTAATGCACAGAAGAATAGTACGCATATAGGCTCCATGCACACTAGCTTTAAAGCAAATCGTGTTATCTTATATGTCCAGGCACACTATTTTAGTCTCAAAGCCTTTTTGAAGCTTCAGCTTCCAGAAACATTTTTTTTTGGGGTTTTTGGGAACGATTTGCATGCAGAAAAAAAAAAAAAAAAAGCTGAAAGCTCTTCCAAGTGTGCATGGGGCCATATAGTGGTTTTGCACACTGTGCTGATTAATGCTAAAAAGTATAGCCATGAAAGAAAACAGAAACATTAAGGCTTAATGTACACGGGACGTTTTACAACCTCTCAATAAACAATTTAACTTGACAGATAGTAACTGACGTTTAAAAACGTCAGTTTTGCCGCGTTTATGTTTAGAAGCGTTTTTCAAAAATTAAAAATGCCTGTAAATAAAACGCGAGTTACAGCATTTACAAGCTGTTACAGGCGTTTGGAGTTTCAAATGCCTCTGAACGTATTTTTTTTCTTTCCAAAAAAAAGCCTCTAAACTCAACTAGAAAGGACTATAAACAACCCTGTGTACTGATAAGATAACAGAGGAGAGTTCAGGAGCAGCTGTAAAAAAAAATGCCCAACTGCTCCTAAATGTCCATTTACCAGCAGTAGTGTACATGAAGCCTTATTGGGAAAACTAGAAATTCTTTGGTACTTTGGTTGTTTCAGATGCAGGATTTTTCTTCTTTATGCAAAATACTGCTGTACTATTACTTTATAGAGGAAAAAGTTTCAGTGTTAGTAGCAGATCATGGCTCAGTATGCGGAGATCAGAATTGTTTTGGTGTACTCTTGAACACACTGGATTACAAACAACTCTATCTAAACTTTCAGTACTTGGTGAAATCATGTTTTCATGGATGCCTGAAATCAACAGGCTAATGTTTTTTCTTAGAGGAAAACATGAAATAACAAAGTGTCTATTTTATGAATAGTTTTTTTCCTAAGGCTTAATGTACACGTGACATTTTTAAAACCTCTCCTGAACGATTTACCTTGACAGATATTAACCCACGTTTAAAACGTCTGTTTTGCCGCGTTTACATGCCGCGTTTAGAGGCATTTTGCCACGTTTGCGTTTGAAAAATAAATAACGCCTGTAAACAAAACACGTCTAAATGCGAGTTACCGCGTTTAGAAGCGTTTGGCGCTTGAAAAGCCTGTAAACTCAGCTTCTGAACTCATGTTTTTGCTTTCCAAAAAAGGCCTCTAAACTCAACTGTCTAGAAACTGTAAATGACCCAGTGTACATGTACTGATAAGATAACTGAGGAAAGTTCAGGAGCAGTTGAAAAAAATGCCCAACTGCTCCTAAACGTCCGTTTAGCAGCAGCAGTGTACATGAGGCCTAATAGGAAAAAAAAAGCATTTAAAGTAGTTTTTTATGAGCCATCAGTTTATCTCTACTGTATGACATTGTTAGTTATCACCCTGAACCTGATAAGCGAACAAAGGATTGACGTAAGTGCAAATGTAAATACAATGCTGAGATAGGAGAACCTGCACATGCTTGTGAATGGAACCCAATACCTGTCCATGTGAGTGTAGGTGACATAATACTGATAGAAATATGAACAAGGTCTGTAGTGGTTTTTAAACTATATAACATAAATGAGGCGATACAAACATTCTTTGTGTAACACCATTGGGCAACACAAAAATAACAATTCACAAATGACACAAAGAGGGTGTTCATTATTAGAATTCTGTTGCTGGTCTGTTTACTTACTGCCATCAGGGGGACTGCTAGCTAACAGCTCAGGAACAGGACCACTACTCTTTTCTGCTAGATCAATAGCCATCTGAATATCTTCACTCCACTTTTCCATTTCAGAATGAGAACTGGAAAGAAACACCCACAAATATAGTAAACAGAATCTGTAAAGGTATATTTTTTTGTTAAATAACAAACATGTTATACTTACCTGCTCTGTGCAATGGTTTTGTGCAGAACAGCCCAGAACCGTGTCTTCTGGGACTCTTGGCTCCTCCTTTTCTCCGAGTGCCACCATAGCAAGCTGCTTCCTATGGTGGCACACCTGCTGGCTGTGTGCATCTATTGTCTCTGTGAGCAGAGACAGGAAAGAGCCACTGCAGACAGGCACGAGATGGGACTCATGTAAGTATAAAAGGGGGTGAGGGGGCGATATAAACACTGACACATGTTTTACCCTAATGCAATGAATGCATCAAGTTAAAAATGTCCAGAATTTAGAACCACTTTAAATAAAGTCTCTATTGAAGGAAATATCAATCATGATATTGTGGACCTCTACTCCAGAAAATACTAGCTGCCTGGCTGTCATTGCTGGCAGTATGGCTTTGACACTTTTTAGGCTACTGTTCTGACCCAGAGCAAGTATCAGGAGTCGAGCCAGCAGGCAGTGGAATTAGAGACAGCCAAGAAAATTGCATATTCACAAAATGTTATTATTCTTGAAGTACTTAAACTTGATTCTCCCTTAAAAAACAAACAAAAAACTTGATCCTTCCTCCAATAACAAGGTAGGTAGGTATAAAATGGTCTCTCAGAGTGTGATAGGGTTATGGGGTATGCCTGGGGGGGCATTTTCAAAAGCTTTGCTAGTGTCCAAACACCTGAGGGTAGCAGCCTATAAACCCAGGATCTATGAATATCCAAGTCTTTGTCCTGTACTGCACATGATTAAGATAGGGAGCTTTGCACTTACAGCATAGGGTATCCTAATAATGCCGATGTGATACTAATATGACAGATATACCAACAGTAAGGCCATTAATATTATATTTAACAAAGTGAATTTAAGCAGGATTAGACTGACATTGTTTAGCAAAGAAAAATCACCAGAACAAATACTATATTTCATATAAAAATATAAGTGTGAGAATGCTTTATTTATAAAAATATTACCCTTTTCTGGGAAATTATTTTATGACTTATAGGCAAAGGAAAAAAAACGAGAATAATCAGGCAACAATGAGGCTGTGTGAACAGGTAAGCTGGTCCTCAACACAGCCTCTGCATATATAAACAAACAGGACAGTTTGTTCAGGAGCCACTCTCCCAAACATAGCCACAGAATAAGGCTGGCCATAGATGAAGCACATTTCCTTCCTGCAACAATGGGTAGAGAGGGGAATTGGGAGGTATTGTGTTGTCCCGGGGGGGGGTTTGGGTCTGGGGGGAGAGGAGTAAGCCGTTCCCGCTGGGAAAACACAGCAATAACTATATGTAAAATCCGGAAAGCTGGTTGTACCCAAGTTCATCAATCGATCAACTTCGGTAAATTCAGCCTGTGAACCATCTATTGCCAGCTTAAGTATAGAGACACGACCTACATTGCGTTTGAGAGAATGGCTAAAGGTGGCAATTAGTGCCACGGTACCATACCTTAGAAAAGTGCAAAACAAATGAATAATTTTTACAAGTTGTTTTTTATGAGTGTTGTGGGGATACAATCTTACAACTCAGAATGATCATGTTGTTCGAAATAGGGTGTGTCTGAAAATAGTTTTAAAGTAAAAATGATCTCCCTACATTCTCTTACTTAGAACTATTACCATACATTTTAAAATGAACAAATTGCATACCTTGCTGCAACAACTATAGCTTGATTTTGACTTCTTAGGGTCAGACAATGAGATACTCCCCACTCCTCATCACTTTCTTCTACCTGAAGTTAAACAAAAAAAACTGTAAAAAGCTGTACTCAAACACTGTATAAGGCAGTGCTGCCCTTCCCCACGTTTATTACACGTTAAACACCTTATACAGTCTTTTGTGGTACAAACAGAAACAGGAAATTAAATATTCAGCATACTGGAGGGATGCATTACAGCATGCAACATTTTAATTGCGCACATAAAGCAACAAAAATTTTGTCAGGTTTCCCAGTAAAACCAATCAGAACAATGAATGGCTTCTGACAAAAATATTGTGTAATGGAAACTGCTAATACTATTGGGCTGATTTATGGAAAAAAGGTTGTTTACTTAGCCAGGGAATTACCCTTAAGGGCCATTACACACGGCCCGAATGTTGGGCGGCATCAGCCAGTTCAACAGAAACCAGTGCACATTCAGCCTGTGTGTACGTCAGCCGGGCCGGCTTCTGTCGAAGGAGCATGATCGAAAAAGATCTGCCGACCGGCACCCGATCGGTGCTCTCACTCGATGGCTGGAGCGCTGACCGGTTGGGTTCTGGCAGGGGGGCGTCCCCCTGTCAGAACACAATAGCTCAGTGGGGGAGATTGCTGTACTAACATTAGATAGTACAGAGGCTCTCCCCAAGCTCTTCAGTTCTTTTTTTGTTCAGTCCACTGGGTTGAACTAAAAAAACTGTTATGCCCCGTACACACGGTCGGATTTTCCGATGGAAAATGTCCGATCGGAGCGTGTTGTCGGAAATTCCGACCATGTGTGGGCTCCATCGGACATTTTCCATCGGATTTTCCGACACACAAAGTTGGAGAGCAGGAGATAAAATTTTCCGACAACAAAATCCGTTGTCGGAAATTCCGATCGTGTGTACACAAAGCCGACGGACAAAGTGCCACGCATGCTCAGAATAAATAAAGAGATGAAAGCTATTGGCCACTGCCCCGTTTATAGTCCCGACGTACGTGTTTTACGTCACCGCGTTCAGAACGATCGGATTTTCCGACAACTTTGTGTGACCGTGTGTATGCAAGACAAGTTTGAGCCAACATCCTAGGATTTTGTTGTCGGAATGTCCGAACAAAGTCCGACCGTGTGTACGGGGCATTAGTGTGTACTAGGCTTTAGCTTGATGAATAAGGTGAAGATCTGCTGGACTTCCATTATAAGCAAAAATCATGTTTTTTTCCTTGCACGTGAATTCTTTGCAAAGTCAATTTTCATCACATTTATGAAGCTGAAAATTCCCTTGCAAGAAGATGAACAGCAAATTTGTCTGTATTAAATCAACCATAATATCTCTCGACTGAACACTAGGGTAAAAAAAAAAAAGCATTAATGGACTGCTCGGGATATACAAGTAGTAGAAGAAGTCAAGCTTAAAGCGGGGGTCCACCTACACCGCCAAAAAAAAAAAAATATTAAAAGCCAGCAGCTACAAATACTGCAGCTGCTGACTTTTAATACATGGCCACTTACCTGTTCCAGGGTCCAGCGATGTCGGCAGGGGACGTCGAGAACCCGCTCGGTTCTCGGCAGCTGCCGCCGCCATCCTAAGTGAGGGAAGCGTTGCAGCTTCACTTCCCGGTCCCCTACTGCGCATGCGCGAGTCGCGCTGCGCGTCCCAAGTGGTCCCCGCTCTCTCCTGGGAGCTGTGTGTTCCCAGCAGACAGCGCGGTGGGGACAGGAAGTGGCGTAGACTCCCATGGGAGTCTATGCCGGAAGTGGGTGCAAATACCTGTCTTAGACAGGTATCTGCACCCCCCTCCCCCCTGAAAGGTGCCAAATGTGACACCGGAGGGGGGGAGGGTTCCGAAAAGCGGAAGTTCCATTTTTGTGTGGAACTCCGCTTTAAAGTGAATTTCTACTTTTTTGGCCAAACTGGGATAACACCTATTTCATATTTGTTACAGGTTCTCATGCACATAGTATAACTTAGCATAGAATCTCCAGCACTGTAAAATCCTGCTAGTTGTTTGCGTTTATAAGGGGGCAAAGGGGCTGTATTTGCCATAATTACAGATCTTGCAGACAGATCAGTTCAGTTATAAACTAAATTTGGGCACTTCTTGTCCTGACAAAGGTTTACCAAATGGGTTTCTTGCATTGCATATTACAAGGATAGAAGACTCAGCCTGCCCTTAGAACAGATTCACTCTGACATTATTTAAATATCATTTTGGTCAGACATGAGGCCTTCTCCTAAGAAACATCTAAAAAGGTAGGATTTTTTTTTTTTTAATGTTCTGTATGCTGTGTGACTGGGACACAAGCATAAAGTGTGGTTTTCTCAAATTGGATAGCAAAACTGGAAATACACTTTAAAAAGCAACTTACCGTCATGTTAAACAATGGCAGCTGCCCATGGACCTTAAATTGATTAGAAGAGGTCAGCCCTCTGCTGGTGTACAGCACCACATCATTGAACTGCAAAAAAAAAAGAAAAGCACATTGGATTCTGTTCTGTGTGCTCTACTCCACTGGTTCTCAACCACTGGGCCATGGCCCACTAGCAGGCCCCGCTCCAGCCTTCCTCCTCTTAGACCTCTAGCCAGCTCCAGATCCCCTAATCTTGCACTCCCAGTTAGCATAGTGCCCCAACTACCCATAATTGCCTGTAGTAATTCTCAATCCTCCACAGTGTCTCCAGGCTCCCTGAGATCCCTCCACCCTTATAGTGTCCCCCAGGCCTCCTCAATTTCTAACAGTGTCCCAAAGTACCTCCTAGCCCCAAGTAGTGCCCTCCAGTCTCCTACAGTGCCCTTGCAAAGACCCCAGGAGATATCCCTACCCCCTATAGAAATAATTTCTGACAGGGCCACCAAGTCTGCTGCAGAGTCTTCTAACCCCCACCTATTTCCCACCACTACACCCCACCGCCCAACAGTAACATCCAGCCACATACAGAGCCTTCCAACCTATCCATACATATTTTGCATTCCCGTACTTATACTTTTTTTTTACTGGTGGGGCAGGAAGATTTTGGAATAATTTACCAGACCTTGGTCTCAATAAGGTTAAGAACCACTGCTCTACATCATCACAGCACATCAATACTTTGTGAAAAGGACCATCTACATAGTCACTATTTTGGCGTTTAGACCATAATTTTGGTGTTTAGAATATAATAAACAATAATGCAGATTCTTAAATTCATGTTGTTGAGCTGGGAATGGAGGACTCTAACGAAAGAAAACGAACAGTTTATGGTTCGTTCTACTTTGACCCCGAAACAGCAAAGGAACTAACATTTTCATAAGGTCAGAACTGGCAGCCTCCATGTCTCACTTCTGACAGATTCCCTTTAGACAGTTATTTATCTGTTTATATGATTTTCAAAGACAAAATCAACTTACCAGAAAAAACATCCTTTGCTGTAAGCCTTTCCCAGATAACTTGCTTAAACTCCCAAGTCTAATAAACTCCTGAGGAAAAAAAAATAGGTTTTTGAATTGGACATTAAGAGAATATAGTGATAAATCAATATTGCTGCACTTATTTGAGGACTGATAGAGACATTTTAAATTTAAAGCATAAGTTCACCTTTGCAAAGGATGCACGCTGCGCTGTCCCATATGGGTATAGCAACAAAATGCGCTACCACCTAACCATCCGGGGCTCCTTTCCTTTTAAACAATAAAGTTTACAACTGCATTTAGAAGCTTCCTCAAATCCTCGGCCATTGATCACTCCATCTTTTGTTATTATAGGAAGGGAGCAGTTCTGGGATGAACTCCCCCTAATGCCATTGGAGGGAGCGGCATCATATTCTTTTGGGCTGCACATGCACAATGTGTACTCTCTCTTGTTGCCTATGATGAGCCCAGTGGCTACAACAGGAGAGAGTACATAGGACGCATGTGCGGCCCAAAAGGACATGATGCCCTCTCATCTCATTCCACTAGCGAGTGATAGACCCAATGGCTGCTACTTTACTATAATAACTCAGGACTAAGCCATTGCTGGCTGCAGATTTTATAGAAGCTTCTTTTAAATGCAATTGTGGCCTTTTTTGTTTAAAAAGAAAGGGAGCCATATGGGACAGGATAGTGTGCTTTTGTAAAGCTGAACTTACACTTTAATGAACCATGTATACACTAGTTCACCTGTCCCATCAAATATATTTTATTATAATCACAAAATAGAACAAAGTGATATCAGGTAGATTGTGTTAAAACGTACTCATGACAAACCACTTAAAGTACATGTAACCTTCTACCCACATAAACTATGAGACCAAGCCTACTTTAGGGTGGCAAATTTTTATAACCACATAGCTCCTTCCACATTTAATATTTTACATATTTGCATTCATTAGCCATATTCTGATCAGACAATCAAATGTGGACAGCCCCACTACCATAGAGCTTCATATGTCCTTGAGAAACTTTTTAGAAGAGCAGTAATATTCCAGAATCAGCTACAACATAATGATTGACACTGGCATCACTGCACTTCCTTCTGCATAATAAAACATGTATACATCCTGCCAACAAGGGTTCTGAAAGTTATACACAACACCTTTTCTCTGAGAAAAGAACTACACATGAACTTTATGTAGTGTCTGGAAGACATGGCCATGTAAGGCTGGATTCACACTTTCGAACATTTTCCGATACGTGCCTTTGTATTCTTTTAGAATGTACAACGCTGTTTCCTTTTTTTTTTTTTTAATTGTATAGATGTCTAGAAAGGTCACAAAGCTCAGCGCTAGTGCATAAAAATGCAGGGTGCGTGAGGCGTAGTATGGAAAAATGCAGACATGTTGCAGTTTTCTGCACTGCTCTGCCTCGCAGCTGTGTGGAAGTGTAAATGGAGTACACAAAAACAAATGTTTTCTATCTGCACTAGTGCATTAAAACTCAGCTCTTTGCATAAGTGTGAACGTGCCCTAAGGGAGATGCATGGATACATTTACTTAGTTAACCTGCATCTAGTAGCACTGTTGCATGTGAGCTTGTTGCAACTCTGACACACCATTAAAAGTATACTTTTAAAACAGTGAGTGCCAGTTCACACTTGTGCGCTGCAAATTTAAAAATCTAATTAAAAATGGTACACGGTGAGAATTTGCATTGTGATTTCTGTTTGCCATGTGTGATTTCAATGCGCATGTAGTGCGAATTTGTGAGGGGAGTGGTAACATATTCGATTTTATTTCTATAAGTCTAGGCAAAGAAATGATTCAGTCATGTGAACACTGGACTACGATTTCACTCTGGTCCCATAGGAATCTATGGAGCTGAAATTCACACCACACCACACTAAAGTCGCACAGGACCCTTTTTTGAACCGGATCAAATTCGCACCACAAGTATGTAAACAGCCTTCATTGTAAATAATGTCTATTTTTATAGGACATGTGAATCTTTGCTTTTCGGATCGCATCTGATCCCCATAGAATTTGCATAACTGTGAACAGGCACTTAAGCAGTGATTGCACTTGCATATAATAGGTTACCAAACAGGCCAATATATTCCCACCTTTATATCAATATAGAATGGAATTCATTTGAATACAAGGGATAAACTGCGATCACTCATCTGTTCTAATATATGGATGTTCAGTAAAATTTTCATGAAGGCTGTAGGGTGGTTAATCATTGCACACCTAAGCTCAGTACAAAAAGGTCATAAAGTGTGTGGCACAGAGGTCAGTCATTGGATCATCATACCCTGTTTCCCCTAAAATAAGACCTAGCCTGATTGTCGGTGATGGCTGCAATATAAGCCCTACCCTCCAAATAAGCCCTAGTTAAAGTCCTTGTAGGTCCTATTTTCAGGGAAGGGCTTATTTTCGGGGAAACAGGGTAGGGCTTATTTGGGGGGTAGGGCTTATATTGCAGCCATCACCGACAATCACGCTAGGTCTTATTTTCGGGGAAAACAGGGTATGTTATTATGCAATAATTATTATGTAATTATTTTACTCTCATACAGTTTCATTAGTAGATATTTATATGTCATCTATCTACTTATTTATAATTTGAACATGTTAAAGGAATCCTGTCATTAATAATAATGTGGCAAACCTGGAAAAGAAGTAAATGATGACTTAGGGCCAGTTCACACCACAAAAATGCACTCCGGACCAGTTTTTGCTTACAGTTCACACCACACGCAGTTCCAGTGTGTTTCTGATTCAATTGGCTATGTTTCAGTACAGTTACATAGTAGGTGAGGTTGAAAAAAGACACACGTCCAACAAGTCCCACCCATGTGTGTGATTATATGTCAGTATTACATTGTATATCCCTGTATGTTGCGGTCGTTCAGGTGCTGATCCAATAGTTTTTTGAAACCATTGATGCTCCCCGCTGGGACCACCGCCTGTGGAAGGGAATTCCACATCCTTGCCACTCTTACAGTAAAGAACCCTCTACGTAGTTTAAAGCTCTTTTCTTCTAATTTTAATGAGTGGCCACGTGTCTTGTTAAACTTCCTTCCACGATAAAGTTTTATTCCTATTGTGGGGTCACCAGTACAGTATTTATGAATTGAAATCATATCCCCTCTCAAGCGTCTCTTCTCCAGAGAGAATAAGTTCAGTGCTCGCAACCTTTCCTCATAACTAATGTCCTCCAGACACTTTATTAGTTTTGTTGCCCTTCATTGTACTCGCTCCATTTCCAGTACATCCTTCCTGAGGACTGGTGCCCAGAACCGGACAGCATACTCTAGGTGCAGCACGCTCAACTTTATTTTCTGCACCAGAAACTGACTGCACTGGTGTGAACTAGAGCCATTGGAATACATGGAAAACACTGCATACATTTTTAGTGCAGAAAAAAAGCGCACGGAACTGCATCTGGTGTCAACAAGCATTGACTTTTCTCACTGCTGGCACTACCAAAATGACATTCCATTCACAAGAAATGTCTGGTTGAAACCCACTGGGAAACTGATTCCCCCAGAAGTGTTAATCCCCTGTGTCCTTTACAATATTACAGAACACAACAGTGGTTTTGAGGTCAGTAGAAGAAACCACTGAGCCCTGTTGGGAAACAAGGGGATTGACACTCAGAGGTGTTTGTTTCCCAGCGGATTTCAGTTGAGAATTTCTCAGTGTTCTGGCATCACAGGCAGCAGATAAAAACCCAGAAAAAGCATTACAAAAAAAAAAAAAAAAAAAGCATTTTAAATGCTTACTTGCAGTGATTTTTTCTTCCTGTAAATGGTTTTGTATTCACTTGCAATGGGCCTATGTATTTATTAAAAAACTTGACTACCCCAGGACAGTCTATTCCTCAGCAGACCCACCTCCCCCCCTTGCACGTCATAGTCCTCTCATCTTCTGGGAATGTTTAATTAGTTTCTGTGCTGGTCCAGCTCCTTCTTACATAAACTTTTATGTAGATGCTGGAGGACAAGCAAAGGGGAATTCTACAGAGCAGGTGTAGGTAGCCTTTGGCATTTCAGTTGTTGTGCAACTACAAGTCTCACAAGGTACTGCAAGACTCTGTTGGCCACAGGGAAGACTCCCAAAAGTAGAGGTATAATGATATTTGTAGTTTCATCACAGCTGGAGTGCCAAGGTTGCCTAGCCCTGCTATAGTTACTTAAAGAGGAGTTCCACCCAGGGGGGCCGTCAAAAAAAAAAAAAAAAATTAAAAGTCAGCAGCTACAAGTACTGCAGCTGCTGACTTTTAATTGGACACTTACCTGTCCCTGGGTCCAGCGATGCGGGGGATCGAAGCCCCGCTCGCCCCCCCCCCCTTCGCTCGGCGGCACCGGCATTTCAACTGTGGGCGCCGGGCTGTGGCTTCACAGCCTGGCACCCACTGCGCATGCGCGAGCGGCGCCGCGCGCCGTGATTGGCCACTCAATCACCTGGGACCTGTAATGGGTCCCAGATGATTGACAGGAGGGAGGGAGCAGAGCGGAGCCCTTCCTGTGCCTGGGGGGAAGTGATGTCACCAGCCCAGGCAAAGGAACAGGCAGACGAGGGACTACCTAGCAACAGGCATTTAGAGGTAAGTGAAAAAAAAAAAAATATCCAAATGTTTTTTTGTTTTTTTTTATAGAATTTTTACAGGTATTTTTGTTTTCTTGGGTGGAACCCCACTTTAAGTGACAACTTTGCGGTCATCAAATCCAAGATGGCAGAGCCCAGCAGAAGTCTTTGGGCTTTTGGATTTCTACACAAGGAAGGTTTTGACAGGTACATACCATGCCCTAAAATAGGTTAAATACACATATATCTTAGAGCAGTGGTCATCAACCCTGTCCTCAGGGCCCACTAACAGGCCAGGTTTTATGTATTACCTTGGGGAGATGCAGACAAGAATACTGCAATCACTGAGCAGAAAATGATATCACCTGTGATGTATTTCAGTTATCCTGCAAACCTGGCCTGTTAGTGGGCCCTGAGGAAAGGGTTGATGACCGCTGTCTTAGAGGACTTTTTTTTATATAAAAATGAATGGTCTAATGACAGGGTATCTTTGAGGGAAGGCAAAAACATTTAATAAGATTTACTGTAGTATATTTAAGTATGTTCATTTCAATCATAGGAACCCTCTGTTTTCTCTCATTCTACCACAGTTTTATCACCAGGCTAATGCAATAAATGAACACAGTACGGGATTCATAAACTGCTTACCCTGCCAGGTATCACCAGATTGTCAATGCCTGTCAGATCTTTCCTGAGCTCCTGCAATTTCTGATAATTTTCCATCTTTATCATTGCTCCATGGAATTGTGCTACCATCTCCGAGATCTCAGCAAGGGCAGCTGTTGGAAAGTCAAAAATGTTTTACAATTGTTAAAGTATAATTAAAGTGTGACATACACTATTGAAACTATTCTGTTACATCTGTTTGAGCAGTGCAAAATGTACCTGTTGATTTTGCCAGCAATCTCATGAGCTGATGACTTTCCACAACCATTGTTCCCAGTTACCTATGTGGACTACAGAACACCTACTCCTAATATGCTATGTGGAAAATGATATGGGGAGGCGTCTTGTAGTCCTAAAGCTCACAATACATGTTTCAGTTTGTTTGTACAATCTCCTTTTTAGCTCTACCAACAAGTATGTAGTGCAACAATATGATTAAATATAAATTGATTGGTTAGATTATGTAGTTCCTTACATTACATAGTTTTGGTAGATCTAAAGTTGAGTGTATTAAAATTATACAGTCAGATTGTAATGTGTATGGCAAGCCTTACACACTTCATGTTCTAGGGTAACCAAGTTGTTACTCCATTAATATCGTGCAGTGGGTAAGGTTTGTTACCCTAGGACAGGAAGTGTGTTACTGGCAGGATTAAGAAGTGAAAATATAGAGGAAAAGGCCTTAAAAAGAAAACGAATGCAGCCACTACATTTAAGGACTGATCAGCTGCAATATGTCAAATTTGTGTTCTTCACTTCCCTATAAAGTTATAAATACAATTATTACATGCAATAATTCGTAGTATAATGCAAACTGTTAAATTGTGGTACTCCCAATTAGATTGCGTAGCTGCAGGTATAATTATATAAACACACACAAAGCAATAATACTAATAATCACACATACATATATAGGACAAAATGCACCACCATTCTAGTAAATATACAGTTTTACAGTAATGCCCCGTGTTGTGGTCACTTGTGGGTTGACTTAGTTGTTGCATTATTTAAAATGGTCAGTGTCATAATGAATGACCGTGCTTATAATTTGCAATTTACAAACCATCAGCTATATAAATCCTGTATAACAGTGCTAATTTTGGTAGCAAATTTCGATTTAGTTTTAGTCTTTTGACTAAATTGGCATTTTAGTTTTAGTCCAATTTTAGTCTTCTGCAATTGTTTTAGTCATATTTAGTCGACTAAATCTCCAGTACATTTTATTCAACTAAAATGCCCTACATTTTAGTCGACTAAAATCTCCAGTACATCTTAGTCGACTAAAATCTCCAGTACATCTTAGTCGACTAAAATCTCCAGTACATCTTAGTCGACTAAAATCTCCAGTACATCTTAGTCGACTAAAATCTCCAGTACATCTTAGTCGACTAAAACTAATTTTAGTCGTCTAAAATCTAATGAGTGTAGTTAAATTGTAATGCATTATTTAAGCATTTCTCTACAATTTTCAAACTCATTATATACTGCTGGAGTGAAAAATCGAATATGTTATTATTTACGGTATTTAGGTTTGCACAAGCACTACAGACCAGTGTCAATTTTGACGGCAAATTTCAATTTAGTTTTAGTCATACTCTTGACTAAAATGCCACTTTAGTTTTAGTCATATTTTAGTCGATTAAAATAGTATTAATTTAGTCCACGAAAATGTTTTAGTCGACGAAATTAACACTGCTGTATAATAATAATAAGTAGACTCTGAATGCAGCAGACATGTTTTATCTATCTGTCACATGAATTGTGTACTGCAGAAGAAAGCCATACTGGTTATTGTCACAAAGATCAACATAGCTTATGGACCACTGCCTATTCAATTACCTCCAGGCCATTTCAACACACAACAATCCACACGTTCTACAAACACAAACTGATACATACACTAAGGGATTAGCTTATGTCTGCAAAACATGATGTAGAAAAAAAAAACATTTATGGAACTCTGGGATATTTTTTTCGGTGTTTGTGTGCATGTAAATTATTTAGCAGAAGAATGCACTTTCTTTAAAAAGCTACCACTTACATATGACTATCTTCTACTTCTATCATGTTAACATCTAAGAAAAAAAAATTGTCAACAAGTAAGAGGCTGTATCAAAATGTGTCTATCACATCTGTTAAGCCTGGTACACATTATTCGTTTTTTCTATTCAACTCAGCGGGTTGAACAGAAAAAAAAACTGTCAGCTCCGGTCGGAACCACTATACTAACTATGCAAAGTTAGTACAGCGATCTCCCCCGCTGAGCTGTTGTGTTCTGACAGGGGGACACCCCCCCCCCCCAAAACACTCCAATCATCGCTCTCTGCCATTGGCTGAGATTGCTGATCGGGCGTAGGTCGGCTGCTGGATTTCCAGCATGCATGTGCGACAGAAGAGTTAGGGACCTTAGATCGTATGTAGAGATGCACCAGAATTTTGGCGGCTGAAAATTGTGTTTTCGGCATTTTATCCACAGAGAAAAAGGTGCCGATAATGGTGCCAAAAATGCATGCAATTCTGCCGCGATTTGTCTGTGCTTATGGGTCCTAGTTCATGTGACTCAAAAAATGCATCAAAAATGTAACATGGGTGCGTTATTGATGTGTTATTGCCGAGTTTTCAATGCATTTCAACGGGAAGGTGCATTTTTTTTTAACTTACCAAAAATGCAGCAAGCACGATTTTTAACACCACAATGGAAGCGTAATGGAAGACATACATAGAATTTAAAAGGATGCATTTTTTTAAGCTTTTCTTGCGCTAAAGGTACTGATAATGGCTGACAAATTCATATTCATTTAAATTCATGATATTAAAGCGTTCCACCCAAAAATGGAACTTCCGCTGATCTGATTCCCCCCCCCCCAGTGTCACTTTTGGCACCTTTCAGGGGGGAGCAGATACCTGTATAATCCAGGTATTTTCTCCCACTTCCAGGCATAGATCACTGCAGGCTCCATGGTGATGTACGCCATGTCCGGCCCCTCCTCCGTCCCCCCGATGTCTTCTGGGAGACACACAGGTCCCAGAATACAGCAGGGACCAGTGAGGACACGTGACTTGCACATGCGCAGTAGGGAAACAAGGCTTCAGTTCCTGATTCCCCTACCGAAGATGGCGGCGCCTCCACCCGAGAGCCAGATCGGCTTTGGGTGAGGGCATCATGGGCGCCCTGGACAGGTAAGTGTCCATATTTTAAAAGTCAGCAGCTGCAGTATTTTTAGCTGCTGACTAAAAAAAAAATAAAAAAAAATTTAGGCGGAACTCCGCTTTGATGAAAAATTTGAATACAATTATATATAAAAATATACATATTTTTTGAAAACTGTCTTTTTCAGTTTCGGCCAAGTGCATCCTGAATTGTAGGTTTTGGCACAATTTTCATTTCGGAGCATCTCTAATTGTAAGCTCCTTGAGGGCAGGGACTGATGTGAATTTGCAATATATATGTGAAACGCTACGTAAATTGATGGCTCTATAGGGGTACCTAAAATAAATATATAAAATAAAAATAAAGTTGCAATGTTTCTTGGGTGATTTTACCGGATTTGAATGACAGTCAAAGCTAAACATGACCCTTTAAAATGCCCCATCAAAAAAAGTGACTTTGTCAAAGAAAAACTGCTTTGATATATCATGACAGAAATCATAAAGTGAGTACTAAATATAGCCAGCACATTTTAAATCACCATTGTTAATCCTGTGTAATTCTGTAGTTCTTCTTTAATTCTCACCTCGAGTGTCCCGGAAATCTGTGTGATTTGGTGAGTAGTGCTTGCAAAGTCTCTCCATGATTTGCTTGTAGTGCATGAGTCTGTGCAGGGGCCGGAGGAGAAACATGTTCAGTGGCAGGTAGCACACCTTCTCCTGTTCAAAGTCTCTGCACAGAATTTCTAGTTTCCGGGAATTTTTAATTGCCTTTTCCAGCTCCATCAACACCTCATAGTGCCTTTGATAGTTGGTTGTGAATTGCTGAAAATAAAATAAAAATAAAACTAGCTGTTAATATCAGAGTTTATTTTATTGACATGGGATTACTTTCTACAAGTGTCACTAAACCTACATCATAAAAAGATGTCAATAAATGCTGTATTACATGCTGTTCATACTCACTCAAGCACTATAAGATTTGTTTTCTGTATTCTGCAAAATCCTGGTTGATCTTGCTGCTCTCTATCTCCACCATCTTTTTATGTCCCCAATTCTGCTAGGGATTTTGCAGAACAGTGTTGGCAACTCTGCACATGCTCAGTTTTCAGTGAGTATCTATGCTGAGCATTTCCTCCCTATCACATCTGAGTAGCCCATGTGACTATAGTGAGGGGAAAAAAGTATTTGATCCCCTTCTGATTTTGTAGTATTGCCTATCGACAAAGAAATGATCAGGCTATAATTTTAATGGTAGGTTTATTTTAACAGTGAGAGACAGAACAACAAAAATATCCAGAAAAATGCATTTCAAAAAAGTTATAAATTGATCTGCATTTTAATAAGTGAAATAAGTATACGATCCCCTATCAATCAGCAAGATTTCTGGCTCCCAGGTGTCTTCTATACAGGTAATGAGCTGAGATTAGGAGCACTCTCTTAAAGGAATCTTAAGGCAGATGGGACCATAGTCACCAAGAAAACGATTGGTAACACACTACGCCATGAAAGGACTGAAATCCTGCAGCGCCCACAAGGTCCCCCTGCTCAAGAAAGCACATGTACAGGCCTGTCTGAAGTTTGCCAACGAACATCTGAATGATTCAGAGGAGAACTGGGTGAAAGTGTTGTGGTCAGATGAGGCCAAAATCAAGCTCTTTGGCATCAACTCAACTCATAGTTACATAGTAGGCGAGGTTGAAAAAAGACACAAGTCCAACCTATATGTGTGATTTTATGTCAGTATTACCTTGTACACCCCTGTATGTTGTGGCCGTTCAGGTGCGTATCCAATAGTTTTTTGAAATGATCAATGCTCCCCGCTGAAACCACTGCCTGTGGAAGGGAATTCCACATCCTAACCGCTCTTACAGGAAAGAACCCTCTAGGCAGTTTAAGGTTAAACCGCTTTTCTTCTAATTCTAGTGAATGGCTGCACGTCTTAATAAATTCCCTTACGCAGAAAAGTTTAATCCTTATCGTGGGTCAACAGTACAGTATTTGTACATTGAAATCATATCCCCTCTCAAGCGAGAACAAGTTCAGTGCTCCTAAGCTTTCCTCATAACTAAGATCCTCCAGACCCTTTAGTTTTGTTGCCCTTCTCTGGACTCTCTACAGTTCTAGTACATCCTTCCTGAGTACTGGTGCCCAGAACTGGACAGCATACTCCAGGAACGGCCAGACCAGAGTCTTGTAGAGTAGGAGAATTATCGTTTTATCCCTGGAGTTAATCTTTTTAATGCATGCCAATATTCTGCTTTGCTTGCAGCTGGTTGGCATTGCATGCCCTTGCCGAGTCTGTCATCTACTAGGACCCCCAGGTCCTTTTCCATCCTAGATTCCCCCAGAGAGTAGATTGCATTCATATTTTTGCCACCCAAATGCATTATTTTAAATTTTTCAACATTAAACCTCATTTGCCATGTAGTTGCCCACCCCATTAATTTGTTCAGATCTTCTTGCAAGGTTTCCACATCCTGCAGAGAAGTTATTGCCCTACTTAGTATTTTCCACAAATACAGAGTTTAAACTGTTTATCCCATCCTCCAGGTCATTTATGAATAAATTAAATAGGATTGGTCCCAGCACAGAACCCTGGGGGACCCCACTTTCCACCCTGCCCATCCCAAGCACTCGCCATTTATCACCACCCTCTGAACTTACCCCTTTAGCCAGTTTTCAATCCATGTACTCACCCTATGTCCATGCCAACGGACCTTACTTTGTACAGTAAACGTTTATGGGGAACTGTATCAAATGCTTTTGCAAAATCCAGATACACCGCATCTACGGGCCTTCCTTTATCTAGATGGCAACTCACCTCCTCATAGAATAGATTGGTTTGACAAGACCGATTCTTCATGAATCCATGCTGATTACTGATAATGATACAGTTGTCATTGCTAAAATCTTGTATATAGTCACTTATCATCCCCTCCAAGACCTTGCATACAATTGATGTTAGGCTAACTGGTCTGTAATTCACAGGGATGTATCTTGGCCCTTTTTTAAATATTGGTGCTACATTGGCTTTTCTCCAATCAGCTGGTACCATTCCAGTTAGTAGACTTTTCTTAAAAATTAGGAACAATGGTCAGGCAATTACTTGACCAAGTTCCTTAAGGACCCTCGGGTGCAAGCCATCTGGTCCCGGTGACTTATTAATGTTACGTTTTTCAAGTCTATTTCTAATTCTGTCCTCTGCCATAAGGGTGCTTCCTGTGACGTGTCATGAGAATAAACATTGAAGTTTTGGTTAATGAAGCCCCCCGATTCCCTTGTGAAGACCGTGGAGAAGAATAAAATCAATACCTTCGCCATCTCCCCATCCTTAGTAACCAGATTCCCTTCATCATTCTTTATGAGACCTATATGATCTGACCTCCCTTTCTTACTATTTATGTACTTAAAGAATTTCTTTGGCTTTTTCTTACTCTCCTCCGCTATGTGCCTTTCATGTTCTATCTTAGCCACCCGGATTGCACCCTTACATTTCTTGTTGTATTCTTTGTAAAGTTGTAAAATGTAGTTGTAAAAATGCTAATGACGATCCCTCGGCCTTGTATTTTTTTGAAGGCCTTCGCCTTTGCTTTTATATGCATTTTGACATTGGAGTTAAGCCACCCAGGACTTTTATTAGCTCTTTTAAATGTATTTCCCATTGGGATACACTGGGTAATGCCCTTATTTAATATGCTTTTAAAACATACAAATTTCTCCTCCGTGTTTTTTGTTCCTAAGATTTTATCCCAATTTGAATCTTCTAGCAAGGCTCATAGTTTAGGGAAGTTGGCCCTTTTGAAATTCAGTGTCTTTGTATTCCCCTTATGTTTCCTATTAGTCAAACATAGAGGTGGAAACATTATGCTTTGCGGGTGTTTTCCAGTTAAGGGGACAGGACAACCTCACCGCATCAAAGGGACAATGGACGGGGCCATGTCCCGTCAAATTTAGGGTGAGAACCTCCTTCCCTCAGCCAGGGAATTGAAAATGGGTCATTGATGGGTATTCCAGCATGACAAGGACCCAAAACACACGGCCAAGGCAACCAAAGGAGTGGCTCAAGAAGAAGCACATTAAGATCCTGGAGTAGCCTAGCAAGCCTCCAGACCTTAATCCCATAGAAAATATGTGGAGGGAGCTGAAGGTTCGAATTAGCAAACATCAGCCTCGAAACCTTAATGACTTGGAGAAGTTCTGCAAAGAGGACCGGGACAAAATCCCTCCTGAGATGTGTGCAAACCTGGTGGCCAACTACAAGAAAAGTCTGACCTCTGTGATTGCCAACAAAGGTTTTACCACCAAGTATGAAGTCATGTTTTGCGAAGGGGTCAAATACTTATTTCACGCATTAAAATGCAAATCAATTTATAACTTTTTGTAAATCTGTTTTTCTGGATTTTTTTGTTGTTATTCTGTCTCTCACTGTTAAAACAAACCTACCATAAAAATTATAGACTGATCATTTCTTTGTCAGTGGGCAAACGTACAAAATCAGCAGGGGATAAAATAATTTTTCCCCTCACTGTATAGTCACACATGTGGGCATATACACAGTGGTAAATAGCCCACTCCCCCCCTCCATCCCCACTAACCAGCTAAACACAATGGGGGCGGGATATTGCATGTAGATTAATGGAGGCTTTGTCTCCCTCTTATTCTAAGACACAGGCTGGAGGGTCGTGACACATCCTGTAACTGGCAGAAATCCGCCCATACCATGTTATTGCCAAAAAATAATAAAGATTTGATTTCAAATATATATTTGTATGACAATTTAAAACAGTTTTTTGATATAAATTATTTATTTTTACTCTGTATTCCAAAGGCTTTTTTGTTAACATGTCACCAGCAGCAGAGGACTAAAAGCTCCTCCTGCTTATGTTTCCCTGCAGACAGGCTGGGAAAGAGCTGGGTCATGTTGCAGCTGTATATTGATTAGGAAAAAGGTACTTAGATTTTTGTATATTAAAATAATTAGAGCACCATCATCCACATACAGGAATAGAAGGGATACTGTAAATAAACAGTGTATGTTAAAGTGATTGTAAACGATCATCTTGTAAAACAACCCATTCAGTTTGAAATAGAAATGAAAGGGAAAACATTTTTGTATAGATAAAAAAAAAACCCATTATATATACCCTTTTCCTTTTTTTAGAAGTGATCACAGTCTCATTCCCTCTGTTCTCAGCTGCATAATATCTGGAAGGAGAAGGAGCAGCACACTGAGCTTCCCAATGAATGGCTGTACAGTGGGGGCATGTCAGGACAAGTCTGAACATTTGAGGAGAGCAGGCGGAGTTCCCAGCATAACTAGAGAACTGACCACGGTGTGCTCTCCTGCTTAGTGTGGTCCGTTTTTAATAGGAAAGCAAGGGGACTAGCAGGAACACCAGGGATTTCACACTAAGGAAGCAATATGAAGAGAACAGGATACTTTTTCATACAAGTACATGGTACAGCAGTCACATATCAGAAAAATGAAACGTTAGGATAACAAATGCTTTAAGTATCACTTCAAGGACTAGCATCCGCATTTCTGTGTGTGTGATCGCGTTAAGATGTATACATAAACATTTGCTGTCCACAGATAAACCAGTTGTCACTAAATTGAGCTGAGATTCTGACCTTTTTTCTTTAAAAACTGTCTTCAAGCACAAAACTGACACTCGCTTGATACTTTTTACATTTTGTACTACACTCTAAACTTCAGAGCATGAAAACCACACATCCATGATAAAAGGGAGTATCTTGGTTTATACATCTTTTCTATTCTAATCTATAATTGAACATTACAGGCCCACTTACAGCTATCTCAACGTGGGCATTCCCAAAACACTTTAATGCACATTACATGCATTATTAGAAGGTTGCAGTGCAATGCTCGTCCACTGCATATGTATTTCAGTGCACCACAACGCACGGTAAAGCACTACGGTGTGTTGTTGTGCACTGCGTCATAAAAAATGCTGCATTTCTATTCTGGTGCTTTGGTAGACCAGAATGGGTTTCCTTAACCACTTCAGCCCCGGAAGGATTTACCCCCTTCCTGACCAGAGCACTTTTTACAATTCGGCACTGCGTCGCTTTAACTGCTAATTGCGCGGTCATGCAATGCTGTACCCAAACGAAATTTGCGTCCTTTTCTTCCCACAAATAGAGCTTTCTTTTGATGGTATTTGATCACCTCTGCCGTTTTTATTTTTTGCGCTATACACGGAAAAAGACCGAAAATTTTGAAAAAAAATGATATTTTCTACTTTTTGTTCTAAAAAAAATCCAATAAACTCAATTTTAGTCATACATTTAGGCCAAAATGTATTCGGCCACATGTCTTTGGTAAAAAAAATGTCAATAAGTGTATATTTATTGGTTTGCGCAAAAGTTATAGCGTCTACAAACTAGGGTACATTTTCTGGAATTTACACAGCCTTTAATTTATGACTGCCTATGTCGATTCTTGAGGTGCTAAAATGGCAGGGCAGTACAAAACCCCCACAAATGACCCCATTTTGGAAAGTAGACACCCCAAGGAATTTGCTGAGAGGCATGTTGAGCCCATTGAATATTCATTTTTTTTGTCCCAAGTGATTGAATAATGACAAAAAAAAAAAAAAAAAAAAAAAATTACAAAAAGTTGTCACTAAATGATATATTGCTCACACAGGCCATGGGCATATGTGGAATTGCACCCCAAAATACATTTAGCTGCTTCTCCTGAGTACGGGGATACCACATGTGTGGGACTTTTTGGGAGCCTAGCCGCGTACGGGGCCCCGAAAACCAAGCACCGCCTTCAGGATTTCTAAGGGCGTACATTTTTGATTTTACTCCTCACTACCTATCACGGTTTTGAAGGCCATAAAATGCCCAGATGACATAAACCCCCCCCAAATGACCCCATTTTGGAAAGTAGACACCCCAAGCTATTTGCTTTGAGGCATGTTGAGTCCATGGAATGTTTTATATTTTGACACAAGTTGCGGGAAAGTGACAATTTTTTTTTTTTTTTTTTTTTCTTTGCACAAAGTTGTCACTAAATGATATATTGCTCACACAGGCCATGGGCATATGTGGAATTGCACCCCAAAATACATTTAGCTGCTTCTCCTGAGTACGGGGATACCACATGTGTGGGACTTTTTAGGAGCCTAGCCGCGTACGGGACCCCGAAAACCAAGCACCGCCTTCAGGATTTCTAAGGGCGTACATTTTTGATTTTACTCCTCACTGCCTATCACAGTTTCGGAGGCCATGGAATGCCCAGGTGGCACAAACCCCCCCCAAATGACCCCATTTTGGAAAGTAGACACCCCAAGCTATTTGCTGAGAGGCATGGTGAGTATTTTGCAGCTCTCATTTGTTTTTGAAAATAAAGAAAGACGAGAAAAAAAAATTTTTTTTTTCTTTTTTCAATTTTCAAAACTTTGTGACAAAAAGTGAGGTCTGCAAAATACTCACTATACCTCTCATCAAATAGCTTGGGGTGTCTACTTTCCAAAATGGGGTCATTTGGGGGGTTGTTTTGCCACCTGGGCATTCCATGGCCCCCGAAACTGTGAAAGGCGGTGAAGAGTGAAATCAAAAATTTACGGCCTTAGAAAGCCTGAAGGCGGTGCTTGGTTTTCGGGGTCCCGTACGCGGCTAGGCTCCCAAAAAGTCTCACACATGTGGTATCCCCGTACTCAGGAGAAGCAGCAGAATGTATTTTGGGGTGTAATTTCACATATTCCCATGGCATGTTTGAGCAATATATCATTTAGTGACAACTTTGCGCAAAAAAAAATAAAAAAAATAAAAAATTGTCTCTTTCCCGCAACTTGTGTCACAATATAAATTATTCCATGGACTCAACATGACTCTCAGCAAATAGCTTGGGGTGTCTACTTTCCAAAATGGGGTCATTTGGGGGGGGTTTGAACTGTCCTGGCATTTTATGCACAACATCTAGAAGCTTATGTCACACATCACCCACTCTTCTAACCACTTGAAGACAAAGCCCTTTCTGACACTTATTGTTTACATAAAAAAATAATTTTTTTTTGCAAGAAAATTACTTTGAACCCCCAAACATTATATATTTTTTTTAAAGCAAATGCCCTACAGATTAAAATGGTGGGTGTTTCATTTTTTTTTTTCACACAGTATTTGCGCAGCGATTTTTCAAACGCATTTTTTGGGGAAAAAACACACTTTTTTACATTTTAATGCACTAAAACACACTATATTGCCCAAATGTTTGATGAAATAAAAAAGATGATCTTAGGCCGAGTACATAGATACCAAACATGACATGCTTTAAAATTGCGCACAAACGTGCAGTGGCGACAAACTAAATACATTTTTAAAAGCCTTTAAAAGCCTTTACAGGTTACCACTTTAGATTTACAGAGGAGGTCTACTGCTAAAATTACTGCCCTCGATCTGACCTTCGCGGCGATACCTCACATGCATGGTGCAATTGCTGTTTACATTTGACGCCAGACCAACGCTTGCGTTCACCTTAGCGCGAGAGCAGGGGGGACAGGGGTGCTTTTTTTTTTTTTTTTTTTTTTTTTTTTCTTTATTATTATTATTTTTTTATCTTATTTTTAAACTGTTCCTTTCATTTTTTTTTTTTTTAAATCATTTTTATTGTTATCTCAGGGAATGTAAATATCCCCTATGATAGCAATAGGTAGTGACAGGTACTCTTTTTTGCAAAAATTGGGGTCTATTAGACCCTAGATTTCTCCTCTGCCCTCAAAGCATCTGATCACACCAAGATCGGTGTGATAAAATGCTTTCCCAATTTCCCAATGGCGCTGTTTACATCCGGCGAAATCTACGTCATAAAATACTCGTAGCTTCCGGTTTCTTAGGTCATAGAGATGTTTGGAGCCACTCTGGTCTCTGATCAGCTCTATGGTCAGCTGGCTGAATCACCGGCTGCATTTTCAGGTTCCCTGTTGAGACAGGAGAGCCAGAGAAAAACACGGAAGATGTTGGGGGGGGGGGGGGCATTCCCTCCCACTGCTTGTAAAAGCAGTCTAGAGGCTAATTAGCCACTAGGATTGCTTTTACATGAAAGCCGACCGCTGGCTGAAAAGAATGATACCAAGATGATACCTAAACCTGCAGGCATCATTCTGGTATAACCACTCAAAGTCGTGAATGGCATACCTGAAGACAAAAAAATGGTTAACAATAAAGCACAGTAAACGGTAAGGTATAAAAAATTGCATACCTGAAAAGCAAACATGATAAAACATAATAACAATAACAATAACAATAACAATAAAACATTGCAGAATAGAATACAGTAAAAAAGAGCAGAACAATAGAGAGAGAATAGAGAGAGAGAGAACAATAAAACGACAACTATTTTTATTTTATATTTTTGTTTGTGTTTTTTTTTTTTTTACACTTTTTTTTGTAACTAACTATAATAACTGTAACCGGTTCCAGGTTCGGGTCTCTCAAAATGCGATGGCATCTCGGGAGACCCTGTGAAAGTGTGCCTAGTCTGTGCAATGCTGTACCCTACGCTAATACTCAACTAGTGCATGGTAGCGTTCAAAACATTCACCAATGCAAAGACCAGGATTGTCAGGACAGGAGGGACAATAATAGCGGGTGTCACGCCTATATCCGCGCTTGCTGCAGACACGACATCTTTTTTGGGGGGTTCGCTGGGTAGGGGTACTCGGGAGGACATAAAGAAAATGCCTCTCATGCAGCCGACTGCATTTGGTTGGGGATGTGAATGGGGGAAGTACGGGCGCTGCAGAAGCGGTGGGTTCCCAATTAGGATTGGCGAATGCAGCAGGAAGGGCACTATGGGCATGACGGGCCTGTGTTTGTCTTTTTGGTGGCAGCGGGACACTACTTGTGCTTGCCACCTCACCAGCTTGAACTGCACTTATGGGACTCGCCACGTCACCAAGTGTTACTGCAGCGCTGGTTTGACTACGACCGGGGTGTACTAGGCCGCTGGCGCTTGCCAGTTCACCAAAACGCTACCAAAAAAACTGTTAGCGATCGCAGGGATCAGGCCTGACTCTGCGAACGCTGCAGTTATGCGTTTAGTGTTTTGTAAGTGACAGTGATCGATCGATACTGCACTTGGGTGGGCTGGGCCGGGCCGGGCGGAGGGGCAAAACGCAGGTGCTAGCAGGTATCTGGGCTGATCCCGCTAACACTGCGTTTTTGGGAACCCTAAACTGCTGGTGACGCTAGTATAGATCTGATCGGATCAGATATTGATCTGTTCAGATACTATACCACTAAGGGAGGTGTACGCTGCGTGCGTGGGTGTTAGCGGTACTGGCGCTAACCTGACGCTGCCTGGGGCTGGTGCTTGCCAGTTCACCAAAATGCTACCAAAAAAACTGTTAGCGATCGCAGGGATCAGGCCTGACTCTGCGAACGCTGCAGTTATGCGTTTAGTGTTTTGTAAGTGACAGTGATCGATCGATACTGCACTTGGGTGGGCTGGGCTGGGCCGGGCGGAGGGGCAAAACGCAGGTGCTAGCAGGTATCTGGGCTGATCCCGCTAACACTGCGTTTTTGGGAACCCTAAACTGCTGGGGACGCTAGTATAGATCTGATCGGATCAGATATTGATCCGATCAGATACTATACCACTAAGGGAGGTGTATGGTGCGTGTACGGTGCGTGCGTGGGTGTTCGCGGTACTGGCGCTAATCTGACGCTGCCTGGGGCAACGCATATCACCGCCGGGCGATCGGGGGGCTAAACCTTTATTCGGTAATAAACGGCGGGTGCCCTGACACTATAAAAAATAAACTAACTAACCAGCGTCACCCGTAACGGTTATACGGTGATCAGTGGTGAAAGGGTTAACTAGGGGGCAATCAAGGGGTTAAAACATTTATTAGATAGTATATGGGGGTCCCTGTCGCTATAAAACACTGACGGCGAACCTAAATATTTACGTTCCTAACTAGCGTCACCAGTGACACTAATACAGCGATCAGAAAAATGATCGCTTAGCGACACTGGCGACAGGGGGTGATCAAGGGGTTAAAACTTTATTAGGGGGGGTACTGGCGCTAATCTGACGCTGCCTGGGGCGACGCATATCACCGCCGGGCGATCGGGGGGCTAAACCTTTATTCGGTAATAAACGGCGGGTGCCCTGACACTATAAAAAATAAACGAACTAACCAGCGTCAACCGTAACGGTTATACGGTGATCAGTGGTGAAAGGGTTAACTAGGGGGCAATCAAGGGGTTAAAACATTTATTAGATAGTATATGGGGGTCCCTGTCGCTATAAAACACTGACGGCGAACCTAAATATTTACGTCCCTAACTACCGTCACCAGCGACACTAATACAGCGATCAGAAAAATGATCGCTTAGCGACACTGGTGAGGGGGGGTGATCAAGGGGTTAAAACTTTATTAGGGGGGGTAAGGGGGGTACCCTAGACCTACAGGGGGGTTACAGTAACTGTCCTAACACTGCTAACTGTCACAAACTGACACTATGCAGTAATCAGGAAAAAAAAAAAAAAAAAAAAAAAAAACCTGCTTGGTGTCAGTTTGTGACAGGGGGGGGGGGTGATTGGGGGGGGATCGGGGGGCGATCGGGGGGGGATCGGGGGTGTAATGTATGCCTGGCATGTTCTACTGTGTGTGTTTGTGTTGTGCACTTACTTACATGTCATCTCTCCTCGGCGCTGGAACGGAAACTGACAGCCGAGGAGAGATGACATCACATCCTCTGCCTCTGTGTACTATACAGAGGCAGGGGATGTTTGTCAGTGGCTGGGAGCGATCGCGAGGGGGGGGCCACGATCGGATGGTCTCCCCCTCGTCTGTAATCGCTCCTAACCAAATGCCGACCGCAGCTGGCACAGGGGGGGGGTCCGATCGGACCCCCCACCCGCGGGAAGGCAATCACGTACTAGGTACGTGATTTTGCCTGCCCGTGCCGCTCTGCTCACGTATATAGGCGTGAGGCGGTCGGCAAGTGGTTAACGCAATTCAGGATTACATGTGAAACTATGTATGTTATTGTGTGTGCCCTAATGCAGTGCACCAGAACAACAAAATAAGAATGGGCCCTTATTAAAGCTCTTAACCATCTTTACACAATTAGCTTACTATTATCAATGTTTTTTTTTTTTCCTTAACTGTTGATAAATAATAAAAAAATGTCCACGGTACCTTCATACCCTGCATATTCTTCAACATGACATCCCCAATTTTTTGATGCTCGCCTTTCATTTGAGAATTGGACCTTCCTTCCCTGTAAAAATGTAAAATTCAAAAATGAACGAGGCGTCATTAGAAAATAATGTTACAGGTACATAATATCATGACTGAAAACACCGGAAATTATTTGTGAATTCCTAAGCTGCTCTTTTGCCCCTTTTATCAATCGAGTTTACTCATTTAAGCTTTTCTCAAGGTTCTTGCATTTTTTTAAACAGGTCTTTCTGTTTATCGCTATATTTCACGTCCCATTGATTGCATTCCTTCTAACTAAAGGCCTTTGTTATTTGGCACACTCAACCTGATGCTCTAGGCTCAGGCAAAGCAAATCAAATTAGATAAAGGGGAAAGATGCATTTTTCATACTTAGGTGAGTACAGTTAGTGACTTCAGACTGAAAACTCAAATTATTGTATGAGCTCATATGTGATTGCTTCACTTTAAAATACAAAACACTGGCCTAGTGCAGTAATCAACGTTATAGTAATTTAATGGCCTTCATAGAGCGGTCATTGCTAAAAATGGTCATTTTCTTACAGCCACCTATTAGATTAGTATCAACTTTCGATTGAAAAAATAATTGAACAGATCAAGGCAACCCAACAATAGTTTGTGTTTTATTATCTGAATGACAGAAATGATGGTTGCTATGATCTGCTCAATAGCTGTACAATCAAAAGCTTGCTGAAACTTCTAAAAAGCTGCTGTTGGTGCGATACATGTGCAAAGCTAACAAATTCAACTTGATATCATATGTGGACTTATATAATATAGTACAAATGGCAGCAAACAGCAAACTCTAGTAACCCTGAGTAACTAATCAGGTGTAATTGTACTACAGTTATAATTGCAATAATTTGCTACATTCAAATTACAGTAAAAGTTCTATGGATCCCCATACTTAAAAAGTGCTTACTAGACCCCACCAATCTTAACCTACGCCATCTCCTTGCTCAAACTCCTTAAATGTTTGGTTTACAACCAACTGAGTGACCGCCTCACTGAGAATAACCTTCTCGATCCCCTTCAGTCTCGATTTCGCCCTAAACACTTGACAGAAACTGCACTCCTAAAACTCACAAACGATCTGCCAACAGCTAAATCCAATGGACACTAGTCTGTACCCCTACTTCTGGACCTTTCTGCTGCCTTTGACACAGTGAACCACCCTCTTCTCCTCAAAAAACTCTATGCCTTTGGTCTCTCTGACTATTCTCTTCGCTGCTTCTTATCTTCTTATCCAGCCACACCTTTAGCGGTACTTACAATTCTACTTCCTCCTCTTCCTTTCTCTGTCGTAGTCTCCCAAGGTTCTGTTCTTGGACCTCTCTCCTATTCTCGATCGATACAGCCTCCCATGGTATCCAATACCGTCTCTATGTTGACGACAACCAAATGTATCTCTCTACCCCTCAGTTCACTCCTTTAGTCTCGTCACGAATCACAAATTTATAAACAGACATATCAGCCGAATGTCACACCACTTCCTCAAACTCAGTCTATCCAAAACTGAGCACATAATTTTTCCTCCCCCACACGCTTCTTGCCCTGATTTCTCTGTTAAGACTGATGGCACCACTATCAGCCAGTCCCCGCATGCCAAGGTTCTAGGTGTAATCGTGGACTCTAAACTAGCCTTCCGGCCCCACGGCCCCACATGCAATCACTGTCCAAACCTTGCCGCCTCAACCTATGCAACATCTCCAAAACACACCCTTTCCTAACCAATGACACCACAAAGCTTCTAATCCACTCCCTGGTTATCTCCCACCTCAACTACCACAACTCCTTTACCTTTATTATTATTATACAGGTTTTATATAGCACCAACAGTTTGCACAGCGCTTAACAAAAACAGGATTTTTTTTATAACAGCTTACCTATAAAACCCTTTTCTTTTGATGTACATCAGGGGACACAGAGTCTCAGTAATTACTGATGGGTTATATAGGGTATCATTAGGTGATTGGACACTGGCACACCCTAAACAGGAAGTTCAGCCCCCTATATAATCCCTCCCCTTCCAGGGATACCTCAGTTTTGTAGCAAAGCAATATAAGTATATTAGAAGAGGGGGCGGGACCTCTGTGTCCCGTGATGTACATCAAAAGAAAAGGATTTTACATGTAAGCTGTTATAAAAAATCCTATTTTCTTTCACGTACATCACGGGACACAGAGCCTCAGTAATTACTGATGGGATGTCCCAGAGAAATGCTATCTGAGGGGAGGGGAACCACAACCAAGTAGGATGTAATCAGACCTGAGGACCTTGTACCGCTGCCTGCAGCACGCTACGCCCAAAGGCGATATCCTCATGCCTTCTCACATCCACCTGATAAAATCTGGTGAATGTATGGACTGAAGACCAGGTTGCGGCCTTGCAGATTTGAGCCATAGAGGCCCGGTGATGCACCGCCCAAGAAGCACCAATAGCCCTTGTGGAGTGTGCCTTGATCGGAAACGGAGGAATTTTCTGTTTCAAACCGTAAGCTTGAATAATCATTTGTCTAATCCATTTAGAAATGGTAAATTTTGACGCTACCTGTCCTCTATTGGGACCTTCTGGCACCACGAACAAAACATCCGTTTTGCGAACTTGAGCAGTTGCTTCCAGATAAGCTTTGACTGCTCTTACTACATCCAAAGAATGTAGTGACCTTTCTTCCGAAGAACAGGGATCAGGAAAAAAGGAAGGCAGAACAATATCTTGGTTTAGATGAAAATCTGAAACTGCTTTCGGTAAAAAACTAGGATGAGGGTGCAACACCACTTTATCCTTATGTATGATCAAATAAGGCTCTTTACAGGAAAGAGCTGCTAATTCTGACACTCTTCTAACAGAAGAAATGGCTACCAGAAAAATTAATTTCCTTGTCAACAAGACCAAGGGAATTTGACGTATTGGTTCAAAAGGCTGTTTCTGTAAAACTGACAGAACCAGATTCAAGTCTCAGGGGTTTAGGGGCGCCTTAACCGGAGGATTAGGACGCGTCACCCCCTGCATAAAGTTTTGGACCAAAGAATGTGAAGCAAGTGGCCGTTGAAATAATACTGATAAGGCCGAGACCTGGCCCTTGATGGTACTCAAGGCCAGCTTCATTTCTAATCCCAATTGTAGAAAATCAAGAATTCTACCCATCACATATTTTCTGGGATGCCAACCCCTGGATTCACACCAGGATGCATAAGCTTTCCAGACTCTATGATAAATCACTCTGGAAGCTGGCTTCCTTGCATTGATCAAGGTAGAGATCACAGGACCTGAAAGCCCAACGACTCTTCAGAACGTGGGTTTCAATAGCCAAACCGTCAAATTTAGCGTTTGTAAGGCAGGATGGAACACTGGACCTTGAGATAACAGGTCTGGGCGTGACAGTAGTGTCCAGGGGGAACCCACTGTCATCCTTACTATTTCTGCATACCAAGACCTCCTGGGCCAAGCGGGGGCTACCAGAAGGGATTCTTTAACTGATTCAGATACGGGAACTTTAAACGTGGAGCGGACCAATCCAGCAAGGATCTGTACTAAGACTTTCTCATCCTGAGAAGCCGAAGAGGGCCCTTCTCCACTTGATTCCTCAGAGGAGGAATCATCCGTCCCATCCCAATAGTCTGAAAGGGATTCTTCTCCTTTATCCCAGAGCTCCTCTGCCTGAGGGTCTTGGGTAACAGAGGAAGACCTAGTGCGTTTTCTTCCACCGATTGAAGATGCGATTAAGGCCATTAATCTTTCCTCTAAACCATGAATGGTTGAGGAAAAAAACTCCTGTGTAATGTATACAGGGGCTGAAATGCCAGAAGCAGATGCAGCCCCTGACCCCAACGGCTCTCCCTGGCTAGCCGTCCCTGGCCCTTCAGGGGGGGAAGGTGCTGCAGAAGGGGGGTCCTCAGAGCCTGAGGGAGATCCCCTAGAGCCTCTGGTTCTTGGGGTATTTGTACCTCTTCTACCCATAGTGCAAAGCAACAAGGTGGAGGTATCACAAAAAATGAAACACTGACTGCTGAGCGATGTAGTCCAGCAACAGCTTTGCTACCAATGCCCAGTCTAGTGTTCTTTTAGTAAATGCTGCCTAGGAGAATGCCTGTGTCCCACCTTACATGCGACCGTCAGCTCTGTGTCCCTCCATAGGCTGTGTGCACCTGCAAAGTGTGCTTCTTATAGCCTTGCAGCCGGCGATGTGGGCGTCTGAGCACGCCGGACGTCCAGCTGACGCTCCCCCCCTCCTCTGATCACCCCCTTGTCCTTTCAAAAACGTGCGCTTGCCACGCGAGCCGGCCCTCCAGCGTGGGGGGGGGCTGGGGGTGGAGGAGGAAGGAGAGAGGCCGGCAGTGATGGGGCATGCCACATGCAATGGCGGCGGTGGCGGTGAAAGTGCAGTATACTACCGCCTCACAGACCTGCGGCCCCCCCTACTTTTGGGGGAATATCCCAGAGGAGAGCCCCCCATCCCATCCTACCTGGAGCTCGGCTGGAGGAGCTTGTGCAGCCTGAACATTGAGACAGACAATCCAGCATGAGAAGGTATGTGCTCTTGGCAGCCCCCGGTGGTGACAATAGGCACAGCATACATTTACTTAAAGGAGAAACCTACTAGAATTAAAAAAAAAATCTGTGGAATCTCCCTTACCTTATCTAGCTGCAGGGTTCTGTTATACAGACCCAATCTTCACCTCTCACAGTGGGCTCCGTTTGAAAAAACCTTCAGAGACTGGGGCCCCCTATGGATAGGGGGATCCGCAGTTCTGGGCCTGTAAAGCACCCGACCAGAAATAAGACTAGAAAACCAAATTCTGAAATGCGGGGTCCAGCTCTCTAAAAAGAGGAAGCGTTACAGGTAAAACCTAGTTTCTTCGGACACAAGGCCCGGGTACCATCAAATTTGGCCTAAAAAGGACACTTTGAAATGGATCCGGTTCGCCTGGCTCGCCCCAGTATAGGATGTAGGATATTCCCTTTGGAGCTCAGCACAGGACATCTTTACACGTCCAACACCTAAGACACTGGCGAAAAAACGGAGGTACCCTGTAAGGGGAGGGATTATATAGGGGGCTGTCCTTCCTGTTTAGGGTGTGCCAGTGTCCAATCACCTAGTGATTACTGAGGCTCTGTGTCCCATGATGTACGAGAAAGAAATAAAGGCAGACATTACAATTTGGTACAAGAGGAATCAGAGGGCCCTGCTCATTAGAGCTTACAATCTAAAAAGGAAGGGTTAATTGATACAAAAGGTAATAGTTGTGGGGGATGAGCTGATGGAGGAAGTAAAATAGTGTTAGTTAGAAGCAGGATAGCCATCTTTTAAGAGAAGGGTTTTCAGGGATCATCTAATGATGGATAGATAAGGGGACAGTCGGACAGATTGGGGTAGGGATTTCCAAAAGATGGGAGAAGCTCTGGAGAAATCCTGGAGGCGAGCATGGGAGGAGGTGAAAAGGGAGCTAGAGAGCAGGAGGTCTTGGGAGGACCGAAGAGCGCGGCTTGGTTGGTATTTTGGGACTAGGTTAGTGAAGTAGCTGGGGGAAGAGTTAGGGATGGCTTTGTAAATTATTGTTAGTACTTTGAATTTTAATTGCTGGGTGAGTGGAAGCCAGTGGAGGGATTGGCAGAGAGGGGAGGAGGACACTGAATGGTTGGTAGGGTGGATGAGTCTCGCAGCTGCATTCATTATGGACTGAAGGGGGATAGTCAATAAATGTAATCCAATGAGGAGGGAGTTGCAGTAGTCGAGGCGAGAGATAACAGGGAGTGAATTAGAAGCATGGTGGCGTCATTAGTTAAAAAGGGGCATATTCTCAAATTGATAAACACGTACACTTTTTATCTAATTATGTACACTTATGCACTTTTATGTCCCCCCCCTTTTTTTTTTCTTTTCTCTCTCTCCTTCTCACGAAGGGTAAGAGGTCTTCTTGCACAAAGAGAGGAAGGGGAAGGAGTAACTACAGGATTACCAAGTGGTTTGGAAGGGGGGGAGGGATAAGATTTAAGCGAATGTGGTAGTAGAAGATGTAATGTAATAAGGGTCTGGGGTGGGTGAGGAGGGTTTTTTCTTTTTTATTTGTAACAATGTATGAAGATTGTTGTATTGTAAAATGGAAATAATAAAAATTCTGATTATTAAAAAAAAAAAAAAAAAAAGGGGCGTATTCTGGAAATGTTGCAGAGGCTAAGGTGGCATGATTTGGACAGGGATTGTATGTGGGCCTGAAAGGACAGTTCAGAGTCTAAGGTTACCCCTAGAACCCTGGCATGTGGGGATGGACGTGTAGATCGAGAATAGTAGAGGTCCAAGGACAGAACCTTGATGGACCCCAATGGTAAGAGGAGTTGGAGAGGAGGAAGTGGAGTTTTAAGTGACACTGAAGGTGCGATGAGATAGGCAAGATTCGAACCAAGGGCGAGTGTAGCCATGGAGACCAAGCAAATTGAGTCCTTTGAGGAGGAGGGGGTGGTCAACTGTATCAAAGGCAGCGAAAAGGTCCAAGAGTAAGAGTATGGAATAATGACTGTTGGTTTTGGATGTTAGTAAGTCGTTTGTGAGTTTTAGGAGGGCAGTTTCTGTGGAGTGCTGTGGGCGAAATCCAGACTGAAGGGGATCAAGAAGGTCATTCTCTTTTTTTTTTTTTTTTAGAGCTCATTGGATTTTATTTGAAATGTGGATGACATTCATTTCTAGTAGATGAACTGAGCAAAGCACAATGTATGTCTACATGAGCAGCAAGGATGCAGATTGAAAGGAGGGTTGCAAAACCGGATACACCAATTTTCTCCTCTTCATCCACTATGGCCATTTCACAGAGCCTGGATATGGACATGTGGGGAAGGCGGCTCCTCTATTGCGAGATTCTTCATTTTAGTGTGATGGACTTGAGCTGGAGGTCTATCACAGCCAAGTATGAGATCACTTCTATGGGAAAGCAGACTGGAAATGAGAGAGGAGTTCCAGGAGGCAGTTGTATGGAGATCTTGTCTTGCTCAAAGTGAAAGCAAACCATGGTATCTGACCCCTCCTGGAAGGGGAAGAAGCTTTCTGTCTGCTCCGCTCCGAAGACATTGTCTACCTTAGAGTTCAAGATTATCGTCTTCTTAACTTCAAGGACATCAAATTGAGGGTTAAAGTGTAGCACATAATTCTTCTCATCTGTTCCCAAGTTTATGGCAAACTGTTTACAGCCCTCCGGAAGGAACCCCTTCACCTCCATAGAGTGACTGTGTTTGAGGCTGAAGTTATACAAGACAACACCATTATCTTCCATTCTGCTTCCTTATCAGACAAACTTGTAAGAAGGTTATTCTCAATGAGGTGTTTGCTCAGTCAGTTGTTACACTAAATGTTAAAGGAGTTTGGAGGCAAAAGGGAGTAAAGAGATGGGTCTTAGGTTGTTAAGATTGGTGGGGTCTACTGAGGCCTTTTTTGGTATGGGAGTGACTAACGCATGTTTTAGAGGGTTGGGAAAGATGCCAGTAGAGAGTGAGAGGTTGAAGATATGAGTTAAAGAGTGTAGGGTAGAGTCAGATGGTGACCTTCGTATTTGAGAAGGAACAGGGTCCAGGGGACAGGAGGTTAGGTGGGCGTTAGAAAAAAGTTTAGTGACTTCCTCTATAGTAGCTGGGTTAAAAGAGGGAAGTATTGATTCTGCAGGAGGACAAGGAGTGTAAAGCGAGGGAGATATCTGTAGAGTGGAGATCTTGAGACAAATTGTCTCAATCTTATTTTTAAAGTGATTAGCAATCTCCTGGGCAGTGAGTAAGTTAGAGGGTGGAGGTAATGGAGGATGAAGTAGAGTGGTAAAGGTAGAAAAGAGTTGACGGGGACTGCGTGAGAGGGTGTTAATGAGAGTGATAAAGTAGGTCTGTTTGGCAGTGTGGAGGCAGGAATGGTATTTTTGGAGGGCAGATTTATATTGGCTGAAATCTTGCTGTGACTTAGACGCTCAAGAGCGTGGCCAGGTTTTTTGAGGCTTCTGGTATTGTCTGTTTGCCAGGGTTGTAGAGGTCGGGGCCTGATTCTGTGTTTAGTGAGGGGGCGAAGGTATCCAGGGTGGATGACAGTGAACTGTTGTAGACAGAAGTGGGCAAGTTGGGGCAGGACAAGGATGTGATTTTGTCGTAGAGACAATTTGTAGCAGAAAAAATAAGAGAAGGGCTAAGATGCCGAAGGTTTCTACGGGTAAGTTTGGTAGTTGGAAGGCAAAGAGACACACAAGGAGAGAGTGAAACTAATAAGGTGGTGATCAGAGAGAGGAAAAGGAATATTTTTGAGGTTGTACGGAGTGCATAGGTAGGAGAATATGAGGTCAGGGCAGTTGCCAACAGAGTGAGTAGAAGCGTGTGTCCATTGTTTTAGGTCAAAAGAGGAGGTTAGGCTCAGCAGCTTAGAAGTAGCAGGAGTGTTCAGATTAACAGGGATGTTGCAGTCACCAAGAATGATTATTGGAATTTCAGAAGAGAGAAAGTAGAGTAGCCAGGCAGAGAAGTCATCAAGGAAGTTTGATACCGGTCCAGGGGGCCGATAGATCACAGCAATTCTCAATGAAACTGGAGAAAATAGAGGACTACACTGAGCTTCAAATGAAGAGAGGGACAGAGAGGGTGGGTGGATGAAGAACCTTAAATGTGCTTTGAGGGGATAGGAGGATTCCAACACCACCTCCTTTCCGTCCACTAGGCCTGGGAGAGTGAGTCCACAGGAGGCCACCATAGGAGAGAGAAGCAGGAGAAGGAAGGTCAAATTCTTGAATCCAGGTCTCAGTAATTGCGAGTAGGTTCAGGGAGTTTGTGATAAATAGTTCATGGATGGTGGTGACTGTTACAAACAGAGCGGGCATTACAAAGGGCACAGGAGAAGGGGAGGCTGGTTCTAGGCTGAAGAGGAATAAAATTAGATTGTGTGGATTGCGGCTGCTATCAGAGGTTGGGGGGTGCTGGGTATGTTGGCCGAAGGTAAATGATGGCGGTCCAGGATTTGGGAAAATATCTCCAGAAGTTAGGAGAAGCAGAAGGGTGAGAGAGGTGATATGGGAGTGTGACTTATGTGGGGGGACATGTCCCAGTGCCCTGCAGGTTTTATTGGTATATGGGTTCAGAATTAGCAGGAGCTGATACGTGCAGTAATAAGGTGAAAAAAGGAGTGAGGGTGATATATATAAGCTGTGGGGTGGAAAAGATTGGGGAAGGAGAGAGAATTTAAGGAGAGAGGATGCAACTGTGAGAAGGAAAAGTAGGGTGTGCATGATACAGATACATAGGCTACCCCCCCCTTCTGTCCATCATGAATGCTGCTGCCAGGCATCCACCTTACCAACTGTTCAGTGTCTGCTACCCCTCTATGTCAATCCCTCCACTGGCTTCCACCCAACAAATTAAATTAAAATAATAAACAACTTACAAACCAATCCAGAACTCAGGCCCCAGCTAAATCACTAATCTAGTCTCAAAATAAAAACCAAATTGTTCTCTTTGTTCCTCCCAAGACCTTCTGCTCTCTAGCTCCCTCGTCACCTCCTCCCATGCTCACCTCCAGAACTTTTCCAGAGCCTCTCCTATCCTATGGAACTCCCCAACCCCAGTCTCTCCTACTGTGTTTTCTTTAGACGATCCCTGAAAACCCTCCCCTTCAGAGAAGCCTATTCTGCACCCACCTAATAACTGTACTTTTATTTATCAGCTCATCCCTCACAGTTAATACCGTTTGCATCACTTGACCCTCCCTCCTAGAGCAAGGCCCTCTGATTCCTCCTGTATTGAATTGTTTTGTAACTGTACTATCTGCCCTCATGTTGTAAAGCGCTGCACAAACTGCTGGTGCTATATAAATCCTGTATAATAATAATCATTTTTGATACCAAAGGGCAATCCTGATGAGAAAGGCACAGTAAAACCTGTGCAGTTGACAAGATGGCTCACCCTCCAGCCTCTGCCTTCCTGGTTAGTAGTTAAAGCTAAGCTCCAGGCCAATATAAAAGGCATAGATTAATGCAAATCTGTATTTAGTAATACTCCATTAAATGTATTTTGTAAATACAAGGAGAGATACTGAATTCAGCTCAGTATCAGCCTCCACTAGTCCCTGTACAGCAGGTCCCAGATTGGATGAGGGAGAGGCAGCACAAAGACAATCAGTTGTCCTGAATTTCAAGCAGCATGCAGTTAAGTAGGAGGTAGCAGGGTGACAGAGATGAGTTCATTAGTCTGCTTCTTCTTTTTTCACTGTCCAGTCATAAGCCAAACGTGGGGAATAAACTGAATGCTACTTGCCATTTTTTTTTTACTTTTCTAAAAACTCCAAAACTAAAGCTTTCCCCTTCTGTGATATGTTAAGGAGGGGGCTGGGGATTTTACCATAATTTATTCTGTCTGTACTGTGCGGGAAGATTAGCTGTGCGAGTTAAATGTATACACAGTCTTTTCCAAAGGGTTATATATCTCAAGGCTTGGGTGGTACATTGTATGTTAATGCACTTTTAAACCAATCTGTACCTAAAGTTATTCTGAATCTGAATATTACAAGCTGTCTATAGAGTCCTGTGTATTATCCTGTTTCAAAAACCATATAAAAAGGTAAAAAATATGTTTTATTTCTAGGTATGCTGTGTGAATAGGAACACATAATAAATATACAGTGGGGGCTTCTCATATGTGAATGCAAAGGTTAAAACGCACTTTAAGGGCTCATGCACACAGGATGTTTTAGCAGCTGCTTTTAGGGGCATCTGGCATTTTTTTTTTTACTGCCTCTGAACTCTCCTCCATGTTAGCCTATGTGTCCATGCACACAAAATTTCAGAGGAGTTTGGAGGCAAAGGCATTTAGGGGCAGTAAAAAAAAAAAACTGCCAGTGCGTCCGTCCAGGAGCAGAGGCTGTTTAGCTGTAAAAATGCAAAACGCTGCTAAATGCAGCTAAACATCGTTTTGGACACTGCTTATTCCCGATAGCAGCGCTGGCGTTTTTTAAACCTCCTGTGTGCATAAACCCTAAAGGAGAAGTATAGCCAAAGCTATTTTGTCTCTACTTCTCTTGTAGGTCACGGGAGTGCACTTACTTCTGCACTCCTGTGAGCCGTTTTCAGCCGAAATCGGGCTAAAGCCTGCTGTTGACTGATGTAACTCTGTTCAAATGTAACAGTGAGATATGGAAGTTTCCCCACAGCACGCAGCAGAATAACAAGTTATTGAGGGAAAAATGTCTCAACACAGCACAATAGAAAGTATATGACAGAAGTTCTAACTCTTCCTTTTTCTATTTAAACTAAAAAAATGTTTTGGCTGGATTTCTACTTTAAATTGAAGTCTCTTTTTCAATCATTTTACAGTCTCTATACAATCTACTTGGTTAAGACAGATGCTGCATTAGATACTACAACATTTTGATAGCTCGTTAGACTATTTTAGATAATATTCACACTTACTTACATCAATCAAGATAGGATACTTTACTCAGAAATAGCCTCTTTTAACATTCATTTACCTTTCTTTGTAGGGCTGAGATAGTTATTTTACAGCCCAGTGCTTTTTCCAGGATTTATTTTTGTAAAGTAAAAGCTGCAATACACTCAGATGAATGCAAACGTATTGATATCTTACCAAAGGGAAAGTCTCTGATCAACTTCCTTTAGGAAACTGGAGTGGAACTTGTGTAAGGGATCAAAGTTGGAGAAAATAAGATTTCTTAATTGTTCTGGCATGGAGTCATCCTTATTTACGGTGTTCTGAAAGCACTGAGAAACAAAACAAAATGAATTGTAATTTTTATAGTCCTTTAATAAACAATATGTTCAAAGAAGACATTTTCTGTGCATGTTGATACATACAGAATATCCTTAAAGGGAGTATCTGTAAGAATTGTAATTTCTGTTGCTGTAATAGTAGAGCTTTACCTCTAATGAATAGTGGAGTGTGCCGTTATTCATATGTATTGTTTTCCTGTCAGAGTAGAAATGTAAGTTCATGGTTATGAGGCCCCAGTGTCAAGATTTCTTTGAGGAATGGTTTTTCTCCTGCCTCAGCTCATGGCTGATGACAGACACTCTACAAGCAGCTGATGGTAAAGATGGTAAAATGGTCATGTAGTATTTGTAACACCATAGTGTATAGATTGTCTGTTATCAGCACTGAGCTCAAGCAGCACATAAAGTGCTTTGAAAAAGTATTCATACCCCTTCACATTTTCCACGTTTTGTTCTGTTACAATCAAAAATGTAAATGTATTTTATCGGGATTTCATGTGATAGACCAACACAAAGTGACACATAATTGTGAAGTGGAAGGAAAATGATAAATGGTTTTCAAAATGTTTTACAAATAAATATGTAAAAAGTGTAGTGTGCATTTGTATTCAGCCCCCAATACTTTGTAGAACCACATTTTGCTGCAATTACAGCTGCAAGTCTTTTTGGGGATGTCTCTACCAGCTTTGCACATTTAGAGAGTGATATTTTTGCCCATTCTAATTTGCAAAATAGCTCCAGCTGTCAGATTGGATGGAGAGCATCTGTGAACAGCAATTTTCAAGTCTTGCCACAGATTCTCAATTAGATTTAGGTCTGGACTTTGACTGGGCCATTCTAACACATGAATATGCTTTGATCTAAACCATTCCATTGTCTCTCTGGCTGTATGTTTAGGGTCGTTGTCCTGCTGGAAGGTGAACCTCCGTCCCAGTCTAAAGTCTTCTGCGGACTAACAGGTTTTCTTCTAAGATTGCCCTGTATTTGGCTCCATCCATCTTCCCATCAACTCTGACCAGCTTCACTGTCAATGCTGAAGAAAAGCATCCCCACAACATGATGCTGCCACCATCATGTTTCATGGTGGGGATGGTGTGTTCAGGGTGATGTGCAGTGTTAGTTTTCCGCCACACAAAGCGCATTGCTTTTAGGCCAAAAGTTCAATCTTGGTCTTATCTGACCAAAGCACTTTCTTCCACATTTGCTGCGTCCCCCACATGGATTCTCGCAAACTGAAAACAGGATTTCTTTCAACAATGGCTTTCTTCTTGCCACTCTTTCATAAAGGCCAGATTTGTGGAGTGCACGGCTAATGGTTGTCGTGTGGACAGATTTTCCCACCTGAGCTGTGGATCTCTGCAGATCCTCCAGAGTTACCATGGGCCTCTTGACTGCTTCTCTGATTAATGCTCTCCTTGCCAGGCCTATCAGTTTAGATGGACAGCCATGTCTTGGTAGGTTTGCAGTTGTATCATACTCTTTCCATTTTTGGATGATGGATTGAACAGTGGTCTGTGAGATGTTCAAAGCTTGGAATATTTTTTTTATAACCTAACCCTGCTTTAAACTTCACAACTTTATCCCTAAACTGCCTAGTCTGTTCCTTGACCTTCATGATGCTGTTTGTTCACTAGGATTCTCTAATAAACCTTTGAGGGCTTTACAGAACAGCTGTTTTAATACTGAGATTAAATTACACACAGGTGAACTCTATTTACTAGTTAGGTGACTTCTGAAGGCAATTGGTTCCACTAGATTTTAGATAGGGGTATCAGAGTAAAGGGGGCTGAATACAAATGTACAGCACACTTTTCAGAAATGTATTTGTAAAAAAATTAGAAAACCATTTATAATTTTCCTTCCACTTCCCAATTATGTGCCACTTTGTGTTGGTCTATCACATAAAAATCCCAATAAGATACATTATTGATTTTAACATGGGAACGCGTGGAAAATTTCAAGGGGTGTGAATATTTTTTTTCAAGGCACTGTAGATGACAATGTATCCTGATAATTGCACTGGGCAAAAATACAAGTAAATATTAATTATAAAAAAGTAACTCTCAAGTGGTAAGGCTGCAATATATAAAGAGTGCAAATTCACAGTATTGCAAAAGCTCTTTAGTGAATTTTTATTTTAAGTTTTCAAGTGGATAAAGAACAAGGAATATTTGCCACAAAAGGCATATGTGCAGTCTAGCTACATGATTTAAAAACCTACCTTTGTCATCAGCAACCAGATATTGACTTTCTATTTCTAGTGCATGAATCTGATTGGTTGCTCAGAGAAACAAACATCATCTTTCAGACTCTTAAATATGTAGCCTCATGTTTGAGGAAATCTGTGTCTTGAGGAACATACAGTTCCTACTGGTGATTGTGTATAAGACGACAGAACTGCATTTTTCAGAGGAAGTGTTGATCTCCAGGTTTTATATAACTTTAAAAGAGTTCATGTGGACCAAGCTAATTTCACTAACAGTTGCAGCAGCTGAAAGTGCAGTATAAATGATAAGAATTCTCAGCTGCATACAGCATACCTTACTGTGTTTGAGATTTTCCCATCCAGCTACCAAAACAAAATCAAATCAGGCTGAGTGCTGCTCAGCCATTCAGAGGAAGCTTTGTACAATATGGATGAATACAAAGCTTCAACTAAATGGCTGAGCAGTCCTCAGCCCAACACTCTTTTGTTCTGGAAGAGGGAAGGTCTTGCCCTGCTGCTAGAACACAGAGCTGTATACTGTATACAGCTGAGGTTACATACAGTTTATTCATTTCACCCAGCTGCTGCAACTGTTAGCGAAGTAAATATTTATTTTGGACCAGCCTGGTCCAAATTAACTATTTAAAGGTAGATAAAACCTGGAAATCAGCTTTAAGGCTGGGGATCAAGCATATAAAGAGAACAGAAAAGTCAAAGGTTAAAGGAGAACACTATAACAAAGATACTGTCTACCTCTCTGTGTTCAACCATTTACTGAAGAATAGTGAATCTAAATTTGAACATATGGATCAATGTACTTTGCAATAAAAGTGGATATTACCACTGTAATGACTTCAAGATCTTTAAGATAAGTGCACTCTGTAGTTGAAACCTCCTTTGCAATATAGTAGGCTTTGTCAGTTGGAAATCTCTGCGGAGAGGAAAATGTAATAGTGAACAGAAAGCAAACATTTCATATTTAGCAGTAGCAATGCATTCATTTGCTTCTCTTGAACAGGTTTAGGTAACATGCAGTTTTCCAACCAGGTTTGCAAAAGTGCATTATTAATACCTGCATTTTTCACAGCAAAGACAAGCTAAGTCTTCTGTATTAAAGCCCAGCTTTAGCCAAAACTATTTTTGAATAACGTTAAGAAGTCTTAGGCCTGTTTCACATGCGTTTCAGCTTGCAAAAGAGCAGTATGAACAGCAAGTTTTTGCAAAGCTATCGGCAAGCTTCGAGCAGCTTTCTCTAAGCCTTTAGAGCGCCCCTTAGCTGCTGTTTGGAAATGTTATACACCTCTTAAAGTGGAGTTCCACCCACTTTTACAACTCTTCAGCATCCCTCACTAAACTGTGCACTGTAAACGAATTTGATATTTTTACATTTTTTTTCTCAGCACCTATTGTATTCATTTTTCACTTTCTCCATCCTGGCCGTGGCCCATCGCATCATTTCCTGTTTGCAATGCCTTCTGGGAAGGGGCGGCAACTTCCTCTGACACTGTCATTGCTATGGAAACCTGACCTGAAACCTATTACACTGCTTGTGCTGCACTGAGCATGTGCGAGATCTGCAAGGATGAGATCCAGGAAGAAATATAGTCTGGCTTCAGATGCCCATACTTAAGATGGCCACGGCCTGCTGTAAGTTTATAAAATAACAAACTACTGCTATAAACTAACAAAACAAACCTTAGTTTACAGACTAACTTTACTAGAATACATTAAGTTTGTGTATTATAGGGGTATTTTTATTTAAAAAGTATAATTTCGGCCGGAACACCACTTTAAGTGGAACTTTACACATAACAACTTGATAAAAAAAAAAAAAAAAAGAACATTTAGCATGGAACATACATTCCACATTACTAAATATGCTACCAACATTAGTGTGTACTGTAAATTGCCTTCACCATTGTTCCTGTTTCTTCTTGCTGGGGGCTGCCATTTTTATGAAGCCCAGAGCCCCTGAGCAGCACTATATCTTTAGGCTATCAGCAAATCGGCCTTTACAAATTCAGCACAGTGACAAAAACTAGAGAGCAAATGAGAATGTGCAAAGAAGGGCGAAACACTATATTCCTGGATTTTAAACAGCATAGGCACTCCTTTTCAATATTTTACAAAGCTAAACCTGCAAAAGGGGCCAGCCTGAAGTGATCTAGCAGGACTCTAGCAGTTCCACTTTAATGGGAGTACTGAATGTCACTTTACATAAGTCACTAGCAGACTTCAGCAGGCTTTCAACAAGCTTCAAGTAATGAATCTTGCTAGCAGCTTGTTTAAAGTGACAATCAACGCTCTCATTAGAATCTGTGTTCAACGTTTACAAACTGGAGCTCAATAATACCTTAAAATAACATTTGCTAAAAGCACTGCAAATACTTTGTAAAAGTCTGCTGCTTACCCTGCTCTTATACAAGCTGAAGCCCATGTGAAACATGCCTGAGGACCTCTTTTTTTGTTGTTGTCTGATTATCTGGTGGGGAAATTTCCTCATTTGTTACGTGTGTCACCAGTACAAGAAACAGACCTCGGTGCACACATTAGGCATCAAAAAAGTCACTTTTAAGGGCATTTGACTTTTTCTGCTTCTAAATGCCCCTCCACGTTAGCCTATGTGTCCATTCACATATAGGCATTTACAGGCGTTTAGAGACCGAAAAAAAAAACCCAGAGCCTGTGTATTCAGAAGAGGAGCATTTTGCTGCTAACAAAAACACCTGACACACCTAAACACATGCTAGTCCTAGGCGTGTCAAGCACTTGATTTTACATTAATTTCAGTGGCCAGAATAAATTCATATTCTTGCCAATGAAATGAATGCTCAAGCGCTTGATGTGCCTAAACGCGTTTGCAAAAAAAAGTAGCTTTAGGTGTGATTTTCTCCTGTGTGAAGAAAGGCATTTAGAAGAGCTGGGTAAATGCCCAGTGTGCATAGGGCCATAAAGCACACAGAGGTTGCCAGTATATGAAGACACCCAAACAAAACACACACAGAGGCTCTTCCCCCAATCTTAAACATGTTTTGGTTAATATCTTTATCCCTGGTGGAGAGATTTCACATCTCTTCCTGATGCTGTGGCACAGACAGCAATATAGACTAGATGCCTGTTTCGGCTGGTGCTGGGCTTTAAAGAGTCTGTAGAACAATTGTGTGTTTTTCCCATATCGATAAGATTTAAAATGTTCATTATAACCTCACTAAGAACTGACATTTTTCAAGTGCTCTGAACTGGCATAGCTGTGCAACAGCTATACCCCTTATCACAACTGTCCTCAGAAAGTCTTTTATATCAGAGACAGGGTGGGACATAGTTAGGTCGATATATATTTGGACACAGGCACACATTTCAAACTTTTGGCTCTGTATGCCACCAGAATAAAATTAAAATGAAACAATCCAAATGGATCTGAAGTGCAGACTTTCAGCTTTAATTCAAGGGGTTGAACATAAATATCAAGTACAAATTTTAGGAACTGTAACCATTTTTATACACAGTCCCTCCATTTTCAGGGGCTCAAATGTAATTGGACAATAAATATAATCATAAATAAAATGTTCATTTTTATTATTTTGTTGAGAATCCTTTACTGGCAATGACTGCCTGAAGTCTGGAACCCATGGACATTACCAAAGACTGGGTTTCCTCCTTTCTGATGCTTTGCCAGGCTCTATCTGCAACTGTCTTCAGTTGTTCTTGGTTTATGGGTCTTTTTGCCTTTAGTTTTGCCTTAAGCCAGTGAAAGGCATGCTCAATTGGATTGAAATCAGGTGACTAACTCAGCCATTGCAGAATATTACACTTTTCCTTCAAAAGCTCCTGGGTTGCTTTTGCAGTGTGTTTTGGATCACTGTCCACCTGTACTGTGAAGCGCCGTCCAATCAACTTTGCTGCATTTGGCTGAATCTGGGCTGACCGTATATCTCTAAACACTGCAGAATTCATTCAGCTGCTTCTGTCTTCTGTCACATCTTCAACACCAATGACCCAGTGCCACTGGAAGCTATGCATGCCCATGCCATCACACTGCCTCCACCATGTTTTACAGATAACATTGTGTGCTTTGGATCGTGAGCTGTTCCAAGCCTTTTCCACAGTTTTTTTCTTCTCGTCATTCTGGTACAGAATAATCTTAGTTTCATCTAGTCCAAAGAATGCTTTTCCAGAACTGGGCTGGCTTTTTTAGATTTTTTTGGCGAAGTCTAATCTGGCTTTTCTATTCTTCAGACTTATGAATGGTTTGCACCTTGTGGTGAACCCTCTGTATTTGCTCTTGTGAAGTCTGTTCTTGATTGTAGACTTTGACAATGATACGCCCACCTCCTGGAGAGTGTGCTTCACTTGTCTGGATGTTGTGAATGGGTTTTCCTTTACCATAGAGAAGATTCTGCGATCATCCACCACTGTTGTCTTCCGTGGATGTCCAGGCCTTTTTATGTTGCTGAGCTCACCAGTGCGTTGTTCTTTCCTCAGAATGTACCAAACTGTTGATTTGGCCACTCCTAATGTTGCTCCTATCTCTCTGATAAATGTGTTTCTTTTTTAGAAGCCTTACAAGGCTTGTTTCACTTGCATGGGCAGCTCTTTTGAATGCATGAGGTAGGTTCACAGCAATAGATTCCAAATGCAAATACTACACTTAAAATCAACTCCAGACCCTTTACCTGCTTAATTGATAAAGAAATAATGAAGGAGTAGCCCACACCTGGCCATGAAACAGCTTTTGATTCAATTGTCCAATTACTTTTGTTTCCTTGAAAAAGGGGGATGGCTTTTAAGAGCTGTAATTCCTAAACCCTTCCTTCGATTTGAATGTACATCAATTTAAAAGCTGAGAATGTCCACTTTCAGCCCATATCCATTATATCAGTGGTTCTCAACCCTGTCCTCAAGTACCCCCAACAAGGCCACGTTTTGGGAATTTTTCTTAGCTAAAATAGCTGTCTAAAATACCAAGCCATTGACTCTGATTTAAAGCACCTGTACAAGATAAAGGAAAACCTTCAAACATGGCCTGTTGGGGGTACTTGAGGACAAGGTTGAGAACCACTGCATTATAGAACTAAAGCTTGAATATGTTTTGGAAAATACCTTAAAACTAAAATTGTGCCTGTGTCCAAATATATATTGGCCTAAACGTATCTGGCCAGGTCTATGCGAATTATTACTAACAGTGTTGCATATTTTCTGGTGCCTAGATCGTATTTAAATATCCTACACAACTGTTGAAGTGAAAGCCAAAGTAAGACTGTAAAAATAGGGACTATTAATACATTAACTGTTTGGTTAAATTGATATTTCCAAGGCTTCAATTAAACGTTAAGGTATAATTTAGGAAAAGCTTTGACTATGTCATGCCAAAGTGATATTTTTCTTTGCTATTCACATAGGTTAATCTGCCAAACATTTCCAAATAAAGACAGTCATAGACAGATCGAATGTCTTTCCTACAACCATGATTTGACAGGGGAATCCCTCCCGCTGAACAGAGTGATTTGTGATAGCAGCTATAACAGCTCCTAGCGAAAATTGCACATCAATTCAGGCAGGCTGATTGTACCCAAGTTGATTGATCGATTGAACTTGGGTACATTCAGCCTGCCCATACATGCTTCAAATCTCGTTCCTGCTGAACTGGCCAAGATTTGAACCATTTGTGGCTGGATTTAAATCAATTACTTTTGGATTTCTTTCTTCAGTTTTCATCTTGTATGATCAACTGAATTGTATACACTGTATCATTTTTACATCTGAACATATACATAGGAAAAAAAATCTGTGTGTGCCATTGCATAAAAATGTCAGAAGGATCAAAATAGAAAGGCAGAAGAGTACCTTTTTCCGGCTATCCTCCTCATCATCAGTTCTGATGCAGATTTGCTCATTCAGCAATGGACTGATGAGAGGAGAGGAAGGCTTTCCATCAGGACTTAGGTTTGGAGATAATGTGGAGTTTAGCCCTGTTGTTGCTCCTTGAGAATTAATTGACAGTTCTGAAAGGTGTGGACTCCCTGTTAATGAACCTATAAACAACAAAGATACTTATTAAGTGTGCTGTACTTTTTAATCCAAACATAAAATATCAAACCTACTCTAAAGCACAAGCACTCTAGTAGAAATACACACAGCTCAGAATACAGTGGGCTTAATCCCCAACAGACAAATGTATCCAGTGACTAATAATTACAAGATAAAAAAGAAAAAAAAAACACATTGTCCCATAGGCATGCCCCATATTTAGTTCTCCTGAAGGATATGCTCTGCAAATTATCAAAGCAGGGTTCACTTTCTCCAGCGTGCTAGAATGATTATAAAATCAGATATTATGCTTATATTTGAGCTATAGGTACACATGAAGGATCATTTTAATAGTTTTTTTCAAATTAGACAGGACACAATATATGAAGGAGTGAATCTGCTTAGCAACTACATTACAGAAAGGACATGTGTTAAGAGAGAATCTACAGAGGTCTACTAATTGACAAAACACCACTTCAGCTGGGACAAATGACAAAGGATGGAAGAACTACATTGCCAGTACTACACATAACAGACACAGTATACCTTTTGACGTAATTCCATTCATGCTCCACTGAACGCTTGGGACAGAGATACTAGCATAGCTAGTCATTCATTCAATGAAGAAAAATACACACAGGATAAGAAGTGATGGCAAACAAATAGCACATCAGGTCTTGACAATTTGAAAGGAAACGTGAGTGCCATTCAGAGGAAACCTGATTAGCCTGTGCCTAGGAAAAAGTCCCCAAACTTATCACAGCTGTAGGATTAAGGATTCCAGAAGGTTAGGGAAAAGATTTACAAGAATACTTCCAAAATGTGTAAGAAAGAAATGTGAGAATCTTCATTGGTGTCGGCTATAGAAAGTCAATACAGCAGTGGAGCACCTGATGGAACTTTAGCATTAACTGTGGCATTCCCAGTGTTTGTACAATAAAAGATCACTATGTGTCCATGCACTTTGAGAATTTTATTTACCAATTTTTATCAATCAATACTTAAAGTACAACTACTCTTTTTGTAGAAAATCTCTCAGCCTCCCTCCCTAGCCCCTAAGCTAATATAAACTACAACTTTCCCACCATGGTGCATACTTACCTCACTGTGGTGGTCTTTACATCCTTCAAGCAGAAATCCTCCCCAGTGCAAGCCACATCTGTGTAGTAACACCCTTACACAGACAATTATGAAGCTGTACTTTTACAGCAGGAGATGCTAGAACAGGGGTGCCCTCTGATGTGGCCCGTGACCTCCTGTTCTAGGATGGTGGGTCGGCAAGCCCAGATCGTGGGTTTTTGCCCCACCGTCCCAGAGTATCAGTGTTGAGAATGGAGCAGAAGAATGCAGCTGTAGTAGAGAGCAGAGCCGATGCTTCCAGAATAGCGCCAGCTCCTGTCACAGGTGGCGTGATGCCAAATGCATTACGGCTGGGACAGGAAACGCCAGTAATACCTGCAGAGTGATTCATGAAGTGAAAATTGTCCTTAAAGTTCAGATTTTTTTTCATTAAAAAATCACATTGCAATGGGCATATCTGTTCTAGTTCTGCACTGGTTACTCTGGGCTGCTTTCAAACTGATCCGCAGGTTACCTGCACTGAGCCATAGACTTCTGTTACTACCTGTGGGTACTACTCCTGAATGCAGGAGTTTTGTTGCACTTTCAGAAAGCGCACCACACCTGCAGGATATAATAGAATTCCATGGCAAAGTGCAGCTAACCCGCAGGAAAGCCACTGGTGCACTGCGGTGTCAGTAAACCAAAGCACATCAGTGTGAAAGCAGTCTTAGACACCTTTCACATGATCTGTCCGATTGGGTCCGCCTTATGTTAATTTACACCTGCCTACCTCCAATCCGTCTGGACGGATTGGATCGGAGGGCCCATAGAGTAGAGCGAGCGGTGTCTGCTCTGCATATGCAGAGTGGATGTGGACCTGTCATCTGCCCACTCTGCTCATTGTGGCCCATGACTGGTTTCCAAGTCACTTAAGTGGCCCTTGCCCTTCAAAAGGTTGGGCACCCCTGTGCTAGAAGTATGGCTTCATCATGTCTATTGGGAGTTACTGCGCATGGGAAGCTAGCGCCAGGGGAAATTTTTTCATGGCTGTAAATACCATTGGAGAAGTATGCACTGGGTGGGGTGATTTTGGGTTCTAAAGGTTCTGGTTCTAAAAGCTCTTTGCTTCTTTGATAAAGACTCAGTGAGTCATCCCAGTGACTCATTTCTCATTGAAGGGCACAATTCAAAGGTTTAGACACATTGTGCATTAAAGCACATAGCTCTGCTGTGCTGTGCCTTTGGCCAACCCATAGTTCTTATAGGAGTAAATTGTCATGTAATAAATGATTAGCAGAAAAATAATGTTATTCATTTTAAAACTTATCAAATTAACATTATTTTCAACATTTATTGTAAAATATAGAGATCTGCTGCTGCTGATCATGCGATGAAGTAAAAGATTGAAGAATTCTGTATGCTAGATTTCAGCACTTGATTTTCTCTGTGTAAAATAAGCAAGCAGGTAATCTTTACTCAAACTGAACACAGCAGGCAGCAGTGGGGTGCTTCTCATGCAGCAGTATGTGTGCCAGCACCCTAATAAAGGTGCTAGTAGGGACATATGTCATTGATATATAATAACCCTAAAACAGAACTGGTTTCTAACTTCACTAAAAATTCATTATTGGACAATATTATATTGCTTTCTATTTAGGTTGTTAGGGTGGAGTTTTTCAGTGTGTCTGGAAAAATGGCCACGTGCAGTTCTAAATCTACAAAACAATATTAAACACACACTTCAGGAAGAAATTACACAAAAGTGTGCCAATTTTATTGATGCTAAAAACCAGTATTACAAATTTAAACATTTTGAAGAAGTATATGTGTACCACAGGAACTGTATTAATTATTCAATGGAATACTACTTTGCTAAATATCAAAAAACAGTTAAGAGTATGTTTACCCATTCACCTATATCTGCAAAGACTCTGGCTCCTTGCACACACTGGGAAATGAAAAGGGTAAAAGCAAAAATCCAAACCAACTGGTGCCATAAAAAAAAAACAGAATACTCTAGCACCAACTTACACAAGACAGGCAACAGTGTGAGGGCATAGAAAATCTTGGTCATTCAAAATCTAAAGATTAAAAAGCATGCAAAAATCTTCACTTCATGACCAAACTACCAACAAGCTAGCCTACAGTTCACTAAATCTATTTACCGTCACAAAACGAAATCAGAACTTGTCCAAAGACTTTCCACTACATACATATCCAAAAAGAAGGTGATCTCATGAAAAATTAAGCAAATTACATTTAAACGAAAATTACAAGAGACCATTAAAATTATATCCTTTAGCAGCTGGGAAGACAAAGTTACTACAATTCATTGGCCAGGATGTGGAAATTAATTTGCAATTACATCTATTGAGAGTCATATGTAACTAGCTTAAATCTAAATGCAATTGTGATTAGCTAGGTTTTTATATTTAAAGCATTTTATAGATGTAATTGCAATTTATAGGCTTTTTATATACTTGATTAATAAGTAAAAAAATAGTTTCACTTTACATATTTTCTATATATGGCACCATAACACAAATTTATGTTGGGTAACACCACTAAAACAGAATTCTATAGCCCTTATATATATATATATATATATATATATATATATATAAACGTTTCTCTCTTATGAGCAAAACATTTTTTTCAACCTTCCTAGAACAAATTCAAAATCTACTGCAGTACATTTTTGAAGGGATTCTCACCAGAACTGTGAAATATTTGGGTTATAAAAGTGCACTTCTTTAGTCTCCCAATCTTTTTAACACTTGAACACAGTATGCTGAATCAGACCAGCCAGCAATGAAGCCTTATAATTATTAACTGTATTATTTCAAAAGTGAACATATTTTTCAAACTACTGCTGTGTATATGATTACTTGTAAGAATAACTGGGCCTGCAATTGGGTGAACATACTAAGGAATTCAATAACATCTGTAAGTTACAATTAGCGGTTTAAGAATATCTCAGTTGAATAATGACCTAAAACTGCTTACAAAATCTTTCCAGAAGCCAAAAGCATATTTTGCTAATGAGAGTAGTCTAACATGATTACTGGCCAATTAAAGATCACATAATGGCTTTTAAAATGTTTTTTAAAACCCAATAATAGTTTCCAAAAATCTTAAGATCTCAAGATAAAGTTCTTCTGCTTTTTCAGCCACAAATATATACAAAGGTATATGTAGGAGGAGCAAATAAGACAAAAATAACTCATTAACAGGTCAACGGCAGTTGAAGACCATAATAATGGCAAAATATTCAGCCAATATGCTGGCGTACATTCCTAAACATTCAATTATTACAAAGAGCTCAAGCTCGCACTGCTAATGCTGTAGCCTGTTTTCTTCTATACAGGAATTCAATGTACAGATATGTTCAGTTATTTAGATGTAGTTATAGTCATGTGAAAAAGTAAGTAGACATATGGAAATTATTGACTTTTTCAACATATTTGATCAAGGCAAATATTAGATCCTGATTTGAATAGTGCCCACTGATAAAGGTGATATACTTGCACAAATGAAATAAAATGTCCATGGTGTATTAATTTCCATGATTTAATTGGCCAAATACAGATAGAAAAAGTAAGTGCACCTCTACATTTACCACCACTTTAAATCCATGAAATTATAGTAGAAATTAGAGAGAATTTAGTGTTCCAGATCAGAAACTTCTAAGGCTAGGTTCACACATATGCAGGTCCTGTGTGCCCTGTATGAATGGGCTGCTGTACCGGCAGGAAACATGTGGAAAAAGCCTCTAACCCTTTTTTAAAAACATGGTAGCATAGAACTGCATTGTAGACCCACACAGAGTTTTCCGATGCGTGGGGGTGCCATTAAAAATGGTGCATCTGCTAAACCCTGTGGGTTTTGGAAAGCGTGTGATTAGTATGCATTCTCCAACCCACATATGTGTGAAACTACCCTTAGGAAACATGCAGGTGTAAACCTTGTTTAAAAATCAGATAACTTGGGTATAGTGTTCTCTACTAACACGTTTGATGTCATCATGTCAAGATCCAAAAAAAAGCCAAGGCCCTCAGAAAGCTGTGGATACCTATGTAACTATGTGTATGGATTTTAAAAGATTGTAAAATGATTTAAAAATCAGTAAAAAGAGCAAAGAAAATAATCTACAAGTTTAGATTGCAAACAATTACTAATTTGTCCAGAACTGGCTGAGCCAGCAAATTAAACCCAAGAGCAAAAGTGCATGCATCCACAGTCAGAAATACATTGCATCAATTCAACCTGTGTGAGACAGGTGTCAATAGAAAGCCTTTGCTGTTTAAAAAGAGTATAACAAGATTGCAGTCTGTCATGAACCCTACAGGCAAAGACCTGGTGTTCTGCAACAATGTGTGTCAAAAATTGAGTTTGGTCACAGTAACTGTAGACATGTTTACCACAAAATTAAGACAGTATCTTAGGAGCTTGACTGCGAAGCATTACTGCGAAGTATGAAGGTGGAATGTTATAATTTGGGGTTGCTTTGGTGCTTCAGCGCCTAGGCAGCTCACAGTCTTCGAGTCAACTTTACATCCTGCATGATCTCAAAGCGTACTCGATAATAACGCAAGACCATCTGTGCTAACATTAAAGACTGTAATTGAGTCTTTCAACATGAGAACGATCCAAAGCACACCAGCAAATGCACCAGGGATGGCTCGGAAAAATAAAGAAATAGAGGGTTATGGATTCTCCTAGTTAAAGAAGTAATTTTATTCCCATTGATATTTTTTAGGGGGTGGGGGTTGATATGGGCAGTTCATGGAAGGAAACCCAGAAGAAACTGTGGGGCAGTTTTAGAAAATGTCTACAAATAAGTCATTTTCGCTACATGGGACAACAGCTTTTGATTCGAAGGGTGCACTTACTTTTTTCAATGTACACCATTACATCTATTTATAGTTTTGTCGAGTAAATGGTTCAAAAAGGCAAAGTTCTTATTCAAGCATATCACCTTTATCTGTAGGCACTGTTTAAATAAAGATCAAATGTTGGTAATGATGTCCACTTTCAATATGTTGAAAAAGGCAAGAATTTCAATAGAGTATACTTCATTCTTCATATGACTGCATGTAGCTCAGTCATCTATATAACTATCAACTTTGTGTCACGTGATTCTGTAAGTTCAAAGATTTGAGACAAACACACCTAATAAACCTTGTGTCTAAAAATACCCTAGAAATACCCTAAGCACAGGTAATCATTCTAATCATGTGAAAGCCATTGCAAGGAGCTTTTAGCAAGAAAGTTTGCACATAAGAGAGAAGCAGAGGTCACCACCTTTACTTTGCACCAGTGAATAAAATGCAAACAGATGTTTTTAAGCATGAAATACAGAGAAGCACAGTAGGCAGAAAATCTAGTGTATGTTAACATCTTACCCAGTGACTATGTTATCACCACAGATGGTCAGCAAATTGACAAAAACAGATAAATGACAGTTGTACAGTAGGTTGGATATAGGTAAAGTTTTTGGTGTCGTTGAAGTTAAGCAATGCATTACATGCACAGAAATTCACCAAGCTGAACATAACATGGGCAGCCAGTGACTTTCTCAGCCAGTACACTCATGTAGTAATATCACACAGAGGTGTCACCATCTCATACTACAACTGCTGTCCATGGTGTAACATGGAGTATTTTTCACTAGTGCAAATATGTAATCACAAACATGTTTGAGTAGTGAAAAAGACACACTATTCTGTAACAGTGATACCTTTTAATGGCATACAATACCACTTATTAGACCAACATCTTTGTTAGGCATATTATCTGTTAGCCATTCAAAGATTTAAGCTCCATGCACACTTGCATTTTTTTAAGCTCCTAGAAGCTGATATTAGCATTTTTCTGCTCCTATGAGCTAAATAATGTTATCCAATGTGTCCATGGACACTACCTTAGGCTATTACCATTTTTTTGAGCTTCAGCATCTAGGAGCAGAAAGAAAAATTGTTTTTGCAGAGCTTCTTGGAGCGCTTTTCTAGCAGAAAAATTGCTCAACGCTCATAAAAGCTGCTAAACGCTCCTAAACACCACTAACAGTGTTTTTAAGGTTTTTTTTGTTTGTTTTTTTTAAAGAACTGCAAACAACACTAACGCTACTAAAAAATGCTTTTGCCAGCATTTTTTTATCCAGTGTTCTTTTAGCTGAAAAAAAATGCTAGTGCGCATGGCGCCTGTGTTTTTAGTTGGCCATTAAAGTTTTCTTGCCAATACAGCGCAACATTTGTTCCCTGTTAACACAGTACAACATTATTTTTGCTTCTGTTTCAGTGTAAAAACCATTGTTACACCTTGGTCATAAATGTAGTGCTTTTTAAAAAATGCCCCTCCCAGATGAACATCAGTGATCTTTGCCATGGTAACAGCAATCTTAAGACACATCACAGAAAAAGCAGTGTTAAAAAATGTTTTCCCTTTACCTACTCCAGTTTCTTTTTGATAAAGGCCAGAGTGTAAAAAGGAAGATATAAACAACAAAGAAGGACTTCTAGGCAGTAAGGGAAATCTGCATGGTCACAGCTGACAGATAGAGAAAAGCATGGAGAAAGTAAGGCATAACTGTTTATCTCCATTTCAGTCCAACTACTATGAGGATAGCCAGCACAACTGTTTAGCACGTGCTATTCTAGAATGCAGAAGACATTACAAATGAAATTGAAGATTCGCCTTCATGATATCAAATTTAAAAAAAATCTCTTTCAAGTTCAGTTAAAATGGACTTGGCTGAATTTTGATAATACATTACAGTGTAACTAAAGGCAAAACTTTTTTGTTCCGATTTTAGGATAGAGTAGGGGAAGGTTATGACCCCCGTTAGTTTTTTTTTTTGTTTTTTTTTTGCCATTTGTGTCCCATTGGGGTGATTTCCCTTCACTTCCTGTCCCATAGCCAAACAGGAAGTGAAAGGAAATCACTCCAAAGTGAGGGAATCCCAGTGTATCACCAGAACTAGTGTCTCCATTGGAAGATTTCCCCTCTGTTAAGTGTTCTGATGTCAACCCAAAATTTGGGATTTTCTTTCACTTTTGGTGATAACGGTAAAAAGGACAAATAGAGGGGCTGAAACTCCCTAAAGCGGCAGACAGCAATACAAACCTGACAGGAGTTCTAATCCTTCTTCACTCTACACAGAACTAAAAAAGTAAAAGTTTTGCCTCTAGTTACACTTGAATTAAAGGCCCATAGCAGAAACTAGGCATTGTTATGAAGAATACACAATTTTGTTAAAACTCTGGCTTACTAGATCACTGTTGTTGCAGGGTAAAGGGTCATGTATTCATAAAGGGGTAATTTAAAGAAAGAAACATTAAAACGAGACCAGGAAAAATGTAAGTAACGGAGGATAAAACATGCTGGAGGATGAGGACAGCAGCCCCTTCCACATCCTTTGTTTGAGGTACAGTACATGCAGACAAAAGCAGTGCTTAAAAAAAAATATATAGATATCCGACTTTATAGTATGTTAACAAATGACAAGAATGAGAGTGAACTTTCCAGAGTTACACACCACAAGCATTAGTGTTTAAAGCTTGCTTGGAAAACTAAGAAAGTAAAGGGCATAACACATTGGATACAAGCAGCCCATATGTTAAATGGCATTTTGCATATGTGTAAGCCACCCAGGAATGTAGAAAAAAAATGGTTTGTCTTTCATATAATTTGCAAAACCCTAAAGATAATCATATACTTCAGTCAACAGATGGCTGTTAAGAAAGAAGCCAAATGATGATTTGCATAAACATGCATCCTACTCCTTGCAGACACCACAAATGCTCCTTCTCTCTCCCTGCTCAACTCCACTATTTGGACCTATGGTATCCTGTATAATGGTTTGTCTTCTAGGTTTAGGCCTGGCTGGGTCAACAATTTGGGAGAAAAAAATCATTTTGATCAGATTTTTTTTCACATAATAGTTTAAAGTGACTGTCATTTTCATTAGCCGACTAATATAGTGTATGAAATGTTAAAAGCACCGGTATAATAGTAAAGCATTATTACATACAACGCAATCTTGCTTCAGAGTCTGACCTTCCTATCTCTTAGCCAGGGCTGAGGTGGCTTTGTTAGTTGATATCATATAAAAAGGGACCATGAGACTGACTTTTAACAGAGTGTTAAAATTAAAGGCGCTTTAACGTTCCAATATATGCTACGCAAATAATTCCTAAAGATAATGCAATGCACAATTACTAAGTGAAATTAAAGGAGGAAATAGCATTAAATATACAAATATTTTGGGATGTAGTATCCTCTCAAAATATATAGTAGTAAAGTACTCAAACTGTGAAAAATACCCCCTTTCAAAGAGTGGGTAAAACTACAAAATATCATGTGAGAATAGACTCTACCCTGCAGCACTGTATCACCTCATAATAAACAATAGGCACTGAATAAGGAAAATATATTCGATCTCTAATCTAAACAATACGTTTTATCACATGTATGGCTTACAGTATAACTGTGGCACTAAAGTTTAATGTTCAGTTACCACCAGAACACCAGTTATTTTTGCTAAATTACATTAAAACAAGAGGTTGAGCATCAGACTTTAAAAAGGCTGCATTTAAAAATTAGTGCAAATCAAGCTCAACAACTTGAGTGGCCCCTAAATCCATTTCAAACACTGCTATCCTATGTGAACAAATTAAAATTTACAAACAAGTCATCTACAAAAGTCAAAGTGCTACTACTGTACTACAGTACAAAAGTCCAATAAGAAATCTCTGCAACATCAATACTAATAACTTATATAATACAATACCTAATTTACTTCTAGAACTGAGTAAAGATAATGTGCAAACTACCCTTAACTACACCACTTTTTCTAGCATGCCGTAAACAATTTTAGCCTGTGCAACTTTTACCAGCCAAGACAAATGCTTTCCTATTCAACTGCTCAGCAGCTGAAAATATGTGCACCATCTTCATCACTAAAACTAAGGACGGTATCCTCATCATGCATCTCTTCTGCATACTCCTCCAGCTGAAGGCTACCAAATGAGTAGTTATTTCTTGGCATCGGTGAAGAGCTTAACACTATAGGGTTTCCGTAAACAAGTGGGTGGCTGAAAGAATCAACTATGTCTGAATCTGTATCGCTAGATTCACTACCACTACTGGTAGAACCATCAGTCATGGGGACAGCACACATTTGCTCTTGTACTAGAGTTGCTGGCCGCAATACTGGGCTGCACCTAGGTTGTCTAGTGTCAAAAATGCCATTTGACATCATTTTAGCTTCCAGGGCAGCCATTTTGGAAAGATGGCTTATCCTTTGCTCTTCAGCTTTATGGTCAGTAACTGGTGTGGAAGACACCGGACTTAAAATAAAAGGATCAGTATCAGAATGGTTACGGTAACCAGCCTTAAGTTTCTGAATGTGTGCACTCTCCAGAGATGGGCTATACCTGGTATAGCCATAGCTTTGGCTAACCAGTTCATTGTCTTCTGGAATTACCACCCCATTATTTTTATTGTATGCATTTGCTGAGATATAACTGGATGAACCTGTCCTATTAAAACTCATATTTGGACTTGATCCTTTACTACTGGGAGACAAAGGAGCAGCTAGGGGACAACGGCTACCTGGCCCATTGAACATTTCATCTATTAAAGAGCTGTGCCTAGGCATTTTTGGACTCCCACCAGCATAAAAAGACATACCAGCTGAGTCATCATCAATATACTCCTCAATAATGTTAGATGATGACCTAACAGAGGAAATTTGCTGTCTCAGTTTGGAACGTTTGGGATAATCATCTGTTTGATAGATTCCATTACTACAATGAAATCCAATCTCATCATTGTCATTTGTTTGGGACTTAGAGCGGACCAAAAGCGCTCTGTAAATATCATACTCGCTATCTACATCACTGCAGTCAATGTAAGGAATTGAGTTACTGCTGCCATGAGCAGCCCGGGATGCTGGACCTGTGCTTGGCTGGTGTGCATTCTTCATATTAAGCTGAATATGATCTTTGGCTGTATCTTCCCCATCATCTGTCAAATGAGCACCTTCCTTTGCTTTCTTGTCCAGGGAGATCTTCTTAGGAGAGGGGCTTTTGCGCTGCACTGAAGCCTCGATTACTAGCTTTTCTTCCTTGCTTGGGTGTAATGTTTGAATCTCATCAGACTGAGAACTTTGTGCAACGGACGTTTTAGGGCTCTGTGGCAGAAGCAAAAAACACAATCAAAAGAAGAAAAGAAAGCGTAAGAAATGTTGTTGGTGAATTTTGCAAAGAAGACATTTAAGCGGGTTACATAAATGGGCCAAACGAGAGTATGAATTCTTTTTCCCCAGCAAGTGTTCCCTAGTAATGGTATGTAAAAAGTATTAGGCTATTTTCACACTGCTCCGCATATGCGTTTTTGCCACTTTTGGTGCATTTTGCACCTGTGAAAAAAGAGCATCATCATAAAACTGCACCAAAAAAAACAAACGCAAAAATGGAAATGCGGTTTCCATTCAATAGGGAGATGGGTTTTTGGTGCATTTATTTACCACATTAACATGCACCAAAAATGCAGCAAGCAGGACACTGAAAAACACAATGGACTCGCTACTGACCAGTGTGAAGAGTTCCATAGGATTTAATGGTCATACGTTTTTCTTCCACTTTTTTAATGCACACGGAAAAAAAAACTCATCAGTGTAAAAGCTTTAAGCCTTATTACCTAAAATACCGTATATACTCGAGTATAAGTCGTTCCGAGTATAAGTCGAGGCCCTAATTTACCACAAAAAAAATGGGAAAAACGTATTGACCCGAGTATAAGACGAGGGTGAGAAATGCACAGCTACTGTAAGTGGAAATGAGGGTCAACAATGCCCATTTGCAGTATCACTGTGCCCATTTGCAGCCATAGATCCCCTGAACTTCAAACTCGGTAGTTAAGTGTTCCTAGATGCCCCTTAGCTGCAGCCAAAATTTGGGGTCTCTGAACCCAAAGGGTCCCGAAATGACATTGCTGCAGATGGACACAGTTGACCGAATTTGTGGCCCTGTATCTCGGGGCCACTTAGTGCTAAGAACCCCAAATTTAGTGTGCAAACCCAGTGGAACTAGCACCACAAAATTTCCAAAGCTGGGGTTTCTAGCACCAAGTGGCCCCGAGATACAGGGCCCCAAAAATCAGTTCAGAAAATGTCAAGCACTTTTCTGCAGCAGAAAATGACATTTTCCGGTAGTTAAGTGTTCCTAGATGCCCCCTAGCTGCAGCCAAAATTTGGGGTCTCTGAACCCAAAGGGTCCCGAAATGACATTGCTGCAGATGGACACAGTTGACCGAATTTGTGGCCCCGTATCTCGGGGCCACTTAGTGCTAAGAACCCCAAATTTGGTGTGCAAACCCAGTGGAACTAGCACCATAAAATTTCCAAAGCTGGGGTTCCTAGCACCAAGTGGCCCTGAGATACGGGTCCCCAAAATCGGTTCGGAAAATGAAATTTTTTGCTGCAGAAAAGTGCTTGACTCCAGTATAAGTCAAGGGGGGCACTTTCAGCACAAAAAAAATGTGCTAAAAAATTCGACTTATACTTGAGTATATACGGTACACAAGCAACTTTGTGAAGTGCTGCAGACTTGGCTGTTGCTTTCAGTAGCTATCCTGTGTGGTATTTACCCCCTTGGAAGTTTCACATTTTTTTTATCATAGGACAGTGATGGCTAACCTTGGCACTCCAGATGTTTTGGAACTACATTTCCCATGATGCTCAACTACAATGCAGAGTGCATGAGCATAATGAGAAATGTAGTTCCAAAACATCTGGGGTGCCAAGGTTCGCCATCATTGTCATAGGACATTAAATCATAATGGATCTATTTATTTTTTACACTGGTCCAAATATACTCTTTGATATCTCACTTAAAATAACGAAACAAACTTGTGCTCTTCTTGCTTGGGCAAAAAGAGCGAAAGTGGGTAGCTGTCAGAAAAGGTATCGGCTACCAATTAAATTTCCAATAAGGGTAGGAGGAGGTGGATGATAAGCTTTAAAGGGAAGTTTTGCTTAATTATTTATTAAAAACACATAAAAGGCTGATTATATATAATGATTATATAATGGCCAATTCTTAGTTTCCTTCCCTTTCTGCCACTTATGATATATACCGTCTTCATCCTCTTGAAGGAGACCCATGGTTCACCAAACACGTGAAGTTACTGTCTGTCGATCTGTGACCTTTTGGACCAATGTTAATTATGTCATACCAAGATCAAACTTGACCTTATGCATTATATACATCATACTGAGCAGATAGAGAGGTTTCTCTGTTGTATAAACAGGAGAAATTGGTCTTGATATAATAAGCATTTTATATGTCTTTAATAGATATTAAAATTAAAAGACCATAATATATGTGTACTCTTAAATTCCCAATGGTATTTTTGTCTTATTGGTACATTTAATCAGAATGTTTGTACACACTAGTGTGTGTAGAACAGCGGAGAGCCTACTGTTTTAATATTACTCTATTTTTATCCATTGCCCTCTGCAAAACTTCTCAAATTCTGTTAAGTTGTATAAAGTTGGTGAGGGAACAGACTTCTGTATTGGATTGAATTCTGGATTCTGACCTGGCCATTTCAGGACATAAACACTCTTGTTTTTGAAGTAACTCAGAATACATCAGGTGTACCTCTAGGATATCTCTGTATTTTGCTTTATTTATTTTAGCCTCTACCTTTACATGCCTTCCAAGACCTGTTCCAGGGAAACATCCCTACAGCAAATTTTGCCGCCCCTGCTCACTTGAAACTTCATTGACTACACACAGGTTATTTCCATGTTACTATTATGCAAGTCTGGAAAGAATTGGCTGCACCATAGACTATTTATAGGAGTCATATTTATGCTGTTCGTTTTGTGTTTTTGCACTGTAATTTATTTAAATCACCCTTTATACATCACAGTCAAATTAAGCTGTTCGATGCAACGACAATCTATGTTTATAGCTTAGGTCCTTAACTTATTTAAATTAAACCCATATTTTGCCCTTCAAAAGGTTCCCTTTAAAATGAGAATTTTGGAGTTCAAAAAAAAAAATCTCTACTCGCTTCCATGCTGCAGTGTCGGTCTGATGCTGCAGCTGTCCTCTGCCGGTGTCTTGTCGAATACTGTCCCCTATCCAAAAGTGTCTGCCCTGTACTGCGCAAACAAGACGCCGAAAGTCTCCGAAGTTCAACAGCTGATCGCCAGCTGTACACGGCGCCTGCGCTTTTATTCTTACCTTGTGTCCAGGTTCATTCCCTACTATCCAAGTGGGCATAGAGTAAGAATAAATAGTTGCCGAGCGCAGCGAGGCCGTGCCTGAAGCGTAGCGAGCCCACGAGGGGCCCTCTTGCAAAGCCATCACTAACAAGTGCCCGAGCGCCGTGTACAGCTGATGGTCAGCTGATCAACTTCGGACACTTTCGGCATTTCCTTCTCCTCCGTGCGCAGTACGGGGCGGACACTATATGATAAGGGGACAGTTCTCGTCAGAACAACGGTTCTAAGCCAAAGTTATTATTGATCACATGACCGCAGATCACACAGTTCCCCACAGCTCTGAGCAGAGAGCGGTGACTGTCAATCACCGCTCTGCACCTCCAACACTCACTGGAGAGCCGGGATGATGAGGGGGCGGACACAGCTGGCTTCAGCTCTAAGTTTCGCTCTAAAAGTGGAAGTCAGCTGTCTATCAGGCAGCTGGATAGATCCTGACAATATGGTCGGGGTTCCTGCAGAGCCTGGAGCGGCTCTGTGATGTCAGCTGACAGTGGACTTTAGCCTAGTATTAGCAGACTCTGGGTCACAGGAAAGCAAAAGTAAATACACTCCTATGACCCAGAAGATAAGAATGGACAAAAAAAAAAGCTTTGGCCACACTCTTAATTTAGCCTAACCCCAGCAGTCTACAATTACCTTCCTTTCATTCAGGAAAGTACTGTGCAACCTATGAGTCCCTGGAGTTCAACTTTACACTGGTTGATCCAGTGCTGTCATATGGAGTGGGTCACTTGGACCTATACCCAGGTATCACCTTCAGCTCCTGGCTCTAAATGTAGCAGCAGGGGAGCAGAGGAAAAGGAAGTATATGCTGGAGGGGAGGGGGGGGGTTATTAAACTTGATTATTCAGCCTTTAGGCTCCATGCACACTAGCCTAAAAATAGCTCCTAGCAGCAGCTTTTGAGCATTTTTCTTTTCTGGTTCTAGAAGCAAATGGTCTTATCCTATGTGTCCATGCACACTATTTTAGTCTAGAAGCATTTTTGAAGCTTCATCTTCTAGGAACAGTAAAAAAATCCAAAAAACTTTATCAGCTTTTTGGGAGCTTTTTGCCAACAGAAAAAAAGCTGAAAGTACCCAACTGCTGATAAAATGTTGCTAAAACAAAAATGCTATTATGAGCATTTTTCATCCAGCATTTTTTGGTATTTTTTTAGCTTATAGTGTGCATGGAGCCTTATCTGAAGGTTATTAATACCAGGGAGGCTCTTACATCATACCCACACCCATAAGCGCAAAAATACCACTGTATTCTAAAATGCCAAACTTTTATCCAGCTACCATGTACAGTAACTGCAATCACTCAGTTCATAATGCTCTTCTACTGGACATGGGGCATGCGTCTATTGGCAGCAACTGACCAGTGCTATTGGCATGGACAGTGAGTTTCCAGGCTTCAACCATTGTCAACCAGGCTTTTCAGAGATTGTGGGGGTACATGTAAACCTGTGGTGTCAGGCTGGCAGTGGGACTACAGGCATAGGGGTCCTGTAAGCCCCAGGGAAAGAAGCAAAGATACATCTTGACAATGCTACCATGGCTATACACCTGTGGTTAGTGTAGTCAAAACAGAACAAGAAGCCAGCAGCATTAAGGGGACTGGCAGTATCACCAGTTGCATTATGGTTTGTGAAAAACAAAGGCAACAATATATTTATTAGGATGTTAAATGGAAGGCACATTGTGAATTTTATATTTTAGGATAACGCACTTTTATGGGCAAAGTACAGGTTTACTTTACCTGTCCAAAATCTGAATGCATATAAGAACTTATTTTTAGACACCATTTTAGTAATGACATCAATATTCCTTCAAATATCAATATATTATAAAAAAAAAATATATATATATATATACATATACTAACTTGTTTTGGCACCTCTAAAATCTGCTCAGGTGAGGGGGCAGTCAAACTTCTTATAGAACAAAGCTTGCTGTGCTTCCTGTAAAAATAGAGTTTATGTACTTATTTTTTAACTAATGCACATTTCAAGTAATTCTTACCACCCCCCTTCCCTTACTGATGTTGCTCGTTTCCCCAGTAATGTCAAAGATAAAGGTTTTCTAGTTGTCATACAATTTTTTCATTGATATTTGCTATGAATGACAAAATATACAAGACCATGTGTGCAATACAAATACTCATAACAAAGTTTTAGCATGACTGCTCCTATTTAATGTTTGCAACTAGAGATGGGGAAAGGACTTTTAGCACTAGTAATTGTCAGGAGTGGATTGCCTCGGTGGGATTTTCTTCTTTCAGCAGGCATCACGATTGACATTGATCTGCATCATTACACGATGTGTGATTGACTATGGATTTACAATCATGGCACTTTGTTTTTTTTTCAATTAAAGGACTTATCAAAAAGTGTCCGGGTCTTTATTTACGGTTTATTTTTTTGTGAAAGATGGGGCTTCCAAATTCCGATAAACCCCCTGCCCGCAAACCCCAAAAACCACTGGGCCAGGGTTGTGACAAGGAGGCCTAATCAACATGGGGATAACGTACTTAACCAAGGGGTTCCCTTCCCTCCCAATATACCCCATCATGTTGAAGGCAAGTGGTATGGCATGGTGCACGCTTGCCCCCTTCCACCCTCTTTACTGCCCACTCAGGCTGCATGCATGGATAATGGTATGGATTTTGAGAGGGGGGGGGGCCTCATGCTTTTTTGTTGCGTGAGCTTTCCTTTAAAATTCATGCAAACTTGGGTCCAATATGGAATTTTGGTGGGATTCCACGCCAATTTTTTTTTTTTTTTTTGTGGTGTTTCCTATTAACATCTATAGCAGTCCCTCTCTCGTTTAGGATAAGTGCCTGGTTATAGATAAGAGAATCCCCACTCACTTTCTTTACAAACAGAAATAACCAACTGAGAGTTGTCATTTGCCAACAAATTAAACATCACATTTTTTTCTTTGTAAATATCACTTTTGCTGTAGTAAGTAGCAAACATTATACAGATGCTCCACTTAACAGGCAGGTTCAGGGCATCCCCTAAGCATGTTATTTAAAATTATTTTGCGATTTTAATGCTTCATTTGAATCAATAATAAAATTGCTGCTCTCCACCAAATGGAATTTACATTTTTTTTTATGCTTTGGTACTACATATGTACCATTACAGTGCAATGCCATCGGTTTGACAATCCCTTGCCTATTAGCATAGAAAAGTGCCATTAGGCCCTTTTCAAACTTAGCGCAGTGGAAGAATCTGTTGCCAAAAAGAAGCTCCTGCTCCTTTTTGGGCATCAGGATTCACATATTTGACCCCTTTCACACTCAGTCAGTTTTCAGGCGTTTTAGCGCTAGAAATAGCACCTGAAAACCGCCTCCTATTCATTTCAGGGTGACTTTTCACACTGGGGTGGTTCGCTTGTGGGCTGTTAGGAAAAGTCCTGCAAGCAGCATCTTTGGGGCGGTTTGGGAGCGCTGTATACAGCGCTCCCAAAACGTTCTGCCCATTGAAATGAATGAAAAGCGATTTGGAAGCACCGCAACACAGGCGCTTTTAACCCCTTCTTCGGCCGCTAGTGGGGGTTAAACGCGCCCACTAGAGGCCAAAAAGCGCCACTTAAACAGCGGTAAAGCACTGCTAAAATGAGCTGCGCTTTACCGCTAATGCTTGGGTGGCCCCAGTGTGAAAGTGGTCTTAAGATGCATTTTGCCGTGATTGCAGAGTGGTTCTGTCGCACCACATTTGGGGTGTTACAATTAATCCGACTTCAGTGCAACTTGTTCTCCCATGGTTCTCACCAGTCGCATGAAATCGCATCAAAAATCGCATTGCAAAGTCTCACTGTAAATCGCGCGACTTTGGGGCCGCAATAGTGGAAACAGAGCTCTAAAAGTCGTGCCATTTACAGTGAGACTTTGCAATGCGATGTCATGCGACTGGTGAGAACCATGGGAGAACAAGTTGCACTGAAGTCAGAACAAAGTAGTACAAAAACCTTTTTTGGAGGAGTCGCTGCGACTTGCGTTGCACCAATTAGAACGGGGACCATTGAAATACATGTATTTTGACTTGTTATGCAACTTCACATGTGTCAAGTCGCACACGCAGTAGTGGAAACAGCCTTACTGGTTTTAACATCAGCTCTCATTGACTTCAACATTGAATTAGGGTTTAGATTCAGCATTCAAACTTTAGTAATGTTCGCTGAACCAGACTCAAATGAAACCCAGGTTCAGCTAACTCCTATTGGCAACCAGGCTGCTTTCTGAGAAGACATTTTCAGTGCTTTTTGCATTACAAGATAAAAAATAACCTCTCACCTTTCAAACTGTACTTTTTTATGGCCTCCTTCTTTCACATAATCCAAAACTTGCTTCTGTGTACGACCACTGACAATAAATCACAGCAGATTATTAATGGCGTTTTTAGTCAATACACTTTGGTATCATACATGTTTCCAAAATGTGTTATCAGGTAAGGATTTTTGGTAAAGAGTTTTGTATGTCTCTTCTGTATATATATATATACATACATATATAAAAAAAATGTATTTAACTGTCAACTAAAATTTTCTCATATATACTGCCTGCAGCGCATCTTACAGACCAGTGGCGTAACTAGAACTTTCAGGGCCCTGGTGCAAGAAACACTGAAGGTCCCCCCTGACTCCCGGCTGGGGGCCTTTCCCTCCGAGCCCGGTGGTGGAACACCAAGGCCTGGTCGCAAGTGCAACATTTGTGAGCCTGGTTGTTTTGCCACTGGTGTCAGTTTTTTATTTCATTTTTCTACCATTTATTTATAAATAAATGGTAGAAAATATTTTTTTAAAATATTTTTTACAAGTTTTCAAGAGCCCCGTTGGGGGGCTTTGGTGAAGTATCAGGGGTCTAAACAGACCTCTCATGTTTCACCTTTGAGATAGAGAAAAGAGATTGAGGGAAGAGCCTTCAATCTCCATCTCTGCAGCCTCAGCTGCACAGAATGAATTGAAAGGAATAGCTCTGTACAGAGCTTCCGGTTCATTCACAAACTGAAGCATAGTGAACACAGTTTAGTAGGTTTTAGTTATGAGTAGACAGTCAGTAATCGGTAATAATCACCAACTCTCCATTCAGAAAAGGCTTCCTCCTGACAAATACCCAAGAGCAGCCCGCATAAGGGGGAGGGGGGAACCCTACAGAGCTGTGGGGACTAGGGGAGGGGCCAGGAAAAAGCACAGGGGGCAGCAGAAAAAATCTGCATAGGAGGAGGGGCGGGGTGGCTGCATATAGAGGAGCCAATCGCTCAATTTCCCCCCTGCGATCGGCTCCTCTATATCAGCGTTTTTCAACCTTTTTCCAGTAACGGTGCAACTATTGCCTCTTCACTGCCTGTCAAATGCCTCTGAAAATCGATCTGAGCCTGGAACGCTTGTTGGTATTATGAACAGTCTGTAAAAAAGATCAGTTCTGATCGTACGGAAATAGAGGGTCAGGATTAAAAGTAATGTGCATACATACACATGCATGAAAAAACATACATGTACGCACATACACAGTTGTGCTCATAAGTTTACATACTCTGGCAGAATTTATGATTTCTTGGCCATTTTTCAGAGATAATGAATAACACAAAAACATTTCTTTCACTCATGGTTGGTGTTTGGCTGAAGCCATTTATTATCAATCAACTGTGTTTACTCCTTTTAAATCATAATGATAACAGAAACTACCCAAATGACCCTGATCAAAAGTTTACATACCCTGGTGATTTTGGCCTGATAACATGCACACAAGTTGACACAAAGGGGTTTGAATGGCTATTAAAAGGTAAAGATCATCTGTGATCTGTTTGCTTATAATTAGTGTGTGTGTGTGTGTGTATGAGGCCGGGTTCACACTGGTACGACAAGCGCTCTGACATTGGGAGCTCATGTCACATGAAAATCAATGTTTCCCTATGGGAGCCATCTTAACTGGTCCGGCACAAGTCAGTCAGACTTTGAAAATGCTCCCTGCAGTAGTTTGGTCCGACTTTGGTCCCACTTCAGACCACTGAATATCACTGAAGTCGGATCGCCGTCTGACTTTGGCATGCAATTTGTGCTCTGATGATCTTGAAGGGGAACTCCATGCCAAATTAAAAAAAAACAAAAAAAAAAAACGGCAGGAGTTTTCCCTCCTGGAGCATACCAGGCCCTTTGGTCTGGTATGGATTTTAAGGGAAAACCCCCCAGAAGAGCCAGAGAGGGGAGAACAGATCGGAAGGGATGCCGGAGTTGCCTAATATATTACTCTAAAAACATGTGTAATGTGTTTTATATTTGACACTTTTTTTTTAGGTGAATGGGTAGGGGTACCCCTACTCATTCACATAGGGTGGGGGGGCCGGGATCTGGGTGCCCCTTTGTTAAAGGGGGCTTCCAGATTCCAATAAGCCCCCCCGCCTGCAGACCCCGACAACCAACGACCAGGGTTGTCGGGAAGAGGCCCTTCTCCTAATCAACATGGGGAAAAGGTGCTTTGGGGCCCCCTGACCCAAAGCACCCAACCCCCCATGTTGAGGGCAGGCGGCCTGGTACAGTTCAGGAGGGGGGAGGGGCGCTTGCTCATCCCCACCCCCTTTCCTGACCTGCCAGGCTGTGTGCTCGCATAAGGGTCTGGTATGAATTTTGGGGGGACCCCAATGCCGTTTTCTCGGCGTGGGGGTTCCCCTGAAAATCCATACCAGAACGAAGGACCTGGTATGCTCTTGGAGGGGGGAACTAATGCCGTTTATTTCTTACATTGTGAGTGGAGTTCCCCCTAAAGATTCATACCAGACACAGTGCCTGCTATTGTCGGGGATCAAAGTCTGATCCCTGTTCATTGAAGTCAGATGCATGTTGGACTTCAAGTTGCAGGGCAAAGTCGGATCCAAAGTGGTACGATTGTCGTATCGTACCAGTGTGAACCCGGCCTAAAAGGTCAATGAGTTTCTGGACTCCTGAAAGACCCTTGCATCTTTCATCCAGTGCTGCACTAACGTTTCTGGATTCTGAGTCATGGGGAAAGCAAAAGAATTGTCAAAGGATCTGCAGGAAAAGGTAGTTGAACTATATAAAACAAGAAAGTGATATAAAAAGATATCCAAGGAATTGAGAATGTCAATCAGCAGTGTTCAAACTCTAATCAAGAAGTGGAAAATGAGGGTTTCTGTTGAAACCAAACCACGGTCAGGTAGACCAATTTCAGCCACAACTGCCAGGAAAATTGTTCGGGATGCAAAAAAAAAACCCACAAATAACTTCAGGTGAAATACAGGACTCTCTGAAAACATGAGGTGTGGCTGTTTCAAGATGCACAAAAAGGAGGCACTTGAAGAAAGACGGGCTGCATGGTCGAGTCGCCAGAAGAAAGCCATTACTACGATATTGCCACAAAGTATCCCGCTTACAATATGCCAAACAGCACAGAGACAAGCCTCAAACCTTCTGGCACAAAGTCATTTGGAGTGATGAGCCCAAAATTTAGCTTTTTGGCCACAACCATATAAGTTACATTTGGGTAGGAGTCAACAAGGCCTATGATGAAAGGTACGGAGGTGGATCGCTGATGTTTTAGGGATGTGTGAGCTACAAAAGGCACAGGAAATTTGGTCAGAATTGTTGGCAAGATGAATGCAGTATGTTATCAAAAAATACTGGAGGAACATTTGCATTCATCAGCCAGGAAGCTGTGCATGAGACGTACTTGGACATTCCAACATGACAATGATCCAAAACACAAGGCCAAGTCGATCTGTCATTGGCTACAGCAGAATAAAGTTAAGGTTCTGGAGTGGCCATCTCAGTCTCCTGACCTCAATATCATTGAGCTACTCTGGGGAGATCTCAAACGTGCACTTCGTGCAAGACAGCCCAAGAATTTACAGGAACTGGAGGCTTTTTGCCAAGCGGAATGGACAGCTTTATCATCTGAGAAGATAAAGAGCCTCATCCACAAATATCACAAAAGACTTCAAGATTTCATTGATGTTAAAGGGGGTAATACACAGTATTAAGAACTGGGGTACGTAAACTTTTGATCAGGGCCATTTGGGTAGATTCTGTTGTTGTTATGATTTAAAAAGAGTAAACACAGTTGCTTGATAATAAAGGGTTTCAGGCAAACACTAACATGAGTAAAAAAAAAAGTTTTTGTGTTATCATTCATATTCTCTGAAAAATGGCCAAGAAATCAAATTCTGCCAGGGTATGTAAATTTATGAGCACAATTGTATAGGCGAAGGAGTCCTGCGTGGCTCTGAAACGTTGCACTTGTCTCTGGGATGTGATCTCTCTGCAATAAACAAACCTTTGAACAGTGATTGTTGATCCATGGTGTGCTGGTGAGTGTGTACACTTGCTTGATGTTTCCAGGACCCAGCTGGTAATCACTGCAGCACCCACCATTTTATGTGCCTCTTTTGCCAGGAACGTGTGCAATAGGAATATAGATAAGACTGCATTTGCATGCAGACTACCCTAATTAACGCACACATGTCATGCTGAACCTCTATGATTACAAGAGCTATAATCCAATAAATGAAAGGGAAGATCCAGGGATAGCCAGGCTGAGCAGCATAGGGATAGATAATGCTAGGTTCTGGAGTGGCAAGTAGACAGGGTGGCCTCTGATTAACTGCAGGTACCAATGCACATTGCGAGCAACCCACAGTGTGCAGTTAAATCAGATTAAGCAATTTTAAGACAGGAAATGAGCATGTACTACTGTGAATAAAGTTAAAGTTAAAGCTACATGCCAGCTTTAAAAGGGAAGCCTGTCAAGACCTATCACAGGTGGCTGCCATATGAAAACGTTAGTTGGTTATCTGAAGCAAGTACAAAAATCCTGACTTCTATTTATTTGTGGCTTTCCCGATATGCTTACTTGTTCGAGATCAGTGACAAAGTATAGTAGCCAGTGGGTCAGCCTAACAGCCAACCAACTAGCATTCTCAGGGGTTCCCTGTATTTCTCATGACAGGTTTCTAGTAGGTAGATTTAGAATAGATTATTTTCTACCGACGTACAAAATCAATTTAAATAAATTATATCACAAATATATTACTTGCAATGTTGATGCTATAGCATACCATTTTCATGAATGGTATGACTTTTATAGATTTCATTTCATGTGGTATGGTCAAGTATGACAACTGTCTAGATGTACAAAGTGGTTAGCTACTGAACACATAACTCCTTTACTTTAAAAACCTTTCTAATGTAGTTTACAAAACAGGCCCTATATATACAGTATACATCAAAATATATGAGACAGAAGAAGCACTCCAAATGATAGAGAAAATATACAATACTAAATCACATAGAATCAGTCTCATTGTGCATGTACCTGCAAGTAAAAGACAAAACCCGAGGGCTGAAGATGTAAAACAGGGTTATGTGTCATGTTTTCTGAGCGAGACATATCAGGTTTAAAAGACAGTTTGACAGGTATTAGCTTGAGGCTTGCACCAGCACTGTGTTCAACAATGGATGTCTGCTATATAAACTATTCTCCTCTGGAAATCTGTGCAAATTTTATCAACTCCAAATAAATACCTAGAAATACATCATCATTGCTATTTTGCACAGAAACTTTAAAGTACAATGCTGTAGTAACAATAGAGCTAAAGTTTTGATTTAGCTTAATTTTGTTTATTTTTACTTTGTTTAGTTTTGGATAGAGTAGGGAGGGTATAGACCTTTAATAAAGTTTCTGAAGTGGTTCTAAAGCCTAAACATTTTTACCTTAACCCATGAATGCTTAAGCCTTTTTCTGACACTTGTTGCTTACAAGTTAAAATCAGTATTTTTTGCTAGAAAATTACTTAGAACCCCCAAACTATATATATATCTATATATATATATATATATATATATATATATATATATATATATATATATATATATATATATATATATATATATATCATGTATATACATATACACAGTATCTCACAAAAGTGAGTACACCCCTCACATTTTTGTAATTATTTTATTATATCTGATATTTTATATTTTATTATATATATTATGTGACAACATTGAAGAAATTACACTTTGCTACAATGTAAAGTAGTGAGTGTACAGCTTGTATAACAGTGTAAATTTGCTGTCCCCTCAAAATAACTCAACACACAGCCATTAATGTCTAAACCGTTGGCAACAAAAGTTAGTATACCCCTAAGTGGAAATCTCCATATTGGGCCCAAAGTGTCAATATTTTGTGTGGCCACCATTATTTTCCAGCACTGCCTTAACCCTCTTGGGCATGGAGTTCACCAAAGCTTCACGGGTTGCCACTGGAGTCCTCTTTGAGCGCTCCATGACAACATCACAGAGCTGGGGGATGTTAGAGACCTTGCGCTCCTCCACCTTCCGTTTGTCATGCCCCACAGATGCTCAATAGGGTTTAGGTCTGGAGACATGCTTGACCAGGCCATCACCTTTACCCTCAGCTTCTTTAGGAAGGCAGTGGTCATCTTGGAGGTGTGTTTGGGGTCGTTATGTTGGAATACTGCCCTGCGGCCCAGTCTCCGAAGGGAGGGGATCATGCTCTGCTTCAGTATGTCACAGTACAAGTTGGCATTCATGGTTCCCTCAATGAACTGTAGCTCCCCAGTGTCGGCAGCACTCATGCAGCCCCAGACCATAACACTCCCACCACCATGTTTGACTGTAGGCAAGACACACTGGTCTTTGTATGCCTCACCTGGTTGCCACCGCACACGCTTGACACCATCTGAAACAAATAAGTTTATCTTGGTCTCATCAGACCACAGGAATGGTTCCAGTAATCCATGTCCTTAGTCTGCTTGTCTTCAGCAAACTGCTAGCAGGCTTTCTTGTGCATCATCTTTAGAAGAGGCTTCCTTCTGGGATGACAGCCATGCAGACCAATTTGATGCAGTGTGTGGCGTATGGTCTGAGCACTGACAGGCTGAACACCCCCCCACCCCTCCAACCTCTGCAGCAATGCTGGCAGCACTCATATGTCTATTTCCCAAAAAGAGTCTCTGGATATGACGCTGAGCACATGCACTCAACTTCATTGACCGACCATGGCGAGTATGATCAAGTGAGAGCGATAACACCAAGTTTAACACACCTGAGACCTTGTAACACTAATGAGTCACATGACACAGGGTACGGAAAATGGTTAATTGGGCCCAATTTGGACATTTTCACCTAGGGGTGTGCTCACTTTTGTTTCCAGCGGTTTAGACATTAACTACTTCAATACAGGGCATTTTCACCCCCTTCCTGCCCAGGCCAATGTTCAGCTTTCAGCGCTGTCACACTTTGAATGACAATTGCATGGTCATGCGACGTTGTACCTAAATTAAATTTTGATCATTTTTTTCCCCACAAATAGAGCTTATTTTTTGGTGGTATTTGATCACCTCTGCGGTTTTTATTTTTTGCGTTATAAAAAAAAAAGACCAACAATTTTGAAGAAAAAAAAAAAACCACAATATTTATTACTCTTTGCTATAATAAATATCCCAATTTAAAAAAAAAAAACACAATTTTTTTCCTCAGTTTAGGCTGATATGTATTCTTCTACATATTTTTGGTAAAAAAAAAAAAAAAAATTTGCAATAAGTATATATTGATTGTTTTGCGCAAAGTTATAGCGTCTACAAAATAGGGGATAGATTTATGTCATTTTTATTATTAACTTTTTTTTTTACTACTAATAGCGGCGATGTGCGATTTTTATCGTGACTGTGACATTGTGGCGGACAGATCAGACAACTTTTGACACTATTTTGGAACCACTGACTAACTTTTATAAAGTGATCAGTGCTATAAAATGCATTGATTACTGTATAAGTGTCACTGGCAAGGAAGGGGTTAACACTAGGGGGTGCTGAAGGGGTTAGATGTGTGTCCTAGGGAGTGATTCTACTTGTGGGGGGAGGGGACTGATGAGGGGAGGAGACCGATCGGTGTTCCTATATACAAGGAGCATATGATCAGTTCTCCTCTCCCCTGACAGGACGTGGATCTGTGTGTTTACACACACACAGATGCATGTCCCTGCACAGATCCATGGCACACACACTGGGTCCCCAGTGATGCGGCACGCTCTCCACAATGCCGGGAAGACAAAGATGTCACATGACGTCATATGAGGGAGGAAGGGTTCCTGCCACCTACCACTGTTTTACAATACGGTGATAGGCAAGTGGTTAATGGTTGTGTGTTGAGTTATTTTGAAGGGACAGCAAATTTTCACTGTTATACAAGCTGTACACGCACTACTTTACATTGTAGCAAAGTGTCATTTCTTCAGTGTTGTCACATGAAAAGATATAATAAAATATTTACAAAAATGTGAGGGGTGTACTCACTTTTGTGATATATATATATATATATATATATATATATATATACACAGGGCTTTTTTTCTCAGAGAATAGGTGCTAGAACTCCCACCTTCTGAGTCACTTCTTGTCTCTGCCCCCTACCCACCTCCAAGCAACATCTCTTGGTTCCACCCCTTATCCACCTCCCAGCACCATCTCATTCAGAGAATACAAAGCCAAGTATTATTATATCATGCTATGCTAAAGTAATTTGTATGGAAATTGGTAACGATAACAAGAAAAGCAGTACAATAGATCCCCTACAGCCAGTAGCAATATACACCCCCCCCAGCAACAATAGGCCCCCCAGGAACATAGAACCACTGTAACAAAATATCACCCCGGCAGCCAGCATCAATAGACTCTCCAGCAGCCAGAAACAATAGACCCCTCCATTAACAGTAGATCCCTTCCTGCAGCAGTTGACCCACCCAGCAACATAACCTCCCCCAGCAACAATAGATCCTCCACCAGCAACAACAGACCTCCCCAGCAACAATAGGCCACCACACAAAAACACAGTAGTTGCTGCATTATGTAAAACTATTAGAATCGTTTTTACATTTTAGAACGGGGTGCTTTGAGATTTCCATAGTTTTTAAAAGGTGCCTTGGCTGAAAAAAGGTTGAGAAACACTGATCTAAACTAATGTGCAGAGAGTTAAAAGAGAAGTTCACTTTTCCGACCATGTTTGATGCTACAATAGTTTTAAATGCATAGAGTAAGCACACCACCTAACAAAAATGCTTTAGCAATATTGTTGTATTAGGTGCATACATAGAATCATACAACAGATACAAATATCCAAAGTATGACATATCTCTTCAAGCATTTTACAGCATAGGTATTCACTTCACTGTTAATTATAACCAGCAAAAATACATACATGAAATTAACAGTGGAGCGAATGCCTGTGCTGTATTAGCTGCATGCATTTTTGTTAGTTGGAATTAACAGTGGAGCAAATGCAAATGTATTATGCTTGATGTGATATGACATACATGGATATTTGTACCTATTGTATAATTCTATGTATATGCCTAATAGAGTAACTCTATTGCTAAAACATTTTTTATGTGGTGTGCTTTCTCTCTCTCTTGTACAGATTATATACTGTAGAAGGGTTTAAGCACCCTAAAAAATAATCTGTCGCTTGCTAAATTTTGTAGATAATAGTGGTGTGTAGAACTTTATTGCTGAATATGGTTGATGTTACACCCTAAAAATGGTGGCACCATTTTTAGAAATCTGTAAATAAAATAAATACAAGTTACTTCCGCCACTGTGGCAGGAGGGACTCATAGTTCTTAATAAAACATAATTGCAGTGATATCACAGCACTTGTAGTCCATTGATAATCCCTGCAGCACAGTAATTGAAGGTCTGAAATTTAATACAGACCTGCAGCTGAAGGAATAGTCTGCAGAAGCCAGAGCTTAGCACCGGCCAACCACTGACTGCAGTTGCAATACTTTGCATGCTAAAAGTCAAAAATACAGGTGTTTCACCAGGCCTTCAGAAACACCACTCAGCGCCAGGTCACTATGCTGATCCCAAATACAGATAGGTGTAAACAGATACTAATAGGCATTCAAAAGTGCATATATATGAAAAAACATTGCTTTGCAGCTATGTAGATACTCATAAACATTCATAAATACATATAAATGATTAGAATCCACTTTGCAGCTATGCAGAGAGGAGACCAGGGAAAAAGAGCAGCCGTCTCAAACAAAATACATAAATATAAACACTGTGTTACAAATGATCTAAAAATAGACTAAATTGTCACAGTAGACAGCGCTTGTGTTGAGCAGTTATCAGCTAAAACATGCGGCCAACAACACAAGCAAAGGGAAAATTTTGCAAAAGAAAGTCCCTTAGGAGAAAGTCCCTTGTAAAGGGTAGTGATGTAAAGTTCAGGGTGTAGTTCAAAAAATATTAATCAGGTGATCATGAAAACATTTCTCAGCATGCACCTTCCACCGATCACTAGGAATTCCACCCGGTGCGACCACTCTCCCCCTAGGGGGTTAAACTCACCAGAATTGGGGAGTAATAGAGCATTCAGAATATTAATTTTTGCCAGCAACTTGTTGTTAACATCACTCATGAAGGGTCACGGATTTTCAGGGTTCACAGTAGGTCAAAAAACGGAAAGAAAAGTGCACATAGCGTAATCCTGTTTATTAACTGTATACCCTTCCACATGTAAAAAACAGCAACCCCCCTTCAATAAATACAAGTACATCAATTAACTTCAAAAAAGAGCAATCAATCAAGCAAGCAGGTAGTGAGACTCTGTAAACTTCACCATGAGATGCCAGCGCCGCTATACAGGAGACAATGGTCACTTCCTGGTTGTGCAGATGGCTCAGGTGGAGCGCACACGTCACCATGTTTTAGCTGATAACTGCTCAACACAAGCGCTGTCTAGTGTGACAATTTAGTCTATTTTTAGATGATTTGTAACACAGTGTTTATATTAATACATTGCATGCGCTAATGAAAAAAATAAACAACATTTAATTTTATTAAAAAATATGGGTGCCTTTTTTTTTTTTTTTTTTGCAAAAGGTGAACTATGCATTTAATAAACGCTAATACCAAACACATTCCAATACAATGCTAGCTGCATTTTTTTTTTTTTTTAAATAAATAAACTTTTTTTTTTTTTTTTTTACATGCCTTAGTTACTATATTGCCAACTACTTATCCTTTACAAAGAGTGGAGATATATTCAGACATATTAAATAGTGTAGATTTTGAAACACTGTATAAGAATACTTGAGCCCTGATGCATGTCAGTGCAGAAAATAATTTACACAGCAGCCAGGTCCTTACCTGAATCTAAATGACGAACCTCGGCTGAAAAGGACTGGTTTTGGCTTTGGTTTAGGTTCCTCAAAGAGCCTGAAGAAGGCATGATACTCAACACATATCTTCCAGAAAGATTTACAAAAATCTCGACTAGCCATCATAAATTCCAGCGTGTCTTGGTAAGAACTCTAAGAGAGCCAAAATATAGCAAACCAATAACTCATAGTCCAAATACTGACTGGTGAACATGGCAATTAGGAAAAAACATGTATAACATAAGTTTCGGATGTTTGTGTAATCCGCATGAAAACGTGACCATGTGCAGGATAAAGTAGTCGTTAAGTTCACACATAAAATATGAACAAAGCATATTCCTCTATAGTATGTACTTGTCTCAATCTAGAGCACTAAGTGTTATTTCTGTCCGCTGCCTCATTCCTCTGCAATCAGCATGAGTCACTTCTGACAAGTTTTCCTGACAAGAAAACAATGGTGATAGACAATGGCACAGACTGTGATTAACAGCCTCAGCTCTGTTCCTGTGTGAAGGGGTGTGTGTCCCTTTCCTCCAATCAGCTCTCTGAGCTCTCCTCATGGATGTAACCTCAGCTCTCCGCCCCTGTTTTTCAGCCCTAAGAGATCCTGTGCAAATTCTGCACTTTAAATGGATGTAGGGAAAAGACAGCTGTAGATAAACAGACACAACTTATGTAAGAGGATTTGTTTTACCTCTGTGTATCACATGAGGCCAGTCACCTCACTGAGTATATGTAAGTGTTTACAACCACATTAAGTCAGAAAATAAGCCTAAATTACATACATACTGTTAAAATAACCCTCATGGGGAACACTTTCTCCCCTTCCACCAGCGCAGACAGGACTGACCAAATCAGTCAGTTTAAGCAGGCTGTCAGAAAGCATGCAGTTAGTTTATGTTTCTGATGTGAAAGCCCAGCATACCCTGCAAATCGGATGCCACAAATGCACTTATTAAATGTTCATTTTGAAAAAACTACAACTGATGAATAAAGCGATATAAAAAAAGATTTTAGCCTCAAATTATAAAAAAAAACAAAAAAAACAAAAAACAAAACACTATACAGTACATATCCATATTAAGTTTTTATAAATAAAACGTACAGCAGCTATTTCCAGATGTGATAGGAGCTAAACAGAAAATCATTATCACCAATATCTATTTTACTTAGATAATTACAATCCCACACTTATTCTGTGAAAATAAACAACTGAAAATAGGAACATTTCACACTTTTTCTTCATGTACAATGACGTGGCTTGCAAGGCCTGATAAAAAGATTATTAGCTCAGAAGTAACAGTAGTAATGATGCCATTTGTCACTGTATCCTGGTATAAAATATCTCTCGATTTAAAATTGAATTGCAGGAAAAGGATTAATTAATGACCTATAAGCAACATATAATCTAACCCAATTAGTGTGTAATTGTATCACATCAAATGTGTAAAATGATTTAATTTTTTAAGTTTATGTGTTTTAATGCTAACAGACTGCAATTCAGTTAATTGACATTATATAACGTATATACATTATTTCATACATAATGTAAGCATTCTGTGCAAAACAGATGGCTGCTCTGTACATTTCAAGGGTTACTTCTCTGCAAGTACTTTTTAATTTTCCATGACCCTCTGGCCACTGGGGGCAGTATAATATTAAAAAAATATAACAAATAATTAAAATGCAAATACTGCATGCAAAACAAACTTTGCTGTGTGAAACAACCCATGGTTCACAGGTGAGAAGGTAAAGACATAAGGTGAAATGGGCTGCTTGGATTTTTCCTATGATCACATAACCTTTGTTTAATGCAATCTGAATTTAACACATGTTGTTACTTACATTTGCATCTGGACGCAGTTTTATGAGAAATCGCTTCCTCTTGAAACTTAGTTTTCGCACTTTAGCCCAATTAAATGCATTGATTTTTGTGTGACCCTAAAAAATAAAAAAGTTTTTTTTTGAATGTTTTTATAATAACCTGTGTGTTTCTTGTAAACCTCTTGAGAAGACAGCAGCTATAAAGCTGAGCACCCAGGAACAGATCAATCAACTTTATGCATAGGGCTGCCTTAGTGGTTTCTGTAAAGTATGACTCTACCCTGTGCAAATAAAGAAAACTTTAAGGAGCAGTAGCTGCATGCTAGTGCGGTGTCCAGTGTCATACAGATAAATTCCTGAAATATACCACCAGGGTTTGTAAAGAACTAACTCAAAGTAGAACGTTAAGAATATAGTATTGGTGGACATACACAAAGATTATATATACAATGTGCATTATATTTCAAAGTACATCTACAAGGTGATATTTCAGAAAGTTCATGCATAAGTTCAGTCCAATGTGCACAGATTTTGGAACCTTCACAGTTCCACTCCCCACCAACATGTGTCCATGAAACTTTTCTTCCACAGGTGCTCCTCTCTCCACACCATGTGCTTATGGCAATGCTCTCACCCAACTATTTTACGTATTTACATCCAAATGACAAAATAGTAGCACTCACAAAATTACAGAAGATAAATCAAGCCTTCAAAAAAAAAAAAAAAAAAAAAAAGCCTTGCAGACATCATTCTCATTGTGGCATGGAGAATTGTTAAGGAGAATGAGTAGTAGGATGTTTATATGTTGCCATAGTAATAAACAATAAAGAAGTGTATTTAAAAGTGATGCACCAGGATCTCCTATCGCTGAGGAAGTCCAATCAGTACGCAATGCGTCTGCTGGGAGTGTCCATGATGCCGCCACGTTAGGCGGGCCTAAGTGGAACTTCAGACTGAGCCGCATCTGTCATTGCAGGTCATACTGTGTAACGGAGGAGCAGGAGCTGCATTTTGCTGAAGGCTTGATTTATCTTCTATAATCTTGTGAGTGCTTTTATTTAGTCATTTGGATGTAAATAACATATCACAGAGAGCACTATGGATGACTGAGTGGCACTGATGTATCTGCTGTGGAGTATCTGGAGCCCTGGTCTAGAGAAAGGAGCAGAGTGGATATAAAGGCGGTTTCATGCTTAATGGACCTCCTGTGACAAAGAGATGAGGCCATTACCATAAGACCCCTTTCACACTGGGGCGTTTTTCAGGCGCTTTAGCGTTAAAAAAAAGCGCATGTAAAGCGCCTGAAAGAAGCCTCATCTGCAATCCCAATGTGAAAGCCCGAGTGCTTTCACACCGAGACCCCTTTCACACGGGGCGTTTTTCAGGCGCTTTAGCGTTAAAAAAAGCACCTGAAAGAAGCCTCATCTGCAATCTCAATGTGAAAGCCTGAGTGCTTTCACACTGGGGCGCTGCGCTGGCAGGGCTTCAAAAAAAGTCGTGCAACGTTGCACCCAAACAAAATTGACGTCCTTTTTTCCCACAAATAAAGCTTTCTTTTGGTGGTATTTGTTCACCTCTGCGGTTTTTATTTTTTGTGCTATAAACGAAAAAAAACATCAATTTTGAAAAAACCGCAATATTTTTTACTTTTTGCAACAATAAATAATCCCCAAAAATATATAAAAAAAACTATTTTTTCCTCAGTTTAGGCCGATATGTATTCTTCTACATATTTTTGGAAAAAGAAAAAAAGGCAATAAGCGTATATTGATTGGTTTGCGCAAAAGTTATAGCGTCTACAAAATAGGGGATAGTTTTATGGCATTTTTATCATTCATTTTTTTTTATTAGTAATGGCGGCGATCTGCGATTTTTATCGGGACTGCGACATTAAGGCTGTCGGACACATCAGACACTATTTTGGGACCATTGTCATTTATACAGCGATCAGGATAACATGATTGTATGTGTAAGCAAATAATGAAGAAAATTGTGAAATCCTTTAGTTTGTCAGGGAATTGCAAAACCTGGTACTGCCCATGTAAAAATTAATTTTGGTTTTTTTTTCAATTTAGTGTCTTTATTATTTTCTGTATGAAAGAGCAAAGTCTGCATTTTCCATGTGTTTTTTTAATAAGATATACATGAAATATTAGCTTTAAACATTTCACATTTACCATTTGCAGTCATCAGACTCTTAACTGGCAGCTGTGTGGCTCCCAGTGAAGATCTATGTGGAGTATGGACAGGTACAGTTGTGCTCATAAGTTTACATACCCTAGCAGAATTTATGATTTCTTGGCCATTTTTCAGAGAATATGAATGATAACACAAAAACTTTTCTTTCACTCATGGTTAGTGTTTGGCTGAAGCCATTTATTATCAATCAACTGTGTTTATTCTTTTTAAATCATAATGACAACAGAAACTAGCCAAATGACCCTGATCAAAAATGTACATACCCCAGTTCTTAATACCGTGTATTGCCCCCTTTAACATCAATGACAGCTTGAAGTCTTTTGTGGTATTTGTGGATGAGGCTCTTTATCTTCTCAGATGGTAAAGCTGTCCATTCCTCTTGGCAAAAAGCCTCCAGTTCCTGTAAATTCTTGGGCTATCCTTGCATGAACTGCACGTTTGAGATCTCCACAGAGTGGCTCAATGATATTGAGGTCAGGAAACTGAGATGGCCACTCCAGAACCTTCACTTTATTGTGCTGTAGCCAATGACAGATCGACTTGGCCTTATGTTTTGGATCATTGTCATGTTGGAATGTCCAAGTATGTTCCATGCGCAGCTTCCTGGCTGAAGAATTAAAATGTTCCTCCAGTATTTTTTGATAACATACTGCATTCATCTTGCCATCAATTTTACCAAATTCCCTGTGCATTTGTAGATCACACATCCCCAAAACATCAGCGATCCACCTCTGTTTTTCACAGTAGCCCTTTCATCATAGGCCTTGTTGACTCCTCTCCAAATGTAGCTTTTATGGTTGTGGACAAGAAGCTAAATTTTGGTCGCATCACTCCAAATGACTTTGTGCCAGAAGGTTTGAGGCTGGTCTCTGTGCTGTTTGGCGTATTGTAAGCGGGATACTTTGTGGCATTTGCGTAGTAATGGCTTTCTTCTGGTAACTCGACCATGCAGCCCATCTTTCTTCAAGTGTCTTCTTATTGTGCATCTTGAAACAGCCATACCACATGTTTTCAGAGAGTCCTGTATTTCACCTGAAGTTATTTGTGGGTTTTTCTTTGCATCCCAAACAATTTTCCTGGTAGCTGTGGCTGAAATTTTAGTTGGTCTACCTGACTGTGGTTTGGTTTCAACAGAACCCCTCATTTTCCACTTCATGATTAGAGTTTGAACACTGCTGATTTGCATTCTCAATTCCTTGGATATCTTTTTATATCCCTTTCCTGTTTTATACAGTTCAACTACCTTTCCCCGCAGATCCATTGAAAATTCTTTTGCTTTCCCCATGAAACGTCAGTGTAGCACTGGATGAAAGATGCAGGGTTCTGTCGGAAGTCCAGAAACTCATTGACCTTTTATACACACACAATAAATTATAAGCAAACAGATCACAGGTGAGGATGGTTACCTTTAATAGCGATTCAAACCTCTTTCTTTGTGTACACTTGTGTGCATGTTATCAGGCAGAAATTAACAGGGTAAGTAAATTTTTGATCAGGGTCATTTGGGTAATTTCTGTTGCCATTATGATTTAAAAAGAGTAAACACAGTTGATTGATAATACATGGCTTCAGCCATACACTATCGATGAGTGAAAGAAATGTTTTTGTGCTATCATTCATATCCTCTGAAAAATGGCCAAGAAATCAAATTCTGGCAGGGTATGTAAACTTATGAGCACAACTGTAAGTGTAACACCTAGCACTAGGGTGCTGGAAGGATGGCAGGTTTTACAGAATAATAATACTGATAATACAGAAAGGGATGTCATCCTTTAACACAGTCAAGCTGACATACAGTGTCATTTATACTCTACATGAAGAAAAAGTTTGTAAAATAATATTACTATTAACTAATTAGGAAAGACCTAAAATATCTCTTTCAAAAATGAAAAAGCAACACTTTGGTTTTGCTTTCATTAAAAATAGACTACAACTACTGCTTAATTTTCTCAAAAATATTACTGTTTTCGAGTTCCTAATTGTTCATTGTAAAAATGTTCTTAATTTCACCTTTCATAGCAGCAGGAAAAAAGTCAAAATACACACTGGAAAATTATTCTATGTACTCACGGCCAAATTGGCACAGAAGTGGATATTACGTAAAGGAAGACAAATACTACACACCTGAAATACTAGGATGCCTGTGTTGGAAACAGACAAGTTTATCTTAGTTCCCTCTCTGTCTTTGGCTGGATGTAGTCTAATTCCATACATCTCTAGCCGACGGGCAACCTCCAAGAGCTGAAAATCTGATTCGGCTGGCGTCTGACCACTGTAGATTTTAAAATATAGGTAAATTAGGTCATAATAACTTAGTATCTTTAGTACACAAGATAGCCCATCACAATATAATATGATGCCCAACCACCCACCAACCTTAGCGACTGTATCATATCTAGAGCCTCATGCACACAGGGCATTTTTACCAGTGTCAGACTTTTTTTTTGCAGCTCTATGTTATTCTATGGCCCTATGCACACACAGGCTTTTAGGAACTGTAAGTGGCATAGGCGTTTTCAAGCTGCAAAAAAAAAAAACCCAGGGCCAGCGCGTTCTGAGGACTGCAATTACAGCTGTAAAAACGTCTGACGCTGCTAAAGGCAACTTAACGCTGTTAAGCGGCGTCAAGTGGTTTTTTTTTTTTGACATGTTAAAATAAATGGTTCTCTATGAGAGCCCATTCATTTGAATATAAGTCACATCTGTGGTGCGACTTGTGCACCGAGGATCTTGAAGGGGAACCCCTCGCCAAAAAAAACCTTCGGTCTGGTATGGCTTTTATAGAGAACCCCCCTAAAATTCATACCAGACCCTTATCCGCACATGCAGCCATACCAGGCCACACGCCCTCAACATGGGTGGGTGCTATGGGGAGGGGCTCTGCGCTCCTCCCCACCCCAAAGCACCTTGTCCCCATGCTGATGGGGAGAAGGGCCACTTCCCAACAACCCTGGGCGGTGGTTGTCCGGTCTGCGGGCTTATTGAAATCTGGAAGCCCCCTTTGACTAGGGAGGCCCCCAGATCCGGACCCACTAACCCCTACCCATTCACCCAAAAAGCGTCAAAGAAATAAAACCAGCACTCAGGTTTTTGACAAAGTCCTTTATTAAAGCAGCTCCAGCGTCTCTTTCCCTTCCCGTCTTCTCCCCTTTCCGATGATGTCTTCTCCCCTCTCCGGTTCCTCTCCCTCCGCTGTCTTTTGACTCTGGCTCTTCTGCTGCCTCCGGTTCTTCTTCTCCCGATCTTCTCCCGACGCTAGCTCCAGCAGTTGTGCCAGCTCTTTTATAGCCATGGGGCGTGGCCATCCGGTGATGTCATCCAAGGAGACCCCACCTCCTTGCGACGTCATTGTCCCATCTTGCCCCCGAGCATGCCCACAGCGCACAAGTCGCACCAAGAGTCGGATCATCATGATCCGTCTTGGATGTGACTCCTATTTAAATCAATGGGCTCTCATAGGGAACCATTGATTTTGAATAAAGGCAGAGAAACGCTGCTAAAAGCTGGCGTGGCTAAACATGCATTAACAGCAATGCAAAAGGCTACTAAAAGCATTTTTTCTAACGTCCTGTGCGCATAAGGCCTAAATGTCCTCACATCTATGATTTTCAGCAAAAGGATAACGTTTTGGAAGAAAAAAGTATGATTCTTTACTAAAGGTTGGAAACGTACAACAAATGAGATAGCTGGATGATATGTGAACCATTCCTTCATTAATCTAGTTTACTATTAAAAAAATATGAGCAAGTTCTTCTTGCTCACCTACTTTTATTAATTGGGTCTGAAAACATAAGGCTTAACTTTTTAAATATCATAACGAATATATGTGAAAAAAAACTATAGTTTAAAGAAAACATACATATATGTATTGACCCCTTCATTGTAATTATCAATAGTATAACCTATGTAAAGTAGCTTATGAATTATACAATAGGTTATAGACCCATCTGAGGTAGAATATAAATAGAATATATAGTGTGGTACCTTGATATGCAAAGGTACCTAATATATAGTGCATAATTTCAAACTAAAAGTAGCTAATAATATTACAGTCCTAGAAACTGCAAAAATAAAGTGGCAAACAGAACATGATTTTTAAATTTGTCAAGAGGCAATGCAGTTTATTGGCTATAGTATACCCACTAAAGTAAATATCGTGTATAGTATAATGTATGTAGGAGGTGCGTATGAATAGGCTTACCGTATATACTCAAGTATAAGTCGTTCCGAGTATAAGTCGAGGCCCTAATTTACCACAAAAAATATGGGAAAAACTTATTGACCCGAGTATAAGACGAGGGTGAGAAATGCACAGCTACTGTAAGTGGAAAAGAGGGTCAACAATGCCCATTTGCAGCATCACTGTGCCCTTTTGCATGCCTCACTGTGCCCATTTGCAGCCATAGGTCCCCTGAACTTCAAACTCGGTAGTTAAGGGTTCCTAAATGCCCCCTAGCTGCAGCCAAAATTTGGGGTCCCTGAACCCAAAGGGTCCCGAAATGACATTGCTGCATATGGACACAGTTGACCGAATTTGGGGCCCCGTATATCGGGGCCACTTAGTGCTAAGAACCCCAAATTTGGTGTGCAAACCCAGTGGAACTAGCACCATAAAATTGCCAAAGCTGGGGTTTCTAGCACCAAGTGGCCCTGAGATACAGGGCCCCAAAAATCAGTTCAGAAAATGTCAAGCGCTTTTCTGCAGCAGAGAATGACATTTTCCGAACCAGTTTTGGGGCCCCGTATCTCAGGGCCACTTAGTGCTAGAAACCCCAGCTTTGGATATGTTATGGGACCAGTTCCACTGGGTTTGCACACCAAATATGGTGTTCCTAGCTTTAAGTGGCCCTGAGATATGGGGCCCCAAAGTCAGTTCAGAAAATGTCAAGCACTTTTCTGCAGCAGAGAATGACATTTTCCGAACTGATTTTGGGGCCCCGTATCTCGGGGCCACTTAGTGCTAGGAACTTCAGCTTTGGATATGTTGTGGTACCAGTTCCACTGGGTTTGCACACCAAATTTGGTGTTCCTAGCTTCAAGTGGCCCTGAGATACGGGGCTCCAAAGTCGGTTCGGAAAATGAAATTTTTTGCTGCAGAAAAGTGCTTGACTCAAGTATAAGTCGAGGGGGGCACTTTCAGCACAAAAAAAATGTGCTGAAAAATTTGACTTATACTCGAGTATATACGGTATATCTAAAATAAGAAATATTACAGTGGGAATTATTTCTGCAGATGTATGTATTAGCTTGTAGAGTACAGGCAGTGTATAAATTCAAAGCTGTAAACAGAGAATATGACTGAGAACATCAAGAAAGAATGCTGCTGAAAGACAATGTAGACAGTGAGTGACTATAGAGGACCTAGGTCATTATTTTTAGAATCCTTCAGTAGATGGACTGGCTAACTTACTTTGTGGAGGGTGGTAAGCCATTTACATAGTGGTATAAAAACTAAAAGACTCTTTAAATGACCATCAAGTAAAACAGAGCAAAGCAGTAAAAAAATAAAAAAGGCAATTTTAAAGACTGATGGAAGAACTCACTAGTGATTTCGATGATATTCCATGATCTTTTCTACTAGAGTATCTTGCTGGGGCATGTACGTGGTCTTTGAAAGATGTTCTTTGTCAACAGCTTCATCAAAATCTCCTATTTCAGCTAAGTAAAAGACAACAAAACTTAAATAAAAAAAAAACCCTGAATATTCAAATTCGCCTGTGTGATATATTATGCACCATGCCTCCAGCTGTTCCAGGCTTCATCATGAATGTCTTTTTAAAGCACAATGTCAGATGTAGAGCTTTTACCACATTTAAATTATAAAAACCTGAGTTTTTACTATTTTGTAGCTAGTATGGAACTGACAAGAAGAGGATTACTTTAGTGTGGCTGCTCAGCTTGCTGTGGTGTAATATGTGCAACAACTTAAAGTGATTGTAAGCCTTCGTTTTTTTGTTTTTTTTTTAATTTAAAACAACAAACATGTTATACTTACCTCCACTGTGCAGCTTGTTCTGCACAGTGGCCCCAATCGTCCTCTTCAGGGGTCCCTCGGCGGCTCCTCCTAGCATCAGATAACCCCCTAGGAGAAGCACTCTCCCGGGGGGGTTACCTTGCGGGCGCACTCCCGAGTCCAGCATTCGGCGTCCATAGACAGGAATGCCGGGCTCGGCCCCGCCCCCCGCATTATTGGATTTGATTGACAGCAGCGGGAGCCAATGGCTGCACTGCTATCAATCTATCCAATCAAGAGTCGGGACCCCGTGGAGAGAGGGAGAGCACATGCCCGCTGAGGAAAATACAGGACTCAGGTAAGTAAAACGGGGGGCTGGTCACTGCCAGAAGTTTTTTCAAATCATAAAATAAAGAATAAGGTGCTCTTTTCTTGTAAAAAAAAAAATGAATAAGGTGCTCTACATGTTCATATAAAAAAACGGTTACAAAGAAAAACACTGCATCAAACTCAAATGTGCACATTAATGAGAAAATAAGCAAGCATAAAGTCCAAAGGTGAATAAATCCCAACACCAAAACGAAACGCTTTGAGATAAAACTTCTAGATCTTCCACGAGTGCTCAATATGAAGATGGCCACTCAGCAGAGCTGTTTGACCCCTTTTTACAGGATGGTCAAGAAACACTTTGGGAACCCCAAATTGGTTCCACTAGTGGCATGAATCCACTCCCATGGCCACTCAAGAAGGAGCTAGAATGTAATGACTCCACAGGAGACACAGATGAAAGTCTCATAGTGTAGTAATTTTTAATAGAATAAAAACAGCAGCAATAATAGCAGTTACACTCACATGCGATAGTGCCTGACCTGGCACTAGGTGTAAACAGCGTGTGTGAGTCAACTGATCCCTGGGGGTAGCGTGCGTTCCACGTCTCACACCGAAGGTGCAAAGCCTGGTGTGGTGTATCAAAAAATGGACCCGGAAATGACGGATCTCCTCTCCGACATATGTTTAGTCATTCACGGCGAAACACTTTGGGGTTCCCAAAGAGTTTCTAGACCATCCTGTAAAAAGGGGTCAAACAGCTCTGGTGAGTGGCCATCTTCATATTGAGCACTCGTGGTGGAAGATCTAGAAATTTTATCTCAGAGCATTCCGTTTTGGTGTTGGGATTTATTCACTTATGGACTTTATGCTTGCTTATTTTCTCAATGTGCACATTTGAGTTTGATGTAGTGTTTTCCTTTGTGACAGTTTTTTTATATGAACATGTATAGCGCCTTATTCTTTATTTTATAATTTTGCACAGTTCCAGTGATTTGTTCACTTTAAAGGGGGCAGCTGTTTGTTTATATGTTCTCATCCCCACAAGGCGCCATTTTTTTGGTACACATTTTATGCAGAAGTTTTTTCACCTTAATGCATAGGATGCATTAAGGTGAAAAAACACAAGGGTTTACAACCCCTTTAAGCACTTTCATTAGAAATGTGTTTAAAAGTGAAAGCAGATTGTTAAATCGATGACTGAAAGTACAAACATCACGTTTTAAACATATTTATCTCTCCAGAGTTTTAAAATGTAATCTCAAAAAAAATGAATGCTTGAATCATTTTAAAGGCTTAACTAAATTCACAGGGGTTTTAGGTCACGGGAAGTAAACAGCAGCACCACCATCACCAGTGCTTACCATAAAAGCAAAAGTTAGTTGTAGAACCTGTTAAACTAGAGTACAGTAAAACCTTGGTTTGAGAGTAACTTGGTTTGAGGAGTATTTTGCAAGACAAGCAAAAATGTTAAATGTTGACTTGATATACAAGTAGCGTCATGTCACAAACTGGGTGTAAAAGAGAACAGAGGCGCCTCTAAGTGTAGCAATATGGTTACATTTAACCACTTCAGCCCCGGAAGATTTGGCTGCTCAATGACCAGGCCATTTTTTGCATTATGGCACTGCGTTGCTTTAACTGAAAATTGCTCAGTTGTGCGACACTGTACACAAACAAAATTGACGTCCTTTTTCCCCACAAATAGAGGGGACTGACTACAGGAGATGACAGATCGTGGTACCTAGCTATTAGGAACTCACGGTCTGCCAGTCCTCACAGAACAGGGATTTGTGTGTTTACACACACACGTCCCTGTTCTGCCTCTCGTGCACGCGCATGGCCAGCGGTCATCGTGACTGCCGGTCACGAGCATCAGCACCACCGCAGTGCAGCGAGCGCACCTGCTATCCCGCTTAAAGGAGCTAATGTACAGCTACGGCGGTTCGCAAGATCGTGCCGACCTGCCACAGTATAATGACGGCGGCTGGTCGGCAAGTGGTAAATGAGGGTACAATATTTAGGAACTCACATGGTTAATGATTAAAACAGGCACATCTAAGTATGCAAGCATCCGGTGTAAAGCTGTCCACATAGGCCATCCTCCTCACCACCATCGACATTGTCCCTTTCCCGCAACGCTCCATGAGCGGTTCAATCGAGCCACTGCAGGGTAGTCTTCCAGATCACGATTGCAGACTGACAGCGGTGAGAGCCGGCGGTACGGAGGGTGGTCTATGTGGATAACTTTACCCCGGATGCCTGCATACTTAGATGTGCCCCTTTTAATCATCAACCATGTGAGTTGCTAAATGTTGTACCTTCATTAAATGTAACAATATTGCTACACTTAGAGGTGCCTCTCTTCTCTTTTATACTCTGTAGCTCCTGCTGGATTTTGCTTCTAATTCCTTTGTGGAGGTTGCCATTTGTAAATGGACATTTTATGGTTACACAACCTGGTCACATTGCTATAATCTTTTTATATGGACTATAAACTGAAGGACTTACGAATAAATGGTTGTGGAACTAAACATTTGAGTTTCCATTATTTCCTATGGAGAAAATCGCTTTGATATACAAGTGCTCTGGATTACAAGCATGTTTCCAGAAAGAATTAGTTTATTTCTGAAAAACCTGCATTTTCACAGCAGGTTTACAACGTTAACAAACATACAGTATTTTTCTCATAACAGATTATTATAAGGAATCAATGGCCATGTTGTGGTCTACACAATTATTTATGCTGTCTGTCAGTTCACCATTTACAACAAATTACTAAAAATATGTGGATTTAAGTCATTTTCCCTAAAGGAAAAAAAGCATCATGGCAAATGAAACTGGGAATCTAATGGTAATTTCATGGCTACGTATGTTATTTTTATACATGAATCACATTTTCTGAAAGAGAGAAGTTACCCAACAAACATAGAAAGCTCAGCGTTAAAGTGGTTGTAAACCATTACAGACCACTTTTCGCTACAGGTAAGCCTATAATAAGGCTTACCTGTAGTTTACCCAGGATATCTCCTAAACCTGTACGGTTTAGGAGATATCCCCTGTATTTCCATGTGCCGACGTTGTTATCGCACGCATGCGCGGGAGTGGCGTCATCGCGGCTCTGGCCAATCACAGCGCCGGAGCCGCGATACCCATAAGTAACCCCCAGGAGTGATGTTGGCCGCCGGAGCGGTGTATGGGCACCGCAGCGAGGGCTTCGATCTCAGGTAAGTAATACATAATGAGCTAGAATGCTATACATACTAGCTCATTTTGCCTTTGTCTTGCAGGTGTTAGATTAGTTTTTTTTTTTTTATAAAAGGGTTTACAACCACTTTAATAAGATTGTATAAGAAATAACATGCTAAAAATATGGAAAGGGAGAGCAACACCTGACCAGAAAGTTGTATTTACTTAGGCCTATATAAATGAAAGTGTATACCTATGTTTTTACAAACTCTGCAATATAGAAAAAAACTGCTGATCTGCCAGATGTCTAGTGTACTCTTTAACCCTTTCATGAATAAGCCTATTTTTGACATTTGGTGTTTACAAGTTAAAATCCGTATTTTTTGCTAGAAAATTACTTAGAGCCCCCAAACATTATATATATATATATTTTTTTTAGCAGAGAATCTAGAGAATAAAATGGCGATTGTTGGAATATTTTATGTCACACAGTATTTGTGCAGCAGTGTTTTAAACGCAACTTTTTGGGAAAAGGGACACTTTCATGAATTTAAAAAAAAACAAAAACAGTAAAATTAGCCCAATTTTTTTGTATAATGTGAAAGATGATGTTAGGTCGAGTAAATAGATACCAAGCATGTCACGCACTCGTGGAATGGCAACAAACTACGGTACCTAAAAATCTCCATAGGCGACGCTTTAAATTTATTTTATGGTTACGAGGTTAGAGTTACAGAGGTCGTCTAGTGTTAGATTATTGCTCTTGCTCTGACGATCGCGGAGATACCTCACGTGTGATTTGAACACCGTTTACATATGCGGGCGCGACTTCCGTATGCGTTCTCTTTACTGCGCGAGCTCGCGGGCACAGGCGCTTTAAAAACATTCTTTTTTCTTTTTTATTTTTATATGAATAAATTGTGTTTTAAAAAAAAAAAAAATTTTGATCACTTTTATTGCTGTCACAATGTACACACTTCAAAGTATTCAGATCGCCGTTTTCGGCGATTCTGAATACTGTGTATTTTTTTAAAACCGGCGCCATTGGCAGCCAAGTAAACGGGAAGTGACGCATGACGTCGCTTCCGTGTTTACGATTAGAAGGCTGGAACGAAGCCGTTCACGGCTTCGTTCCAGCCCGTCCCCAGCCGCCGGAGGCGGCCGATTGACATCCAACCCGGTCCGATCCGCTAAAAGCAGACGGATGCCCCTACGTTCGCATCCGTCGCTGGTGGAACGGATCAGGTGAAATCTGATGAAAACGGACATGCTGTCTGTTTTCGTCTGATCTCTCCATAGGCAGCAGCAGCGCTGGACAAGCCCCTCCCCGCTCAGTGAGCAGAGAGGGACCTGTCATCTGCCGGCTCAGTGGAGATAAACGGAAATCTTATGCTGAGCTGGTGGACAGAGGTGGACTCCGAGGCAGCGGATCCGCCTTGTGGGAATGATGCCTCAAGTGGTGTTAAACCCAAAAGCAAACATGCATTATGTTGCAGCTTACCATTTCCTAGATGTGATGGCTATTTTCACCTGGTGATCTAGCCAGTATGTCTCCAGCAGAAAGTGTCAGTTACAAAGATGAGACAAACCATTTACCACTAGCAGGGGTGCTTACAATGATTAGCTTTTATTTATGCAAAACCTTTATCCCAAAAGGAAAAAAATGTGTTGTAACGGCTTATAAAGTATAGCTGGCTACAATTTGTTAGTGTATTTAAATCTGATCATACGTAAATGATCATGAGTACATCCAAAACTCCCCTTTGCCCAACTGACAATGCTACTGTCAAAAGGTGCCCCCTGTGCTCATTCATCCAGAGTGGGGGCACTTTAATACAAGAGGTGTGTTACTGGTCAGATCATCAGGTGAAAAGGCGGGAAAAAAGAAAAAAAAGAAAAAAACATAATGCAGCTACCACATGTAAGAATTTATAAGCTGCAATATATTACATTTTTGGTTTAAAACCACTTTAGAACTGGAAATACAGTGCCACTGCCAAACTGAATCACTGTAGACATCGTAAGTCAGCGCTGCCCACTTTTCTTTTGATTGGCTACAGAACACTTATCGCCATTACATAAAGGGAGGTTTTCTTTAGTCCATCAGAAGAGAAATCAGGCAGGACTGACTTTTAAAGCAAAATAACATGGGGAAATGTGCAAGTACTGTATTGTAGATATGTTCCAAGGTTTTTTTTATATTTTGTCATGACATACACACTGCAAGTAAATTACTGGGAGAGAAGAGGGTGGGGGATCCCTCACATTAGAGCTACATTACTAGCTGGAAAGGTAATTACTGAATTCAGACATTAAGCCATTAACAATTATTTATATATTCATTAAATATATTGACCTAAGGCAAGTGTCAGGCATAAAAATGTATGTAAAAACTTACATTGTACAATATGTGAAATTAAGAGTGCAGCGCTGCTTTCATTACACGTGAGCCTGCCGTGCACCATATCTTGCTTCACTTGCAGTGCAAAGAGGTACCTACAGGTGTAGACAAGCAGACATTACTAGGCATGATAAGAGGCTCACTGGAGACTCTTGATTAAAAACATTCTGTAATCCTGTATCTGGACATTAGGTGGAACTTTAGATGTCATTTCACATTTAATTCAGTTCTGCTGTAAAACGCCTGTGGTTTACAGAGCTCAATAGCTTCAGGTAACAAATATATACTGTACTCAATTGGAACACATGCTCTTACTTTATTAATGGTACAATAAATCCTACTGAGTGTTGCAACGCCTGTAATTTTCTTATATACACAATGATAAATTACATGCGTCAGTGGAAGTGCTCTCCTTTGTGTGCATATACATATATCAGCAAGATAACAACTGTAATTTGATATGTAACTACTTAGGAGAAACACATACTTATGGACAATGCAGTCCATATGAAATTAAGGTTCCAATTTAAAAAAACAAGAATCAAGAACCCTCAGTTACAGGGTATTAAATTCTAGTATTTTTGCTTTCTCTAGTTAACTAGAATCCAGATTTTCAGAGGCCCTGACGGTCCTTTAGCGATGTGCTACAACCTTTGGTCTATGAGTTTAATCAAGTTTAATTAAAAAAAAGTAAAAAAAAAAAAAAAAAAAAACTGTACCAACATAACAGTTGTTTCTGCTATGTCTGACAATTAAAAATGTATTTAATAATTTTGCAAAATTGTTATCATACAGTATCTCACAAAAGTGAGTACACCCCTCACAATTTTGTAAATATTTTATATCTTTTCATGTGACAACACTGAAGAAATGACACTTTGCTACAAAGTAAAGTAGTGAGTGAGTGTACAGCTTGTATAACAGTGTAAATTTGCTGTCCCTTCAAAATAACACAACATACAGCCATTAATGTCTAAACCACTGGCAACAAAAGTGAGTACACCCCTAAGTGAAAATGTCCAAATTGGGCCCAATTAGCCATTTTTCCTCCTCAGTGCCATGTGACTCATTAGTGTAACAAGGTCTCAGGTGTGAATGGGGAGCAGGTGTGTTAAATTTGGTTTTATCGCACTCACTCTCTCATACTTGTCACTGGAAATTCAACATGGCATCTCATGGCAAAGAACTCTGAGGATTGGAAAAAAAAGAATTGTTGCTCTACATAAAGATAGCCTAGGCTATAAGAAGACTACCAAGACCTTGAAACTGAGCTGCAGCACGGTGGCCAAGATCATACAGCGGTTTAACAGGACAGGTTCCACTCAGAACAGGCCTCACCATGGTCGACCAAAGAAGTTGAGTGCACATGCTCAGCGTCATATCCAGAGGTTGTCTTTGGGAAATAGACGTATGAGTGCTGCCAGCATGGGGTTGAGGTTGAAGGGGTGGGGGGTCAGCCTGTCAGTGCTCAGACCATAAGCCGCACACTGCATCAAATAGGTCTGCATGGCTGTCGTACCAGAAGAAAGCCTCTTCTAAAGATGATGTACAAGAAAGCCTGCTAGCAGTTTGCTGAAGACAAGCAGACTAAGGACATGGATTACTGGAACCATGTCCTGTGGTCTAATGAGACCAAGATAAACTTATTTGGTTCAGATGGTGTCAAGCTTGTGTGGCGGCAACCAGTGAGGAGTACAAAGACAAGTGTGTCTTGCCTACAGTCAAGCATGGTGGTGGGAGTGTCATGGTCTGGGGCTGCATTAGTGCTGCCGGCACTGGGGTGCTACAGTTCATTGAGGTAATCATGAAAGCCAACATGTACTGTGACATACTGAAGCAGAGCATGATCCCCTCCCTTCGGAGACTGGGCTGCAAGTCAGTATTCCAACACGATAACGACCCTAAACACACCTCCAAGATGACCACTGTCTTGTTAAAGGAGCTGAGGGTAAATGTGATGGACTGGCCAACCGTGTCTCCAGACCTAAACCCTATTGAGCATCTGTGGGGCATCCTCAAATGGAAGGTGGAGGAGGGCAAGGTCTCTAACATCCACCAGCTTCGTGATGTTGTCATGGAGGAGTGGAAGAGGACTTCGGTGGCAACCTGTGAAGCTCTGGTGAACTCCATGCCCAAGAGGGTTAAGGCAGTGCTGGAAAATAATGGTGGCCACACAAAATATTGAAACTTTGGGCCCAATTTGGACATTTTCACTTAGGGGTGTACTCACTTGCAAGTGGTTTAGACATTAATGGCTGTGTGATGACTTATGTTGGGGGACAGAAAATTTACCTTGTTATACAAGCTGTACACTCACTACTTTACATTGTAGCAAAGGATATAATAAAATATTTACAAAAATGTGAGGGGTGTACTCACTTTTGTGAGACACTGTATATCTGTTGAAAATTAGAATATAAATTCATTGTAGGCAATCAAATGTTTCAGCTCATATAAAATTTCAGTAAAATGTTGGATAATTGCATGCAAAATACATAAATTAAATTAGTGGTCTGGTAATCATGGTGGGAACACAAATCCCAGTGTTTTATATATGAAAAATTAGTTATAGAATATGCTAAATCATACATTTTAATAAGCAAATAAATGCAGAAACCATTTACTATGGCTGAAGATCATTTAAACAGGTGTATTCCTTCCATTCATCAGACACACTCTGTACACTGTTAACACAAAGCTTGATTTGAAAAGCAGAAGGACTGGTGCAGAGCTGTACTCCATAGAAACAATTAGTTATCTTAGTAAAAAGCCTTGTAAATAAATTCAAAAATAATCTTTTTGTGCAAATTAATGCAAGCGAAAATAGCTGTTTGTGCCTCGGGGAGACATAAATCAATAATCCAGTGATTTGCTCTGACAGTCAGACATGACTATTATTTGTTGGCGCACAAGAAGTCTGTTAGCTGGCAGTTTACAGTGTTGTGTGTTCGTCTTTCCCAGACAAGAGCTCATTGAATCACATAAAGTCCCACTTATTTCTCAACAAATACATTATAACTGCATAACAGTATTGTAGGAAATTTGACAACATTAAATATAACATAAGTTCTCCCTACAATTATGTCTTGCCCCATGTTGATTTAGATTTCATTTTAAAGGGTAAGAATATCCATAAGTGATATTTCAGCTAGAGGTGGAATCTTGGTGAGCTGGGTCATGCAATGGCTTCTTATGCGTCTTGAGGAGAGCTGCAGCAGTAATCCCTACTCTAAAGTTTCCTCCTGGATTTTGGGCTTTCCTGTCACTTTTATCCCCTGTTGCATTTGCCATATTGGAGATATTATATATATATATACACACACACACACACACACAAAATATCTTTAGCTAGTGTTTCCTGTGAATTCTTGATGCATAATACACAGCCCAGATCTGAGTTACTGGCCCCAACCAGCTGCTTGCTCTGTCTCTAGATGCTCACAGGACATCTTAATCTTGTGCGTTATAAAAAAGTAATTGCAACAATCCCTTTAGGAGTGAATATAGCAAGAAAGAATACTGCATATGTTCCTCATTTTTCATCTGACCCCTTCCAGAGTTGTGCCTTGTAATGCTGCCAGGTCCACAGCACACACAATTGTTCACTTAGTAGTTGCCACTCCTTAGTAGGGACATTTTTTACCATAAGTATCCACATCTCCATCACACATCGTTTTCTCAAAACAATGTTTTTATTAGCTTCTAAATAAAAAACTTCCTACACAGATTATACTGCTTTCTCTGGTAGTTCCCCAGCTACCCTCTCACACAATATTCTCTCAAAGCCTTTCCCCTTGGGATCCATACCACATTCACTGCCGCGATTCATACTATGTTGCTATTCTCTGTGACAGCTCCTCCCCTACCAGAATGTAAACCCCCCTCCTGTCAATACTACATTTTCTCAAACCCCCCCCCCCCCCCATACTATACCCTTCAGAATCCTCTGCTGCCGTCATACTCTCTGCAGTCTTCTCCTGCACATACAATTTGATGTAACACCTTCTGCCATACTCTCTTGCACATACTTCCTGCTGTCATGCCCTCTGCATTATTTTACTGTCCATACTTCCTGCTGTCATGTCCTCTTCCTTTCCTGTACATACTTCCTGCTGTCATATCATCTGCACTCTCTTCCTGTACATATTTCCTGCTGTTATAGCTTTTGCATTCCTTTCCTGCACATGCTGAAATATCCACTGCATTCCTTTCCTGTATATACTACCTGCTGTCATGTCCTCTGCATTTCTTTCCTGTACATACTTCCTGCTGTCATACCATATGCATTTATTTCCTGCACATACTGCCTGCTCTCACACCCCCTACATTTCTTTCCTGTACATACCTCCTGCTGTTATAACCTTTGCATTCATTTCCTACCCATGCTGTAATATACTCCGCATTCCTTTCCTGCATATACAGTTACTTCTTGCTGTCATATCCTCTGCATTTATTTCCTGTACATACTTCCTGTTCTCATACCTTCTGCATTCCTTTACTTTCCTGCACATACTTCCTGTTGTCATATCCAATGCATTCCTTTTCTATACATACGTCCTGCTGTTATACCCTCTGCATTCCTTTCCTGCACATGTGAGCGGTTGTCATAATGCTTTGCATTTCTTTCCTGTGCATACCATCTTCTTGTCAAATCCTCTATCTTTCTTTCTGGTACATACCTCCTTCTGTCATATCTTTTGTGTTTCTTTCCTATACATACTTCCTGCAGTCATACCATCTGCATTCCTTTCCTGTTCCTATTTCCTACTGCCATACCCTGCTCACTCCTTTTCTACCAATGCTTGTCACTGTACCTCTATATACCTCTTCTGACAATAAAGTTGGCCGTCCACTGAAGTTCTCCCAGTTCAGCAGGGACTGAACAAATCTCGATCAGCCTGTGGCCATCCCCGCCCTACAGAAATCAATCATTTGATTAGCTTCTGTCGAAGGAACACGTTGGAAATTTTTTCTTGATCAGTGGCTGCAGTCAATCAGCTAAAGCAGCTGATCGCTGGATTTTAATAGCTCTGGATGCCGCTGTCAGAATACAATGTCCTGGGGCAGGGACTCCTCCATCCACCTCGCTTGTGTGAATGAAGGAAACTGTAGATGGCTAGCTTAGGGCCCTTGGTGTCCCTCAGCACTTTGATTCTGCACATATTGCCTGCTACCATACATGATACCACTTCTCTCCTGCACAAAATGCCTGCTATACCTTTTAGCACTCCTCTTCTGAACATAGGCCCCCTTCCGTACCTTACACAACTTTTCTCCTGCACATACTGTCCACCGTCATATCCTCCAGCACATTCTTCCTGCGGAGATATCCTCCAGCATACTGTCCACTGGCATAACCTCTAACACCCAACTCCTGAACATACTGCCCACTGTCATACCTTCTGGCCCTCCTCCGGAGCAAAAAACGTAAGTTTCCTTCTTCACCAGAGAATTGCACACTTTGTTTCTACTTCTTATTGACACTTCTGTGCATAAACCTTTGCTTATCTCTCTCTCTTCTCCAGTGTATCCATCCCCCACACAGTTAGGAAGCACCTCCCAGGGACACACTTAACCCCTTGATCAACCATGGTGTTAAGCCCCTTCCCTGCCAGTGTCATATATACCATCTCCGGCGCACCCCATCCCCCCCCCCCTACCTCTGGCCTTATGTGGTACTGCATAAAACAGCAGTCACTGTGGAACGAATTATCTGAGTTTCCATTGACTCCTATGAGGAAACTCGCTTTGAAACAAGTGCTTTGGATTACAAGCATTCTTCTGGAATGAATTATGCTCGTAATTGATAGTACCACTGTATTGGTGTCACTGGTCCCCAAAGATTGTCACTTAGTGTCCAATTTGTCCCCCGCAATGACGCAGTACCTCTAAAAAACCGCTGATCACCGACATTACTAGTAAAAATTAAAAAAATAAAAGGTCCCTAAATCTATCCCATAGTTATACTACGCTATAACCTTTGCACAAACCAATCAATATAAGCTTATTGGGATTTTTTTTTTTTTTTTTTACCAAAAATATGTAGCATAATACATATTGGCCTAAATTGATGAAGAAATTAGATTTTTTACATTTTTTTATTGGGAATGTTTTATAGCAAAAAGTAAAAAATATAGTTTTTTTATTCAAAATTGACGGTCTTTTTTTGTTTATAGCACAAAAAATAAAAACCAGAGGTGATCAAATACCACCAAATTTGTGGGGAAAAAAGGATATCAATTTTATTTGGGTACAGCGTCGCATGACTGCGCAATCATCATTCAAAGCAATGCAGTGCCGTATCGCAAAAAATGACAAGGTTAGGAAGTGGGTAAAACCTTCCAGAGCTGAAGCGATTAAGTAGTGGATGTGTAGGGACTGTTTTTCGAGAATAAGAATATTGTTTAGTGCCACTTTAACTCAGGGGTAGACAACCTTTCAGAGGCTGAGGTCTCCCTGGACAATATGGAGGAAAGCAAAGATCCCCAGGAAGGGGGGTACTAGGCAGCACCCTTTAAAGAATTAATAAAATTAAAACAAACTATCAAGCTCCTAATAAAAAGACAGCATGAACATCACATAGTGTGTCACAGTAGTGTCCTCTGCCCCCCTTCACATCACCACCCACATTAGTGTCCCCTGACTCTCTGGCCGCCCCCCACACCCCCACATAGCAGTGTCCTCTGTCCCACATAGCAGTGTCCTCTGTCCCCTTCACATCACCCTCCCACGGAAGGGTCCTCTGCCCCCCCCCCACAGTAGTGTTCTGTTCCCCTCCACCCGAAGGCAGTGTCCTCTGCCTTTCACATCAGTTCACCCAGTCCCCCCAACAGTAATGTACATGGTGTCCTCTGCCCCCTTCACATAACCCCACCCCACTGTAATGTCCTCTGCCCTTCTTACCCCACAGTAGTGCTCTGTACCCCCCCCCCCCCCCACTCCAACGCAGTGTCCTCTGCCCCTCTCACATCACTCCCCCCCACTGTAGTATCCTCTGCCCCCTTCTTTCCCAGTAGGGTCCTGTACCCCCAAAACAGTGTCCTCTGCCCCCCCCCCCCACTGTAGTGTCCTCCACTCTTCCCATAGCAGTGTCCCCTGCCTCCCCATCCTCCAAAGCAGTGTCCTCTGTCCATTTCTCATCAAACTCCCTGTCCCCTCCACTGTAGTGTCCTCTGCTCCTCCTCTCCCCCCAACAGTGTATCTTCTGTCCCAACCCCCTTATACACAGAGTGCTGTGTAGGTAGCACTTCCTACCTGCCAGTGTGTGTACTGCACAGCAGAGATCCAGGGACAGCATAGTGCTGGATGGAAGGCGGGAGCTGCCAGAGTTAACATTTCATAATAACAAGCTGGTGATTGGTTGTTAAACGAATGATGCGCCCCCCCCCCCCCCCCCCGCTGAAACCACCGCCTGTGGAAGGGAATTTCACATCCTTGCCGCTCTTACAGTAAAGAACCCTCTACGCAGTTTAAGGTTAAACCTCTTTTCTTCTAATTTTATTGAGTGGCCACTTGCCTTGTTAAACTCCCTTCTGCGAAAAAGTTTTATCCCTATTGTGGGGTCACTAGTATGGTATTTGTAAATTGAAATCATATCTCCTCTCAAGCGTCTCTTCAACAGAGAGAATAAGTTCAGTGCTCGCAACCTTTTTTTCATAACCAATATCTTCCAGACCCTTTATTAGCTTTGTTGCCCTTCTTTGTACTCGCTCCATTTCCAGTACATTGTTCCTGAGGACTGGTGCCCAGAACTGGACAGCATACTCCAGGTGAGGTCGGACCAGAGTCTTGTAGAGCGGGAGAATTATCGTTTTATCTCTGGAGTTGATCCCCTTTTTAATGCATGCCAATATTCTGTTTGCTTTGTAAGCAGCAGCTTGGCATTGCATGCCATTGCTAAGCCTATCATCTACTAGGACCCCCAGGTCCTTTTCCATCCTAGATTCCCCCAGAGGTTCACCCCCTGGCGAGTAGGTTTTTGCCACCCAAATGCATTATTTTACAGTTTTCTACATTAAACCTCATTTGCCATGTAGTTGCCCACCCCATTAATTTGTTCAGATCTTCTTGCAAGGTTTCCACATCCTGCGAACTTATTGCCCTGCTTAGCTTAGTGTTGTCTGCAAATACAGAGATTGAACTGTTTACCTCATCCTCCAGGTCATTTATGAACAAAATAAACAGGATTGGTCCCAGTACAGAACCCTGGGGGACCCCACTTCCCACCCCTGACCATTCCAAGTATTCCCCATTTATCACCACCCTCTGAACTCGCCCTTGTAGTCAGTTTTCAATCCATGTACTCACCCTATGGTCCATGCCAACGGACCTTACTTTGTACAGTAAACTGTGTCAAATGCTTTTGCAAAATCCAGATATACCACGTCTACGGGCCTTCCTTTATCTAGATGGCAGCTTACCTCCTCATAGAAGGTTAATAGATTGGTTTGGCAAAAACGATTCTTCATGAATCCATGCTGATTACTGCTAATGATACCGTTTTCATTACTAAAATCTTGTATATAGTCCCTTATCATCCACTCCAACAGCATGCATGCTATTGATGTTAGGCTAACTGGTCTGTAATTCCCAGGGATGTATTTTGGCCCTTTTTTTAAATATTGGTGCTACATTGGATTTTCTCCAATCAGCTGGTACCATTCCAGTCAGTAGACTGTCAGTAAAAATTAGGAACAATGGTCTGGCAATTACTTGACTGAGTTCCCCACGTACCCTCAGGTGTAAGCCATCTGGTCCCGGTGATTTATTAATGTTACGTTTCCCAAGTCTATTTCTAATTCTGTCCTCTGTTAGCAATGAGGGTGCTTCCTGTGATGTGTCATGAGGACAAAGACTGCAGTTTTGGTTACTGAAGCCCCCTGATTTCCTCGCAAAGACTGAGGAGAAGAATACATTTTATACCTTCGCCATCTCCCCATCCTTTGTAACCAGATGTCCTTCCTCATTCTTTATGGGGCCAATATGTTCTGTCCTCCCTTTTTTTACTGTTTATATACTTAAAGAATTTCTTGGGATTTTTTTTTGCTCTCCTCCGCTATGTGTCTTTCGTGTTCCAACTTAGCCGCCCTAATTGCACCCTTACATATCTTGTTGCATTCTTTGTCAAGTCTGAATGCTGATGATGATCCCTCAGCCTTGTATTTTGAAGGCCTTCTCCTTTGCTTTTATATGTAATTTTACATTGGCATTAAGCAATCCAGGACTTTTGTTCGCTCTTTTAAATGTATTTCCAATGCGATGTACTGGCTATTGCCCTTATTTAACCACTTCAGCCCCGGAAGGATTTACCCCCTTCCTGACCTGAGCAATTTTTGCTTTTTGAATCTACGTCGCTTTAACTGGCAATTGCGTGGTCGTGCGACGCTGCACCCAATCAAAATTGACGTCCTTTTTTTTCCCACAAATAGAGCTTTCTTTTGGTGGTATTTGATCACCTCTGCGGTTTTTATTTTTTGCGCTATAAACAAAAAAATAGCGAAAATTATTATTATTTTTTACGATTATAAATATCCCTAAAAAATATATAAAAAAACATTTTTTTCCTCAGTTTAGGCTGATTTGTATTCTTCTACATATTTTTGGTAAAAAAAAAAAAAAAAAAAAAAATCGCAATAACCGTTTATTGATTGGTTTGCACAAAAGTTATAGTGTCTACAAAATAGGGAATAGTTTTATGGCATTTTTATTGATTATTTTTTTTTTTTACTAGTAATGGCGGCGATCAGCTATTTTTATCATGACTGCGACATTATGGTGGACACATCGACACTTTTGGCGCGATTTTGGGACCATTCACATTTATACAGCGATCGGTGCAATTAAAAATGCATTTACTGTGTAAATGTGACTGGCAAAGAAGAGGTTAACCACTAGGTGGCGCTGTAGGGGTTAAGTGTGTCCTAGGGAGTGATTCTATCTGTGGGTGGGGGGGGGGGGGGACGGTGTGTGACACATCACTGATCACCGCTCCCGATTACAGGGAGCTGTGATCAGTGACAGTGTCATTAGGCAGAACAGGGAGATGCTTGTTTACATTAGCATCTCCCCGTTCTTCCTCACTGTGAGATGATCGTGGGTATCCCCGCGGACATCGGGTCCACGGGACCCGCAATCACGGTCACAGAGCTCCTGGTGGCGTGCACCCGCAAGCCGCCTCTCAAAGGGCAACGTAGAGGTATGTTAATCTGCCTGTACGTGCCTTTCTGACGCAGTATATCTGCATGAGGTGGTTGGGAAGTGGTTAATATGCTCTTAAAGAAAACACATCTCTCCTCTGTGTTCTTTGTTTCTAAGATTTTATCCCAATTTATATCTTCTAGCAAGGTTCTAGTTTAGGGAAGTTGGCTCTTTTGAAAATCAGTGTCTTTGTGTTCCCCTTGTGTTTCCTATTTGTGTGATTTATACTGAAGCCAATTGATCTGTGATCGCTGTTTCCTCAATTGCCCCGTATTTCCACATCTGTGATCAGGACTGTATTGTGGGTAATCAGTAGATCTAATAACACCTTGTTTCTAGTTGGTGCGTTTACCATCTGACCCATGAAATTGTCCTGTAAGACATTTAGGAAGTGGCGAGCCTTAAGACAAATGCGTTGTTCCCTCCACCCAGTCTATGTCTGGATAATTAAAATCCCCCATTATGATAACACTTACCATCTTTGCTGCTAATCCAAACTGTGATAGGAGGTCCGTGTCCCCCCTCCTCCCCCAGGTTAGGGGCCTATAGCATACTTCCAGTATTATTTTCCCCTTAGATTCATTCCTTTGGAGCTCTACCCATAAGGATTCCACCTCCTCCCTAGCTCCCTTATTGATGTCATCTCTAACATTCACTTGTACATTATTCTTGATATATAGGCATACCCCTCCCCCTTTTTTAACCTCTCTATCCCTGCGATAAAGGTAATACCCTTGAATGGTTGCCAGCCAATCATAAGAGCTGCTGAACCAGGTCTCTGAAATTTCCTCAAAATCTAAATCCCCCTCATTCAACAGTATCTCTAGTTCACCCATCTTGTCCGCCAGGCTCCTGGCATTGGTGAACGTGCCACATCGTTTAGACCGGTCGCATATTGTCCTTTTATCGGGTGTTCTGAGATTTCAAATAGGACTTGTTACTATACTTGCCTCGGGTTTATGTGCTTTAGTCAACCTACCACTAATGCTCCCCAATGCTATCCTCTAGAATATGTTCATTGCTGACTAATCTCTACCTCTGGACCCTCCCCCTGTCACCTAGTTTAAAAACCCCTCTAACTTTTCTGGCCATCTTCACTCCCAGCAGATCTGCATCCACCTCATTTAGGTGCAGTCCGTCCCTTCTATAGAACTTGTGACTGACTGAGAAGTTGGCCCAATTCTCCAGGAACCCAAACCACTGCTTACTACACCAGCTCCTCAGCCACTTGTTTACTTCCCTAATCTCCCTCTGCCTTTCTGGTGTGGCACGAGGTACCGTTAGTATTCCTGAGAATACTACCTTGGAGGTCCTTTTCCTCAATTTAGCTCCCAACGCCTAAAATTGTTCTTTAGTGCACTCCATCTGCCTCTGACTTTGTCATTGGTGCCAACGTGCACCATGATAGCTGGGTCTTCCCCAGCCCCTCCCTAGTGGACAGTAATCTGTCCACTAGATCGTTATGTGCCGAGCCCGAGCGCCCGGTAGACAGCATACAGTTCAGCGCTTCAGGTCTTTGTCACAGATTGCCCTCTCTGTCCTTCTAAGAATCAAGTTCCCTACCACCAGAATCTGCCCATCCTTTTCCTTTGCTTCCCCCCCACTCTTACTGGAGGAGTTCTTCCCTAAGCAGTTAGGAGAGTCCCTCAGCTCCAGCAGTGCTGGTCCCTGACCGGTTTCATCAATGTCACTCAATGGAGCTTACTTATTGGGATGCTCCAGCCCAGGATCGGCCTCCCTGGCACTTACCCCTCTATCCTTCCTGACTGTCACCCATCTACTTGTTTCTAGTGCCTGCACCTCTTTGTCTCCACCCGCCTCTGTGCTGGCCCCTGCCGGGTACGTTCCTGACTCTCCTTTAGTATGAAGGGTCTTCTCAGTGCTGACAGTTGCTTCCCTAGAATCAGAACCTGGGCTTTCAGAGAAACAATGTGCTTACATTTTGCACAGCAGTATTCACCCTCGATCAGATGATCAAGGAACACAAATATGCCGCAAGATGTACACAGAGTCGCTTCTCCAAACCCGTTGGGCATCGTACGTACGAATTTAATTAGGATTGGGGCTTATACTCTAACCAAATTACCTAACAACTAGCTTCCTGACACTGATACTCAATACAATACACAGGTACTCAACAAGACAATACACAGGCACTAGCAGCACTCGTGTACTCACTGCCCACGTGCACTCAAAATACACAGGTACGCACAATACACAGGTACTAACGATCCACACACACTACTCAGAGAACACTCAGGTGCTCACAATACACAGGTACTCCCAACACAATTGCGATCGGTGGCTTGCCAACCCCCCGCTTTAACTTTTATGAGATTAAAATGGTGTGTTAGGATTTAGGTATTCACCTGTTTTTCATTTTAAGAAGAGATCTTGGAACCAGACCTCATAAGTATGAGCAACAGCCCAGTTGTCAGCTGGGATCATCATATTCCAGTTTTTAACAACAGTTCAAGAGAAGACAGTCTACGACAATATCATGCTGATTTTAGAAGAAAAAAAAACATTTCTGGCAGGTACACAGTGCCAGCACAGCTGTCTAGAGACAATTGCACTGCATTGGAGGACATATTTCACTGTATAACAATGTCTATTTTCCCATGTTTACCCTGTCCTGGTTTTTTTTTAAACAAGGTTAATGTTTCAAAATAAAATATTTTAAAACAAATACAAATAACCTCTTTAGTGGGCAGATCTGTGCTGTTCATTTCACATTGCCAGAATTACTGAAAATCTTCACAGAGCTTTGAAAGAAGTTGCCAGCTGGACATGTTCTGATAATTCATAACCTGCCAAACCAACATTCTTGTAAGCCAACAAGAACACTGGCTTTCCAGAAGTGCCGTTTCTGAAGAGGATTTCATATCTGCTATTTCAGAAGCAAGGATTTTGCTATTCTATTGGTTTTATCAGGCTTGCAGTTTAATAGTTCTTCAGGCTGCCTGGCAAGTGGGCCAACTCACTGGGCAGGTCTCTAGCAAGATGTGCATATTTCTTTCCAGTGTTCAGATTTCCATTACACAGACAGCTCTCAGGAAAGACACTGCAGCCCCTTCATACTGCTAAGGAAAAAAGTTTCTGTATACTGTTTACTTTACATACAAATGCAGCAGTCCAAGTCTGCTTCAACAATGTTCACGTCCAGCTTATGAATACATTAAAGCCTACCTTTACCTGAAAAAATAAATAAAAATAGCACAAGGGACACTACTTACCTTTAATGAGATGTGTTCCTTGTGCTGCTGTACCCTCATTTCACAGGAATCTTACTCCTTTGACGCCCTCAACCCCTATAATCTTCTGGTGCGGGGGGGGGGGGGGGGGGGGGTTGAGAGAACTAAGGGAGCTGTAGCAGGTACTCACTAAAAGTGCCCAACTATTCCTGTGCTTTCCACCCAGCAGCTCCATTCATAGAAGCTGGTAGTAAGGCTTTTATGAACAAAATACACGTTATGAATGGAAGGGGGCAGAACTATTAATCATCCTTCCATAGATCATTTCTGATTCATAGAACCTGTAGTACAGGCTTTCATGAAAGGAAAATTGAGCAGAGAGCATAAAAAAAAAAAAAAAAAACTAAAAAAAACCCACCGGTGTGAGTTCACAGTGTAATACCTACACTTCTCCCCTTCACATACTGTCCCCATCATAAACATGCCACCCACCAATATAGTCTCTGATCTGTTAGGAAGGGTATGTCACTTACTGCACACAATTCAAGTACCTAATACATTAGATAACACATACAGAACACTCAAACATCCCTACTTTCACTAATAATATATATTTTTTTTAAGTAAGGCAGGTAGTTGTTGCTCTACAAAAATAAAGTGGTTGAGTTCATACATTATTTTAGTATATTTGTTCAGTTATAGACATGCAAAATTCTTGCTTCCACACAGTAGCAGCAGAATGTGCAGACCTGGTTAATTCTTCTTGCAGTTGGGTGTGATCAGGGGGGAAGAACTTAACAACAAACTTCAGAACTACAGTCTTGGGTCCTGCGAGAAGAAAAAAGAAAGAAATCCATTGTACTGCACTACATACTATGCTGCTGAGCTATGGTAGGACTCTGTTAACTACACACAGAAATATATACCCACTTCTGATCTGCTTTATGATGGGCTTGATCAGGTCCAGCCATACCTGAAAGAACACACAAATATAAACATATTTATTGTTGGCTCTAAATCAATTGGCAATATAGTCAAAGTTATTAATAAAATCAGGGGGGGGAAATACAGCCGGAGTGACAAATAGGTAATCTTCAGAGTCTTGGATTGTGAAAAGAGCAGCAAAACTTTTTTACTGATGTAAGAGTAATATTCAGTCATTATAAAATGTGAAATTGCATATTTTAAGTCTACATTCTTGCATTATATTTGTCTACCTGTAAATGTCAGGCGATATATTACTGCCTTGAGCTGTTGTATTTACATAGATTGTCTGTAAATAACGTTTTGTGGTCCTCTGCAAAATGGCGCCATTTGATTTTTTATTACTATGTACATGTGGTGGTCGGGCTTGGTCTCCACTATGATGGCTTTTGTTTACCGGTTTACTGGGTGACCGGACTGTATATTTAAGAGTGATGCCGTTGACATGCACTCAGTCTTTGAGAAAGTCAGTAGGAGCAAAGTGTTAGGCGGGTGGTGATGTCATCATGCTGGGTAGGATGCGGATGCTATTTTGCTGAAGCTTGTACTGTGGATGATTTTGCTGTCTCTACATGCTGTTCTCATCTACTTTCTTTTGAGTGACATTTTTTACATATAATAAATATAGTCTAGCGGTCTACACTATTAGCTTCTTTCTTTGTGCTTTTACATGGTTATACTAGCTGGAGGAGTGAAGGAAACATTTAAAGGACCAGGAGTCTGCCTTAACTACATTCATATGAAGTGATTTTTGACTTCCATTTTGTTGTGGTGGCCACAAGTTAAGGTGAGAAGATACTCATAGGGTGGGTTTCACTGATGGTCCATGTATGATGAAGAGTCTATTGGACTACCGTGAAGATTTGGATTTTTATTGCACAAAACTGTAGTGGTATATTCGACTTGGCTATAGAATGAACACTTACTTTTATATTGGTGCTATTGCACTTTAAAATGTTTGCATTTGTATGATCTTACATCTTAATTGGATCGAGTATGGAACTTTATTTTCTTTTTACTAGTTTTTATATATAAGCTACATTATTTTTTGCACTTTCATATATTTACAGTAAAACCTTAGTTGGAGAGCGTTTCGCAAGACAAGCAAAAATTGTTAATAAATTTTGACTATATACTATATATGATATACAAGCGATGTCTTGATATACAAGTAGTGTCAAGTCACAACTGAGTATAAAAGAGAAGAGAGGCGCCTCTAAGAATAGCAATATGGTTACATTTAATGAAGGTACAACATTTAGCAACTCATATGGTTGATGATTCTAATCATCCTCCTAACCGCCATTGACGTTGTCCCTTCCACGTTGCGCTCCATGAGCGGTTCAATCGCTCACTGCTGGGTAGTCTTCCCGTCACGATTGCAGACTGACAGCGGTGAGAGCCGGTGGTACGGAGGATGGTCTATGTGGACAGCTTTACCCTGGATGCCTGCATACTTAGATGTGCCTCTTTTAATCATCAAACATGTGATTGCTAAATGTTGTACCTTCATTACATGTAATGTAATCCTATTGATACACTTACAGGCGGCTCTCTTCTCTTTTATACCCTGTAGCGCCTGCTGGATTTTGCTTCTAATCCCCTTATGGAGGCTGCCATTTGTGGATGGACATTTTATGGTTACATAACCAATCACATCGCTATAATCTTTTTATATGGACTTTAAACTGAAGGACTTATGAATTGTGGAACAAATCATTTGAGTTTCCATTATTTCTTATGGGGAAATTCGCTTTGATATAAGAGTGCTTTGGATTACAAGCATGTTTCTGGAACTAATTATGCTCGCAATCCACTGTACTGTGTATTCCTGTGTATTATTGTGTATTCCTGATATATACATATATTTTGGGTATGTAATACTATTATTTAGAGTTCTTCACTGTATTATCTATTTCCTTAATTAATAAGATAATTTAAAAAAATAAAAATTAAAAATAAGATAATTCATATTATTTTCTTTTTCCTTAATATTCAGTTATTGAAGTCAAGAGAAATTTGACTCCCTATCCTTAGACTGAGTAGCAAGAAAGCAGAAGTCCCCTTGGCAGGAAGGACAGAGCTGTCAAGTAAATTTGTATTTCATCTGTCAATTATACTTCTGGTGTTTTCTAGGGTCTTCCAGATTCCTGTCACTAGGATTACCTATTTGTACTGAAATTGTTAAATATTCAGACCTCCTTCGCTTTTTTCAATTTTTATGTTGCAGCCCGACACTACAGTTGTTTAAATTCATTGTTTTTCTCATTAGTCTACACTCAGTACCCCATAATGACTGAAAACTGAATTTTAAAAAGAAAAATGTCTATGAATTTCTGAATATGGGTCTGAATATCTTATAAATGCACTGTAAAATAATAATTATATTATTGTGTAACTTTATTCCAATTATTTGCAAAAATGTAAGCATGTCATTCACTGGGGTCTTGTTCCTGCAAACAAGGTTGTTCCAGTAAGTCTCAAAGAGAAGACAGAAAGGTTGGGAAGTTAATGTTTGCCTTTTTAGCCACATACCATGATTTTCCTATGATCCTGAAATTCCAGTCCAAAGTAATCACCTTCGACTAGGTTAAGGTGGCTGCAGACAGCATCCAGGAGTGCTTTACCAGTGGCCCTCATCTGAAAGAAAAAAAAGACATCTCAAACTGTAAGACATTGCAGGCCTAACCAGTATCTGTAAAGTATAAGAACATTTAAACCTACATTTTTATCAATAATTCACCAGAAAGAATTTTGCTTACTGAATAGGTAAGGTGTACTTGTAACTCAAATTCAAACATTGAAAGTTGTTTGGAGTCAGACTGGTTGCGTTTTTACCAGACAAGCAGGAAAGTGAAGTAGTTACCTTCTGTCCCTGTTCAAATGTGTGTTAAGCAGCATTATGCCATGCTTTAACGTGATCAGTGCACATACATTTTTTGGTAATGCAGCTCACTAAAACACATGGTAATTGTGGTGCACTGGAACACGTTTTCATTGGCAATGTGTGTTAGGGTGCCATTTTGAAGCAACTGTACCACATCACTCCAATGTGCATAACGCAGCGCGATAGCATAAACGGGGCCTCTGGCTCACTGTCCTGAAACAAGTATGAAAACTAGGGAGATCACAGTAAAATCTTTATCTGCATATTTGTTGCAAGTAAGTAACTCAAGCTCTTAAAACCAAAGGGTAAGTAGCACCACTGGGCAACTGCCTTTCTCAGAAGGAGAGATCAGAAATGGTATATTAAGTGTTTCTCTTATGACAGATTCTCTCGTTTTTAATTTTAACTTGCTCAGTCAGGGCACCCACAAAAAATACATTCACTTTACCCTCCCTGCCTAAGCCTCACCCGAACATGTCACACCTGTGCTTCTAGGTAGGGGTAGAATGTGACTTTCAGTACTGGCTGTAGTGGAGGCAGAAGCTGTGAGAGAGTACTGGTAAGTAAAATTGTTATGTTGACACTGTCACTGCCCTGAATTGGCAACAGAGTCTCCTTAGAGAGATCCTATTCACCAAATCCATTCATTTAAATAAAAATTTTCCATAACATTATTTATCTGTAAAAGCTTCCCCTGTGTAAAAATCCAAAAGCCCTGTGACTGCTGCTGGGCGCCATCTTAGATGTGATGTCAACAGTCCCAGCAGACTCTCAAGTGACACTTTATATTATTCCCCCTTGCTCCTCCTCTGGTAACTACATAAAAGGCTGTGTAAGGGGGTGAAGCCAACATCCCCGGAAGATGAGCGGGATATGACGTGCAAGGAGGAAGGGGACTGAACTGGAATATTGAGTAGTTAAATTTTCCAGCAAGCACATAGCAAGTGAATAAAAAAAAAAGTAATTTATGGAAAGGAAAAGCACTGAAATTAAGCTTTTAAAATACTTAAAGAGGAGGGCCAGTCAAAAAAATAAAAAATAAAAGTCAGCAGCTACAAATACTGCAGCTGCTGACTTTTAATTGGACACTTACCTGTCCCAGGGTCCAGCAATGCGGGGGATCGAAGCCCTGCTAGTCTCCCCCTCCGTTCAGCGGCGTCGGCATTGCAACTGTGGGCGCCGGGCTGTGGCTTCACAGCCTGGCACCCACTGCGCATGCGCAAGCGGCGCCGCGCGCCGTGATTGGCCGCTCAGTCACCTGGGACCTGTAATGGGTCCCAGATGATTGACAGGAGGGAGGGGGCAGAGCTGAGCCCTTCCTGTGCCGAGACGGAAGTGATGTCACCAGCCCAGGCACTGAAAGAGGCAGACTACGAGGGACCCCCTAGCAACAGGCATTTAGAGGTGAGTAAAAAAAAAAAATATATATATATATCCAAATGTTTTTTTGTATTTTTTTTTAGAATTTTTCATGTAGTTTTTTTTTTTTTGGGTGGAACCCCACTTTAATTTATCTGTGCTATACACTGCAATTTTTTAGGTTGGTGACAAGGTCTCTCTAAACATAATTTTTTGGTCTAAACAAGAGGTAGGCAAACTTAGAAATATGGAGATCTACTTGAATAACACTGATGAAGTCAAAAGATCACTGGGCACACTATCCTGTTGTTGGGGCCAGTTCACACCAGAACGTGATGCCAGAAAGGCATGTTCCATGTGTGCTTCCTGCATAGTGTTCAAAATGCATTGCCTTTGTGATCTACTACGGGTGATGATACATTGTTAAGCCAAAAATAGATCCCAAATGCAGTGGACACAAAAAAAAGGTATTACAAGAGAGTGCAGGATTCAGGAGTGCGTTGCGCTCAGAATGCAGGTATTGGGGGGGGGGTGGGGGGGATGTGAAGCATGGTAGAGGACACTGCTATGGGGGTGGGTCCACGATCCCCTCAGCCATCCAGTATACTCCTGATCGGCTGAGACAGAGCAGCGGCGCTATTGGCTCCCACAGCTGTCATAGTCATTCACCACAATAATGACCAGCAAAATAGATGTTCACTGTGCTTCCTCCACCCTACTCAGTGACAACCGCCATGCCAGTTTTGGGCCCATAAGTGAGTAATCAGAGCCCAGGATACATGGTGGGTTAAGGCAGCTGGAAACATATCCACCTAAAAAAGTGAAAGCTGGCTTCACAAGAAGCTGCTAAAGGAGCTGGAAGTGTGTTTAAAGTTATTGATACCAGCACCATTTACAAAGGCACTGGGACTCAAGAGGTTGAAGTGTATCTAAACCTTAGAACAAAAATGTAATGTATTGCAGTTTACCAGTCTTTAGGGTAACCAGATTTTAGTTTTTTTTCCCCCTAATTTTCATCTGGTGATTCTGTCAGTAACACCCTTCCTTTGCTGGGGTGACCATGCTAAATCACTATGATGTATCTATGGAATTGTAACTCAATGACAGAGCTTTAAACCACCTTCCCCTGTCCTCTTTTCCACACAATAGGGAGGATTAAGCTACAAAAAGAACTGGTAATAACATAACACTGGCAGACAGCACAGCAATTTATCACTGGATTTCTGGTAGAAACATGTTTTTTCTTAAAACACTTTTTGAGCAGATATATCAAACTGCTTTCAATTGTATATTCAACAAAAGAAGACATATAAGAAAAGTTGACTGTAAGGGTGCTTTCACACCGAGGCGTTGGGGGCGTCGGCGTTAAAGCTCCACTATTTTTAGCAGTGCTTTACCGTCGCTATTCGGCCGCTGGCGGGGCACTTTTAACCCCCGTTAGCATCCGGAAAAGGGTTAAAACCACCTGCAAAGCGCAGCTGCCCCATTGATTTCAATGGACAGGGGCTGCTTTAGGAGCGGTGTGTACACCGCTCCTAGAGCGCTGCAAAGATGCTGCTTGCAGGACTTTTCTTACCGTCCTGCAAGCACTCAGGCTTTCACATTGGAGAGACAGGAAAGGCTCTTTACATGCGCTATTTTTAGCGCTGTATCGACTGTAAAGCGCCTCAGTGTGAAAGCAGTCTTAAGGTTAAAGTATACAGTAACTAAAGGCAGAACTTTTTTCTTAGTTTTGGATAAAGTGGAGAGGGATTAGAACCCCTGTCAGTTTTTACTGCGGTCTGTGCCCCCATTAGGGAGATTCACCCTCTCAATTTGTCCTGTTTAAAGTGGATGTAAACCCGATGTCATCCTTTCTAAACTACTGCCATAGGGGTTATCTATAAGGATATACATGCCTCCTGCATGTATCTTTACCTGTCAAATGTCTCCCCTCTGTCTGTTATTAGACTCGAAAAACTGCATATTCTGTGGGTGGGTCTGTTGTCTGGAGCTCAGTGGGTGGAGTCGTGATGTCAGTAGACTCCCCGCCCACCTCTACACTCCCCTTGTCAATATGCATTTTCTCGGTGTATTTCTAACACTGAACTTCTGCTATGATCTCTAACATCCAGTGAAAAGACAGGAAAGTAACCACATGACTTCAGCATGCCAAATCATGCTAAGGTGTGGAACATCCAATCCTGGCAGAGCTGCTGAAGAAAGGAGTGGGGGAGGGAATTAAAAAATAATGCAGGTCTTAGGCTAGTGCAGAGATATGTAATCACCTGTCACTCACAGCAAGGGAGAGGATTTGACAAAGTTTTTCTCTGTTTGTCAAGATTTATCTCACTGAATAAAAGAGAATTGCTCAGAGCTGGATTAACGCTTTGTGGCAAGACTGGGCTCAAATGATAGGAAATCTTATACTCTACATTATGACATTAAAAAAAAAAACAAAAAAAAAAAAATCGGGTTTACATCCACTTTTACATCATCATTGAAAGTGAAAGTAAAAGAAAATCCCAAATTTTGGGTTTTCCCCAGAAAAGTAATAGAGGGGAAATCTTCCGATGGGGATTTCCTCTCACTTCCTGTTCGGCTATGGGACAGGAAATGAAGGGAAATCTCCGCAATGGGACACAGATGATGCAAAAAAAACTTCCTTGCTCTATCCAAAATGAAAGAAAAAAAAAAAGGTTTTGCCTATAGTTCTACTTTAAAGTGTATGTACCCATCTGCAGCACTTCACAAAGTGGTATCAGTAAAGAGTGCCTCCAGGTAACATACAGTATCAGTCTAAACTGCCCCCTGGCCTCTGTTCCTTGTTCCCAGTAGGCCATAACAAGTTTTGCTGTCATAAATCAACTCTATGAACAAAAAAAGTTTACTGGAAAAAAAAAAAAAAAGGAAATTAGCTACTGCAGATTTTATAGCCCTATAAAATTGGAAATCTGCTTTATTTGACAAGTGCATTGTAAAAGTGTGTCAAAGTAGGAAATGTTTATAGGCAACACTTAGACACTATAAAGTAAACAATAAATGAACAATTTGCACATTAATGTCATTCAATACCAATTTTATTGTATTCCAGTGTAGTATATCTGGCTGTATCAAATTGGTAATGTTGGGCCTTAAGCTGGCCATACATGGATCGAAATTCGGCAGGTTCCACAGGGACTCAATAGACTTTGGTACAACCAGCCTGTCAGATTAAATTTGATTACTGCCAGTGGCTATAGCAGTAATCATTGTGTTCTGCCAATCCGCAAAGCTCCACACGCTGTAAAAGGCAGACCAGGCATGTAATGTAGGGAAAGAAAATCAAGTCAACTGTGCACTGCTTAAAGTGGTTGTAAACCCTTTACACTTTTTGCTACAGGTAAGCCTATAATAAGGCTGCGCATTCTGGGATTGAAACCAGAGCAGGAGGATATGCATTTAAAAGCACAAGTCTTTATGTACTTAAATCTAAAAAGAAAAACATTTTACTGGTCTTTTACAGAAGAACTTTTGTGACAGAAAAACCTTGCCCATACAGTATGACCAGTAAAATTTATATGGCCATGTGCATGTAGCCTCATGGGCATATTAACTGCCTAGCGTAATTTCCCAATGCTTTCTAACACCTGTAGAACCATGTACAGCCCATCATACAAGTAAATTACTTTAGGCAGTCGATGCATCTGCGTTTACTGGTACACGAATGCCTGATATAACTTTCATGTTTGGAAAGTAGGTTGGATGCGCATGCACAGGTAAAAGTAGATGCAAAGAAGCATTGGCATTCACAAGAGCACAGCCACCTACAGTCATTCACTTGTATAACATGCTGTGCCTGAAAGCGCTAGGAAATTACACTATGCATACGCCTACAAAAGTCCCATGTGTATGAACCCTAAGGGCACTTTCACACTGGCTCGCTTTAAAACTGCCAGTAAAATGCCTATGCATTAATGGAGCGTTTTTGCTGCGCTTTTGTGGTGTATTTTTTAAAGGACGTGCGACTTAAAAACTGCACCAAAAATGATTAGCAGGGGCATTTTTGAAGTGTTTTAGAGAGGTGTTTTTGATACAGTTCCCATTCATTTTAATGGGGAGAAGCGTTTTTGGGGTGTGGTTTTTTTTTTACTTTTAACTCCCCACAACCATGCTCCAAAAATGTTGCAAGCAAAAATTTTTTTAGGGCCCTTTCACACCGCTGAGTTTTTCAAACAGGTTTGCTTTAAAAAAAAAAAAAAAGCACATGAAAAGCTCAAGAAAAATGCTTCCCTTTAAAATCAATGAATGTTTTCACACTGGGGCAGTGACAAAAATCCTGCTTGCATCTTTGGGGAGCTTAAAAAGCCTGCACAAAAAACACTCCTCCTCATTGAAATGAATGGGAACCGAAACAAGAAAGCCTCAAAAACGCCCCCAAGCAGCATTTTTTGGTGCAGTTTTTGAGTCACATATCCTTTAAAAAACGCACTGCAAACGCTGCAAAAACGCTCCATTAACGCATAAACGTTTTACTGGCAGTTTTGACGTGAACAAATGTGAAAGTGCCCTCACACTGCAATGGAAGTGCACCGCCCCAGCGTGAACACATTCATAGATTTTAAAGGGAGGCATTTTTCTTGAGCTTTTCAGGTGCTTTTTTTTTTATTTATTTTTTTTAACACAAAGGTGTTTAAAAAATTCCTCAGTGTGAAAGCAGCAAGAACAGCAACCACCCAGAATGTTAAAGTGATTGCAAAGTCTGTTTTTTTGTTTGTTATTTATATAGGGAAAAAAACAGCCAAACATGTTCTACCTTCCTGCTCTGTTGCAGTGAATTTGCACAGAGCAGCCCGGATCCTCCTCTTCTCGGGTCCCTCTTCAGTACTCCTGGCCCTTCCCTCCTGTCTCAATCCAGCGATGTCCACGAGTGCCTCAGCCGTCCGGGACTCTCCCTCCTGATTGGCTGAGACTTTGCAGCAGCGCCATTGGCTCCCACTGCTGTTAATCAAAGTCAGTTAGCCAATGAGGCGAAAGAGGGGCCAAACCACGGCTCCATGTCTGAATGGACACGTGGAGCTGCGGTTCGGCTCAGGTGCCCCCATAGCAAGCTGCTTGCTGTGGGGGTACCTGAGCCGAACCGCAGCTCCGCGTGTCCATTCAGACATGGAGCCGTGGTTTGGCCCCGCCCCTTCTTTCTCCTCATTGGCTAACTGACTTTGATTAACAGCAGTGGGAGCCAATGGCGCTGCTGCAAAGTCTCAGCCAATCAGGAGGGAGAGTCCCGGACGGCTGAGGCACTCGTGGACATCGCTGGATTGAGAGGGGGCTCAGGTAAGCATTAGGGGGGGTGATGCACACAGAAGGCTTTTTATCCTAATGCATAGAATGCATTCTGAGTTTAAAAGCACTTTAATCTTCTCACCTCCAGTGGAGGCCATGTGGTAGACAAACTAACAGTACAGACTGTTCTAGTGCAGTGCGATGTCTCTAATTATGTAGCAGAGAAACTTGCGTGTGGGAAGGGTAAACACTACAAGGAATCCTTCCTTGGACATTGTTTTTATTAACAACCACATGGCAGTGTTAGATGAGTTTGGTATTGGGCTTTCTGTCCATCTGTTTCTCCTGTAAGCGGCAGCTTCTTCTCTGCATCGCTTTAAGTAAATCACATCTGCTGTGGCATTTTATTGGACAGAGACTAATGCTGTTGTACTTGTTCTCTACTGTGAATTCCCACATCAATTTTTAGGCTCTTCTTCAAGTTCAGCTCTGATTTCCGGGTGAGATAAGTTCTAGCGAACAACACTTGTGTCATCTAATGTGTCATTCAAGCTTGTGACTGGGTTATGGTTTCCCTTCACAGCTCACAGGAGAGGAGACAGACATGAGCTCTGCTTGTAAAACAAAGTAAAGCTGTGCTTTCATTTACAAAAACAAATAAGAAAGGAGAAATAAGAAACACATTCTGCAAAAGCATATTACAAATCACACCACGGTATGACACATCGAGCACTTCTAGTTTTCTTTCCTGCTTTCAATACCACCCACAAAGTTCTAATGCAATATGTAGTTCTTCATAAAAAGTACTATAAAAGTGATCCTAAAAGTAATAAACATGTCATACTTACCCTGCTCTGTGTAATGACCACCCTCTTTTTGGGTCTCCCTCTGGTTCTCTCAGCTCTCCTCCCTTTCTGGGTGAACCCATAGGAAGCAGCATGATATTGGGGCACTTATGCGGGCTCGATCCCGAGCTGGCCTGTGTGACCCTCGCTCTATCCACACATGGTTTGATTGACAGCAGCAGGAGCCAACGGCTCCCACTGATGCCTCCAAGTCATGTGAGGAGAGAGTCACTGCTCTTAGGCATAGTGCTGGATCGAGATAGGGCTCAGGTAAGTATTTACGTGGGGCTGGGTGGGAGCTGAACATGAAAGGATTTTTATCTTAATGCACAGAATGCATTAGGGTAAAATTGTGCTAACATTATAGGAAGGCAAAATTAAGCATCACTATGAATCAGCAATTTCTGGTATAACACAAATCTAAGTTTTTACCTAAAACTGAAGATATAATTAAACATGAAAAAGCTGTTCCTTCTACCCATCATTATGAACTCATAAAAGAATGCAGGTGCTAAGTTATCAAATGGGTCCCCATTGACTTAAAAGTGATACGCTGTTTTTTGGAAGATATGGGGAAGCTTAACCAGACCTACAGTAAAAACACATTTTTTAAAATTCAAAGTATAACGAAAGGCAAAACCTTTTTTTTTAGTTTTGGAAAGAGGGGAGAGAGACTAGAACACCGGTCAGTTTTTTATTGCTGCCTGTGCCCGTCAGGGAATATCACCCTCTCTATTCATCCTGTTTATCATTATCATTGAAAGTGAAAAAAATCCCACATTTTGAGTTGTCCTCAGAAAAGTAATAGGCGGGAAACTTTCCAATGGGGACAATGGTTATGATGACCTGGGGGTCCCAAGGGGCACCCTCAATTTCCGAGGATTTCCTCTCACTATCTATTTGGCTACGGAACAGGAAGTGAAGGTAAATCTCCACAATGGGACACAGATGGCAAAAAAAAACTATTGACAGGGGTTATAAGCCGCCCCTTACTCTATCCAAAATAAAAAATAAAGTTTTGCCTATAGTTCTTCTTTAAATATTTAACCCTTACAATTCAAAATTGAAGTTTAAAGCAGAGCTCCACCCAAAAGGGGAAGCTCCACTTGTTTGCACCTCCCCCCTCCACTGTCACATTTGGCATTTTTTTCAGGGAGGGGGGGGGCGCGCAGGTACCTGGTTTTGCCAAGTACCAGCTCCCACTTTCGGCTCAGATAGTGGCGGGGAACTGCGCCAGAAGTTTTTCACTGCGTAGGGGGGTTTTTCACCGTCAGGGAGGTAAGGATGTGGAACTCTTTTCCACAATTGGTGGTGTCAGCAAGAAGTATTGATAGTTTTAAAAGACTCTTGGACGTGCATCTTAGCGAACACAATATACAGGGATATGGGCAATTATTATCTACACACAAACACATTGAACTGGATGGACTATTGTCCTTATTCAATCTTACCAACTATATAACCATGCAAGTTCAGCCCCCACTCCTTCCCTTACAGTCTTCTGGGACACATCACAGGTCCCAGAAGACTATGAGACCATTCACAAGGTGCCACGCAACCAGCGCATGTGCAATAGGAAACACAAGGCTTCACTTCCTGTTTCCCTTAGTAGATGCCGGCACCTGCAGCTGATTGAAGAATCGGCTTGGGTGAGGACATTGCAGGATCCCTGGATTTGTAGTTGCTGACTTTTAATTTTTTGTAAAGGAGTTTGAAGCTCCTCTTTAATCTCTGTATATTATCCCTTTCCTGGTTACTTCTTTCCCCTATCAACATGCTAAAAAAAACATTTAACCTGTTTTGTTCAACCAAGTGATGGTCTAGTATAAGGAATAAGACCACTATCAACAACTATAAAAATGCCTCACATCGATAGAAGACTGGATGACCACTAGCTACCTCAAACTCAACGGATCCAAAACAGAGCTTCTCCTACTACACAGAAACCAAAATACAAAAAACAAGAACCCTTGGACACCGCCCACCATCTTTGGACAGACCATTGCCCCAAGCACCAAAGTCAAAAGTCTTGGACTCAAAAATGTCAATGGATGAACAAATTGGATTAGTAGTCAGCAGATCTCACCATCTTTTCCGCCTGCTATGCAGACTTTTTCCCTTCATTCCAAAAGAGGACAAAGCGGCAGTAGTTGGTACTATCATTAACTCCCGACTCGAATACGCAAACTCCCTCTACACCAGACTACCTAAGTACCAGATTGCACGCCTACAACTCATCCAAAATACTGCAGCAAGACTGATAACAGGAAAAAAACCCTGGGAATCCATCTCCCCATCCACGAGGAGCCTACATTGGCTAACCATAAAGGATCGGATCACATTCAAGACCCTCTGCCTCACACACAAATGCCTACATGGAAACGTGCTTCAATACCTATGCGAGAAAATAAAACGCTATGTACCTAATCGCAGTCTTCGATCAACCTACCAAAACCTCCTCCACGTTCCCAAATCCCGCTACAAATCGAAGGGAGAACGAAGATTCGCAGTCCAAGGACCAAGACTATGGAACACACTACCGACCAACATCCATATGGAAAAAAAACATCAGGCCTTCAGGAAGAAACTCAAGACCTACCTCTTCTAACAAGCTGGACCCACAGGATGGACAAAGCGCCTTGAGGCGATTCAGTTTGCATGTGCAGCGCTATACAAGTCATTCATTCATTCATGTCATCATTGTTTCTGTTCTATGTAGTGCAGGAAGATTATGAATATCATAACGGATCAGTGCCGTTCCAAGTCTGCAGTATCAGTCTCTCAGGTTTGCACTCTGTATTCAGGTGGTGGCAGAGACAAAGCAAATCTCACTCCAAGATACAAGTATTGCCGCACACTGTATGTAACTTCGGTAAAAATTAAATAGGCTGCAGCACAAACCCCTGCCCATCAGTCGTGCCAAACTGAAGCCTGTCTTTCATTTACTTCACACCAGAGCTGAATACAGCTTGCGGTGCTACTTGAATGCAGGAAGATTATGGCTACTTGGAGGGGTTGGCAGGGTGCTGTACACAGATACCTGAAAACATCACAGCACTCCGCCTCACTACACCTCTCAAAATCCCTCAACCCAAATGCAAGCAGTGAGCTGGCTCTTGGGAAGTATTACGCAAATATCAAAATGCCTTGATGGATAGATGTCAGTCTGGAGGAGTGGGCATTCCCAGGCAGGAAGAATTTGCATGCAGACCATACTACGTAACATCCATATGGGAATCAGAGCCTCTATGAATTGAAATCCAATGAATGAAAGGGGTGGGTTAGGAAAGTACTATATGATGCTGGATGCCCTCCAGTCAAGAACTGAGGTAGGCTTCAGGTACTAATGCAAAGTGAAAAGCTCACAGTGTGCAGTACAATAACTTACAGTACAGGAGGAGCCTGTACAATGTTGCAAGACTGAAGGCAAGGCTGGAATTCAGCTTTAATAATTGTATAAGAAATTGTTACTGTAAATATTATTTGAAATTATGTGTTTTGTTAGCTTGTGATACTGTTTTGTGATCTGTGCCTTCCACATAGAACTTAATTCGATATCATATTGATTCTTTATGTATCTGTTTATTTCTGTGCATAATGTTACAAAAAACCTGATTCTTAAAAAAAAAAATGTTACTGTAATGGCATGAACTTTACTAAAGACGATATAACAAATGGTTTAACACTGGTCATGTGTTAAAGTGCCACCCAACCCCATATCCAGCTGTTTCCCAGAGGGCCTCTTCACACTTGTCATTTGTTTGAGATCTAACATCTGTGTGTTGTGGTATGGTGTTTATGGCTTTTCTCACACATTGCTGCAAAAAAACAAAAAACAAATAAAAAACCTAATTTGCCTTTAAAAAAAGAAAAGAAAAAAAAGTGTGCTCTATAACAAAAACTGTTCAGATCATTGTACCTCAACATTCATCCTCCAATGTGAGTACCTAAGCCCTACAGGAGATAGATTGGTATGTGCTTTTACACAATTGGGAAGATGGACTTTTTTCCCCCTTACAAAAAAAAGCATGAACATCAGACTTGAATCATGTATGGCCAAGCCTACGGGTTGCAGGAAAGAAATTTGCTAGATTACCCCATCAACACCAGCAGTGCTGATGCGGGAATTCCTCCTGCTGGGCCATTATCTTCTCCCGATGGGAGGGCGGGGGGAAGCCCCTGCTATGAGAAGACAGTGATTATCGCTAGTGGCTATAGCAGACGCTAGCAACAATCACAAGAGAAACCGTCAGGCTGGTTGTACCAAAGTTGATCAATCGATCAACTTGGTACATTCAGCCTGCACATTAATGGTTTAAATCTCAGCCAGTTTCTGCTGAACCGGGCGAGATTCAAACCATGTATGGCTGGCCTTAGTAACGAGGAGGAAAAGTATACAAACCCATATGCATAAATTACATGCCAAGAGAAATGAAACAAACCTAACAAATATCAGCTGTTTTACATACTTTTTAGTAATGCTAAGGGCTTAAAATATTTAATTACATGGGAATGTGTTTTTCACAAATGGCCTCTACAAATAAAATTTAAATCTCTATGCTTCAGTATAACGGCCTTCACACCCGTCACTGCCTTTATGAGGGGGGGGGTCTCATTCTCCCTTTTTTATGATGGTAGAAGGCAGCAGGAAGAGTTTGAACATTCCTAAATAGGTAAGAAGAATCAATACTCCAAGTTGGGTGTGTAAAAAGCCAGGAACTATAACCAAGCTGCATTGCCTGCAAGAAACATGAAAATGCTTGGTGACTCAGCCGACTAGTCTTCATCTATAATTTCGAAATTCACTTTTATATGAATTGACCTTGAAAAAAAAAAAAACGCCACTTTTGGGTGACCTAGCTTTATTTTGAACACAAATTACAGTGAATTATAGGCAGATGCCCAGACTGTAATCTAGTGTACAGAGAACTGACACGTTGATTTGTGGCGACACAACCCAGCCATTTTCTTCTAAAATAAGCATGAACTAGGGAAGGGTACTTTTCTATATTGCAGTGTAGAAATTACAGACTACATCGTCAAAAGGTTTAAATAACATATGCAGAAATAAGGTGCTGGGAACAAAGGATGGACATAATCCTTATTTCTGTTTTGGCTTTGCTGTCCAATGCCCCGTATACACGATCGGAAATTCGGCCAGCAAAAGACCGATGAAAGCTTTTGGTCGGAAAATGCCGTGTGTAGGCTCCATCGGACTTTTGCTGGCGGAATTCCAGCCAGCAAAAGATTGAGAGCATGTTCTCAATTTTTCGGTCGGAAAAAGTTCAGATCGTCTGTACCAATTCTGACGCGCAAAATTCCTACGCATGCTCGGAAACAATTCGATGCATGCTCGGAAGCATTGAACTTCATTTTCTCGGCTCGTCGTAGTGTACATCACCGCATTCTTGATGGGCGAAAGTTCAGCGAACTTTTGTGTGACCGTGTGAATGCAAGCCAAGCTTAAGCGGAAGCCTAATGCCGCGTACACACGAGCGGAATTTCCGTCGGAAAAATCTTGGATGGTTTTTCCGACAGAAATTCCGCTCGTGTGTACGCGGCATTAGGACACGTGAACAAGGTACTGATGTTTGAGCATTAGCATTTCTGGACATAATTTCAGGCATTTGTGTTATTTGCATTCAAGGGTACAATACATTCCATAGGCAAAATGAATGGATATTCAAAATATTTATGTTCATATGCAAGTAGCAAAATACTGACCCTGGAATGCAGATTTTTAAATTTTTTTTACTCATGTATGGGCAACAATTGTTTATGCGTCTGTATGTACAGGCACATTGTAAACGATAGGTTGTACTTTAGATAGCGGTGCAACGGATAGTCATCGATCCGTGACCTGATCCGCAGAGGTTGATCCGTACGGGACACCCGCGATCCGCGGAGCGCTCTGTGGCCTCAGCCATAGGAAAGGCCGCGGCTTTGGCCTAGCTCCGGAGCGGCGGCCATCTTGGTACACCCGGCGGCTGTTTAGCACGTGATCGCTCTGTCAAATGACGGAGCGATCACTTGTAGCAAACCGCCGATTCCTCTCTCCCCTCTGTGTACTGATCTGTACAGTGGAGGGGAGAGATCGGCTGGCAGCAGTGCCAATACTCTGCAATACCCTGCCAATACTCTGCAATGCTCTGCTGCAATACCCTGCCAATACTCTGCAATGCCCTGCCAATACTCTGCAATGCCCTGTCAATACTCTGCAATGCCCTGCCAATACTCTGCAATGCCCTGCCAATACTCTGCAATGCCCTGCCGCAATGCCCTGCCAATACTCTTCCATACCCTGCCAATACTCTTCCATACTCTGCCATACCCTGCCAATACTCTGCCATACCCTGCCAATATACCCGCCAATACCCTGCCATTAGGGAGATTGTGGATATTACAGTGGGGGAGATTTTTTTTTTTGTTGATCCGAAAATGATCCAAACCGTGACTCCTGATCCGAGGAACGATCCAAACCGTGAGTTTTTTGATCCGTTGCACCCCTAATTTTAGAGGCGTAAAAAGAAAAAGAAAAACGCTGAACTGAGCTTTTTTTTTAAGCTGCAGCGTGCAAGAGGCCTTATAAGAAGACTATGTGCAAATGGGAAAATCCGGACAGACGCACTCTTATAGCGATGCGGATGTTGTCCCCGCACTAGGGTGAAAATCAGGAACATGTCATACAGTACATCAAAGGCAGAGTGTACACTCTGTCTTTAATGTACTGTATGACATGTTCCTGATTTTAAAATAAAGAAGTTTGGATTATAATTTCCTGGAGTGCGGCTGTCTGGATTTTCCCATTTGCACACAGCCTTTACTAGCATTAGCCAGCACCTGGGGCTCTTTGTTCCTGGAGACCAACAACCAGTTCATACCTGGACAGATTCACCCTAGTGCGGGGACAACATCCGCATCGCCTTATAAGAAGACCTATCTCTACAGTTCCTGGATCATTCCACTTATTTTACAGCTTATTAATGGATGTGTCTAAATTGCAGACTGCAAGCTATTAAAAACTTCACACTACACTTCTTGTTTCTGAGGCACAGCGAATTACACAAGAAATGTTTATTAACCAGGCTGCATATTACATTTCACAGTTTAACGGATTGAAAAGTAGAATATAATAGCACCATTCACCCAGCTTATATTACAGCCAGCAGGCAATTTGTAGGTAAGGGAGCAGAAACTCATCCCCAGGGTGTGAAGTGTGAGCATATTAATTCTTTCAATACAGATGTATGCTGGCCCCACTGGTATTATTTTAATACTGCCAACAACTTCTGTAATAAAAGTGGAAAACTAGGAGTAAACTGGTCTGACTGGTTTAGGAGTTTTGATGGTTCACTACACTTAACAGAAACCTACGCCTTCTGCGGGAGACACATGAACCTTCACACCTCAAAGTTGTCTGCAATAAGATGAGCAATGTTTGAGCGGTAGACTACATGGTAATGACATGTTTGACTTCAGAATCTATTTACACACATGGATGGAACTGAAATTTTGCTTTTACTGTTTATATTTTTAACAGCAGATTCTTCTCGTTGTTCCGTGAATCCTAATGCTCTGACTCAACAAACATATTTCTACAAAACCATGTAGTGTATGATGATTACAAAACAAAGCACATCCCCTGCTGTCTAATGAACAAAGGAAGATATAAAAATAAAACCAACAAGTATGCCCGAGGAATCTGTATGGTACAGCCGGTTCATACTGAAGAAAAATAGACAAGGAAACAGATGGACAGACAGAACAGCGTGTCTAGGAATTGTTTGCATTTACAGTAGCATCTCAAGCACTGCAGCGATCAGCTTGCATTACTAACAAGACCATATGGAATTTCACTACACTAGGTCTACTGGAAAAAAAGGAAATGAAAGCAAAATTAGGATGAAACTAATCACAATTTACATCTGGGACTACTGCAATTTTACAGTAAGCACACTACATGCTACACTAGATGGGGTAAGGCTAACCACAAATGAACAGATTTCTTTCACTCAGCAAGAAACCAAAAAGATTTAAAGTAGATAGAGAAACCTTCCATGCCAGATGTTTTATTCAGACAGCCAGAACCAAAAGTGAAATACCTGATCTGATTGGATGCAGTCTCTGTTCGGATGATAATTCTCCATCCAGCTCTTTCGATTTTTCATTCAAAGTTTGTCATGGTTAGTCACCACTCAAATTTCAGTATAATCTCTCTTATAGTAAGGGGAGAGCTTTTCCAGAGTGTGTTAGATACATCCCTTAAGCCTGGTACACACAGGTGTTCAACAGAAACCGACGGACATTCAGCCCATGTGTACATCAGCTTGTCTGACAGAAGGGGTCCGAACGGTCGAATGGGCATGCTGGAAAAGCAGCAGCTGATCGGCATCTGATCAGCACTGGCAGCCAGTGGCTGTTAGCAATAACCAGCATGTTCTGGCGGGGAGGCAGCCCCCCTGTCAGAAAACAATAGCTCAGCAGGGAGATCACTTTACCAACATTGCTTAGTTTGTACAGCGAGTTCCTCCTGAGTCAACTGTTTTTTTTTTTGCTTTTTTTTTATTTCAGCCCGCTGGGTTGAACAAAAAAAAAATTGAAGTGTGTACCAGGCTTTAGGCTTGTCATTAATTTGTGGCTGTGTTCTTGTCCAATCAGGAGTTTGAGGATGGAAAAAAGGTAATAAGGCAGTATGTGTGGTGTATAGGAGATTGCTTAGCATTTCTCCTGTGAAAAAGAACATCCCAAGCAGCCATGTCACTCCAAGTCAGTGGCCACATGGACTCCGGTAGAAGCTGGAAGGCACCATATTAGTGTCGAGTGCCTCCTTGGGCTTTTGCAGGATCAGATGTTGGGTTCACACTGGTATGACACAACAGTCATATGACTGTGGATCCAACTTTGCCCTGCGACTTGAAGTCCGTCTTCCATCCGACTTCAATGAATGGGATCAGACTTTGATCCCAACAATACCAGGCCCTTTGAGTCCGGTATGGATCTTTAGGGGAAGAAGGCTAAAAATGAGTGTGACCTGTCTCAACCTGAGACTAACATCAGCATGCCTCCATCCCTAAATATATGCGAGAAAGATTGGAGGGTAGGGTTGGGACTTTACATGAGGCATGTTGATGTGTATGATATATGAAATAAATTATAAATAAATTTGATGTCACAATCCCCTAGGGGTAATTTATGGTAATAATAATGATAAGCATGATTAACCAATAAGATAAAGCATTTATGATTTTAATAATAATAAAAAAATAACATAATTTATAAAATAATAATATATTTATTAATGAATAATAAATTATTGAACATGATTTGTGACAAACAATGAAAATCATAAAAAGTCAAGTACATACAAATAATGAATACATGGTTCACATGATGTATACAGACAATGAACATAGTGATTTGTTACAGTTATTGGAGCAAGTTTGACTTTGCATCCTTGGATGAACACTCAATGCATTTCATGGCCTGGTGCCAATCATCAGGCGTTTGGATGCATGAGTTGAACTACAAAATAATTAAATTATTAATAAAATGTAATAACTGAATAAACTGTCTATGAAAGTGCACTCGTCCCTACAGATAAAGGAAAGAGAAATTTCTGTACTACTTACAAAGCAGCCCATCAGTCTCGGATCTTTAGGGAATACTCCACGCCAAATAAAAACCATAAGAATCCCCCCTCCAAGACCATACCAGGCCCTTCAGTCTGGTATGGATTTTAAAGGGAACCCCACGCCAAAAAAACAGGGTGGGGTAAATCCATCGGGCGGTGACATCGCAAGGGGCAGGGTCGCCGGATGACCACGCCCCATAGCTAAAAAACAGGGTGGGGTAAATCCATCGGGCGGTGACATCGCAAGGGGCAGGGTCGCCGGATGACCACGCCCCATAGCTATATAAGTAATGGTACACGGCGGACCCAGTATTACATCAGGAGACAGCGTCGGGAGAACATCGGAGGATGGCGAAGACAGCAGAGAGAGGAGACCCAGCAGAGGGAGAAGACAGCGGAGAGAGGAGAACTGGCAGCGGAAGAAGACATCAGCGCAGGGAGAAGAACCAGAGGATGAAGACTTCGCCGGAGGGAGAAGAAATTGGAAGGAGCAAAGACACCAGAGCTGCTTTAATAAACACTTTGTCAAAAACATGCTGTTTTTATTTTTGACACTTTTTTTTTTAGGTGAATGGGTAGGGGTACAATGTGGGTACAATGGCACATAGGGTAGGGGGCTGGGATCTGGGGGCTCCCTCATTAAAGGGGTTTCCAGATTCCGATAAGCCCCGCAGTCCCTGACAGTCACCGGCCAGGGTTGTCGGGAAGAGGCCCTTGTCCCCATCAACATGGGGACAAGGTGCTTTGGGGAGAGGGGAGCAGGGCCACCCAGCCCCAAAGCACCCACCTCCCCATGTTGAAGGCATGTGCCCTGGTATGGTTCGGGGGGAGGGGGGGCGCTCGCTCATCCCCACCCCCTTTCCTGACGTGCTTGGATAAGGGTCTGGTATGGATTCTGGGGGGACCCCACACTGTTTGGCATGGGGGTTCCCCTAAAATCCATACCAGACTGAAGGGCCTGGTATGGTCTTGGAGGGGGGACTCCTCAGAGCACAAGTCGCATACCAAAGTTGAATCAGTTAGGACGACGATCCGACTTCAATGATATTCAATGGGCTGAAGTAGGATCAAAGTCGGACCGACTTGTGTTGGACCAGTTAGACGGCTCTGATAGGGAACCATTGATTTATACACGTCATGTATGTGCTCCCAATGTCGGAGCGTTTGTCGTACCAGTGTGAACCCAGCCTAATACAGGGACTTTAGTCTATCTAATTTCTGATCATTTTTACCTGTGAGAAACTGATCAGAAATATAATATATTATAAATTATACAATTGTGACCAGAACAGGACCAGAGGCAAAGTCTCCAAATAGGGATAAACTATCAAAAGTTTGACCACTCTATGTGGGGGTTTGTGTTTTCAACAAAAAGCATGAAACAGTAAATGTGAAAAAAACTTTCCAGCGATATTATATACACGCACAACACCTACTGATCTAAACCAATAAAATAAAAATCTGTGATAAACCCTAAAAAACTACAGGCAGCAGCTAGCACGAATATACATCCATCAATCTGTAAAAATGCAAAAACGATATATGCTAACTCACAATAGTGCAGCGCTATCCAACAATACATCACGTGCATGATTTGCATAAGTGACCATCATTCAATAAGTGCCTAATTCATCAATTATCATAATTGATATAGAACCAATCAATATAAGTCCATCTTCAGAAAAAGTCCATAAAGCAAGGAATATCAATATCCCAGTCTCCATGAGTAGTGCAATCCCATACACCACAGTAATCTTGGATTTATGACTTCATTCACCACTCACATTTTAGAAGTAAAAAACCGCCAGCTCAGCCTAGCTCCGCCCAGCGTGATTACGTCACCGCCTACCTCAAACGTTGCACCCAATGGGCTTTCTCAAAGGTTCAGGCCTGAACCTTTAAAAAAGCCCACTGGGCCCAACGCGTAACCTGGGCGGTGACATAATCACGCTGGGCAGAGCTGTGGACACTGGGATTAATATGGAGACATGCCGGTTTTTTACTTCTAAAATGTGTGTATTCTTTATTTTAGTCTGCACTATGGTCTCCTCCTTTTGCTTCCTACTGTGAGTGACACCATGCTGAGAGCTGTGAACCAAGATCGACCAGCCTGTGGAGCAGTGACACTTTTATACTGCAAAAGCACATACTGACCTCCTTTAGTGAGGTCGAAGGTGTGAGGACACCCATAGGTGGGGTGAATGGCACTGTAGTGAATAAAGTCATAAATTCAAGATTCCTGTGGTTTTTGGAATTATAAATAACAGTAACCCTTAAAAGTTTCTCACCCTGTCTCACTATGACCAAAGCAAGGAATAGGTTTTTCAGTGGGCTTCCCCTTTAACAGTGTGCAGCATTTGAAAGGTACACTTCAAAAACACAAGTCAGGCATAGACAAATGTAAAAACTATACTTAGAATATATTTTTCCTCCTCCAATGATTTCCTTTTTACTAACCCTGTTAGCACCCTCTCAAAATACCACAAGTGCATAAAACATTATCAGTGCTGAAATAATAATGTGATAGGGACCTCTGCTTTGTATGTTCTCGTTTTCAGCAACCAGTGACGTTTACAGTTTATGCCCACAACACATTGAGGGGAATTAATCAAAATTGGAGCAGATAGAATCTGGAGGCGAGATAAGTAAAAATAAAAAAAATAAAATAATGTGGTTGCGTAAGTGTGCACACCCTCTTATAACTGGGGATATAGCTGTGTTCAAATGTTAAATAGGAGTCAGTACACAACTGCCACCATTTAAAGTGCCTCTGATTAACCCCAAATAAAGTTCAGCTGTTCTAGTAGGTCTTTCCTGACATTTTCTTAGTCGCATCCTACAGCAAAAGCCATGGTCTGCAGAAACCTTCAAAGCATCAGAGGTATCTCATTGTTAAAAGGTATCAGTCAGGAAAAGGGTACAAAAGAATTTCCAAGGCATTAGATATACCATGGAGCACAGTGAAGACAGTCATCTTCAAGTGGAGAAAATATGGCACAACAGTGGCATTACCAAGAACTGGATGTCCATCCAAAACTGTTAAAAAAACGAGAAGAAAACGGTCAGGGAGGCTGCCAAGGGGCCTACAGCAACATTAAAGAAGCTGCAGGAATATCTGGCAAGTACTGGCTGTGTGGTACATGTGACAACAATCTCTTGTATTCTTCATATGTCTGGGCTATAGGGTAAAGTGGCAAGAGAAAAGCCTTCTCTTATGAAGAAAAACATCCAATCCTGGTTTAATTTTGCAAAAACACATCTGAAGTCTCCCAAAAGCATGTGGTAAAATGTGTTATGGTCAGATGAAACCAAGGTTGAACTTTTTGGCCATAATTCCAAAAGATATGTTCGGCGTAAAAACTACACTACACATCACCAAAAGAACACCATACCCACAGTGAAGCATGGTGGTGGCAGCATCATGCTTCGGGGGTGTTTTTCTTCAGGTGGAACCTTAGTCAAGGTAGAGGGAATTATGAACAGTTCCAAATACCAGTCAATATTGCTACAAAATCTTCAGGCTTCTGCTAGAAAGCTGAACATGAAGAGGAAAGTCATCTGTCAGCATGACAATGACCCAAAGAATACATCCAAATCAATAAAGGAATGGCTTCACCAGAGGAAGATTAAAGTTTTGGAATGGCCCTGCCAGAGCCCAGACCTGAATCTGATTGAAAATCTGTGGAGTGATCTGAAGAGGGCTGTGCACAGGAAATGCCCTCGCAATCTGATGGATTTGGAGTGTTTTTGAAAAGTAGATTGGGCAAATATTGCCAAGGAAAGATGTGCCATGCTGATAGACTCTAAGCCAACGAGGAGGGGAGTCCTGGACAGCCGAGTCTCTCGTGCAACATCACTGGATCTAGATAGACCCCAGGTAAGTATTGGGGGGGCTGCTTTTTATTTTAATGCATACATGAGTGGCCAGGGGCGCGGTGATGCCACTCTCGCGCATGGGTGCCGCATATTACGGCACAGGCTTTGAAGGTCCGGCACTGTATGCCGGACCTTCAGAGCACATGCGCCGGTGACGTCACCGGCTGAATGCACTCTGAATAGCTCCTAAACACTGCAAGATATTCACACTACCTACAGGTAAGCCTTATAAAGTGGTTCAACAGAGTTTACTACCACTTTAAGGCATAGCTATGTTAAAAATGTAAAATCATATATTCACTTCCATGTTATCTTTAGTTATTTCTAGTCTACTCCTTTTAGTCTGAATGATCTTGAATTTGTAAACTTACATTATGAAGATCCCCACACATTTAATCCCTTGAATTCTGTGACAGGCACTCACTATGTCCTGTGAGAAGGCACCGCTGTGTCAAAAAATGTACAGTCTGCCTTCTGAACTAGAGAGGTACTGAATGGAGGAGTTTCGGGAGTCAGTATAGGATCACTGCTTGCAGGCAGCAATGTACCATGGGATATGTAGTCCTTGGTAAAGTAAACAGCAGAAGAGAAACTGCAAATCATGCAGAGAATCCATGAAGTTGTGAAAAGAGATTACCAGCAGATAAGTAGCACTCACAACATGAAAGAAAGTTTTTCAAGTAATATTATATCAGATTGTCAAATATAACTACTGTTTGTATTGCAATTACAATGCTGATGTTATAAAATAATGTGTATACTGTGACCATAGATTTCCTTTAACTGAACAAGCTGAATAAAGGAGAGGATTGGTTGCCATGAACAGCTGCTGCAGATTCTGGCTGCCGTAGTTTTGATAAATCCTCTCATTATATTCAACTTCTGTGACAAAGTAATGTACAATGTACCTTTTTGCATCTTTTGTCTTGGACTTTACAATCAACCAAGTTTTGTCATAAAGCAAGCAGCACACCTATTAAAAACATAAGCTGGATTCTTTAGAGTGAACATTTCAGTCTCCATTTCAGCCTGCAGGAATACTGAAAAATCCTTGAGAGAAAGGATCTTAAAAGCATTTGAAATATGTTTTCCCTCCATGAGGTCACTTGTTTGGAGGAAATCGTATAGCTGCATCATAAAACCAGCTTTGTTTCTTCTGCAATGTGCCTGTGGCTGTTCCCGCCTAACAAAAGCACAGTCATTTGTTATGGAGCAAGCACATTAAATGCTATGCAAACTTGGAGCAATTTACAGCAAAAAAGGATTGCTTTATTCCTCGCATGGCCATTCTGTATACCTCCCATACTTTACACAAGATATTTGCTTCATGGTTACCCTTTAGAAATTAAATTGTGCATTGCTAATAGAAAATAAAGGAATTACATTTTCCCATGCTAAAGCATGAAACGGTCAGCTTAAATTTCAGAATGCTGCCAATTGTAAAGCCAGCTGGCCAATCATTGTATCCTGTGCCAAACACTTGTACCCAATGCCCTTACTGTAACAGAATCTCATTTAGTTAGAGATTTTAACCCATTGTTGGAACTAAGCCAATAATGCATTAAAAGAAAATATATCAACTTATAGAACATGCAAATGTATGAAATAGTGTACGTAAAGTGGTTCCAAAGTCAAAAGTTTTTGGGTTTTTTTTAACCTTAATGCATTCTCTACATTAAAGTAAAAAAAAAAAAAAAAACTTTCAATAGCCCTTAAAAACTTACTCGAGTCCATTCTTGATCCAGCACTGTCCCATCTAAAGTAAGCTCCCCTCTTCCTGGCCTCATAGGCTTTGCGGATAGAAGGGGGAGCCATTGGCTCCTGCTGTTTTCAATCAAATCCTGTGGGGAGTGAGCGGGGCGGAGCCGAGCTGTGTGTGTCTCTAGACGCACACAGCCCAGCTCAAGATCAAGTTCGCACGGGTGCCCTCATAGCAAGAGGCTTGCTATGGGGGAAGTTAGAAGAGGGGAGTCATGGAGAGCGCCGGTGGTGAAACCAAGAAGAGCAGGTTCGAGGATTGTCTGCAAAACCATTGCACAAAGCAGGTAAGTATAACATGTTTTTCATTTTAGGAAAACTAAATTAGGTTTATTTAAGAAGCATTCCACTGAAAATGGAAATCTTGAGATGTATAGAAGGCGCATAGCCTACCTGCTTAGTAGTTCAGTTTTTCATTCAGACATTGCTGTACTGCCCCAAACAAACCACTCCCTTTAGTCAGTAAGCTAAAGATCCTGAAACACCTGCTGGTGACGCTGGAACACCCAATCTTTACTCTCTTCCTCATAAAGAAAGCCTCCTACATGAAAAAACTGCCAGAAATAAGAAGTTTCCGACAGCTACAATAAGGGCACTTTCACACTGAGGTGGTGGGGGCGTCGGCGGTAAAGCGCCGCTATTTTTAGCAGCGCTTTACCATCGTTTTAGCGGCGATTTTTGGCCGCTAGCGGGGAGCTATTAACCCCCGCTAGCATCCAAAAAAGGGGTTAATAGCGCCTGCGTAGCGCCGCCCATTGATTTTAATGGGCAGGGGTGCTTTAGGAGCGGTGTATACACCGCTCCTAAAGTGCCCCAAAGATCCTGCTTGCACAACTTTTTTTTAACGCACCGCTTCAGCATGAAAGCACTCAGGCTTTCAACACTGGAGTGACAGGAGAGGCGCTTTACAGGTGTTATTTTTAGCGCTTAAAACGCCTGTAAAGCGCCTCAGTGTGAAAGTAGCCTTAGAACCATACCTGGCTTGGAGATTTGTATGGTGAGACAGAGAGAGAGAGAGAGAGAGAGAGAGAAGTTGCACTGCACAGGCCTCAAAAATGCACCCCACTGCCTACTAGTGATCCTATATAGAGGTGTTTGGGGATACGATATTCTACAGGCAATTACAAAGGACTCAAATGTTTTGTCCAGATTAGGCTACCATCTAGTTTATTTGGTGGCAGGTGCCCCTTGTCTAAAAGGGGTTAGGTGGGGGAAGCCGATTTTTTCTGTTCCCAATTAGAATAACCAGCAGCTTCCTGCATGTGGAAACGTATGGTGTAAAAGCATCATGTGATTTCCATGCGGCCACAGTTTAAAAAAGCGTGGGGACCTTTTCCCTGCAGGAGACGCAGGTACAGCAGCTTATTCAAATTAATGGGCTGCTCTTCCCATGCAAAGCTGCATAGATGTGAACCGGACCCATGTGAAGAAAAAAAAAACAGAAAAACGAAGCTGGTTTGCAAATTATGGTAAATATGAAGAACCAGGGTATATCATAATCTGTTACAAATTTAGGCTCCATGCACACTGGGCTTAAAAACTCTCATACAGAGCATTTTTTGTACAAAGTTTAGACGAGTTTAAGAGAGTTTTAAGTATTTCTGCCAGTGAGCTCCAATCAGAGACACAAATGGGAAGGGTTTTTCTTTTCCCTGCCTCTAAAAGTTGATCTCAAAATATGCCTGTAATCATCCTAATGTGCATGGACACATAGGATAACATTGAGCTGCTTCTACAGGCAGAACACAAAACTCCCGTAGAAGCAACGTTTTTTACGCCAGTGTGCATGGAGCCTTATGGTATGGATAAGTCAACACAGCCAGCTTGCCAAAATGCTTAAAGTGACTGTAAAGTCTCAAGAGTTTTCACCTTTTATGCATTCTATGCATTAAGGTGAAAAACTTTCTGTGCTGCAGCTTCCCCCCAGACCCCTCATTTTCCTTACCTGAGCCTGATCCGATCCAGTGATGTGCACAAGCTCAGAATCTCCAGCTGCTGTCTCTCTCCTCATTTGACAGATTGATAGCAGCAGGAGTCATTGGCTCCTGCTGCTATCAAATAAAAGCTATGACACGGAGCACGGGGCGGGGGTCTGTCAATGGACGCAGCAGCAGGACTCGGGAGCGAGCCTCCAGGGGTGCCCCCATAAAAAGCAGCTTTCTGTGGGGGCACCTAATAAAGAGGAGGGGCCTGGAGCGCCGGTGGGGCACCCCAGAGGAAGAGGATCGGAGCTGCTCTGTGCAAAATGACTGCAGCACAATCAGCATAAAGATAATTACAGTCAGCAGAACATGTCCCTTGTACTGATGCCTCTTTTATCCTCCTATGCTTACTATTAATGAAACATGATTTATAAATTGAGGATGGGCAAATGAATGAAAGGGGAATGGAAAAAGGAGGATTTTTACTAAAAGAAGAGGAATCAGCACAAGGGACACATCCTACTGACTCTAAGTTACGTCTCCTTGTGCTTATCTGGTTTTTTTTTTTAATTTTAACTACACTTGGGCTTTAAAAAAAATAAAGCTGGTCTTTGAGTGAGCTTTCTGCATTGTTGTTAAAGAGGAAGTAAACTTCCTTTACTGACTTTTACCTATAGGTAAGCCTATAATAAGTCTGTAAATATTTCCTAATTGTGCATTGTTTAGGAGATATTTACATTATATGCAGCCAGTGATATCACTGGCGCATGCGCTTGGAAGGAACGGCCACCTGTGCCATTCCTTCAGAGCCCTGTGATGTCATCATGGTTCTGGCCAGTCACAGAGCCGGAGCCCGCAAACCCGGAAGCAAGACGGGTGAAGATGGGAGCCCCTGCAGTGCTGACATTGTTGCACTGGAACAGCTTTGTTTTAGGGTAAGTTTCACATAATTAGTTGGTATGCGGCGCATACCAGCACATGACTTTACCTTGCAGAGACTCTGGAGGAATCTCGACTTTAATGTCGGGACCCACCCAGATGCCTGGACAGGCAGCTGGCTCAGCCTCTCACAGCGTGCCGCTGAGAGTCCGAGTCAGCTGCTCCTGCTCCCTGCACAGCCCGGCCCTTTAGTAAGCGCTGAAGGGCAAAGCACAAAGCTGGTGACTGACAGTCACCGGCTCTCTGTTCACTGAAGACTGAGAACTGAGCGAACAGTGACCTTTGATCACTCAGTTCTTGGTGTAGAGGCAGCAGGGGACTGATGCAGCATCGGATCGGATCAGATGAGTATGAACTTTTCTTTTAAGAGGATGTCAATGCACAAACTGCAGAAGAGTGGGAAAGGCAGGATAGCAATGATTTACTCAGATTTAAAATGTGAAGTCTATACATTCTGAAGGAGTAAGTCATACGTCCTGCACTGGGAGAATAAGAAAGAGGTAAGTGGGCAGTCTCAAGGTGACCACAGAAAGAGAAGTCAGCAGGGCATGATGTGGCTACTCTTCATGGCCTGTCACATCAGAGCACTCCATACAGAGGAAAACAATCATAACAGGCATACAAGGTTTTCTGATTTATTCCAACAGAGGTCAGCTAGTGGGCATGTTATAGACATGAGAAAAAAAAGAGAAGGTGACTAAAATTAGAAATTCAAGCACAGAGCAGAATAGAATGAAGTGCAGAAAATTACTAAAAAAAATTAAAAAAAATGAAGCCTCACAAAAGGTGAGACTCACATCTGAGGACACATCTGAGCACATCTGAGCACTGAAAAACAAGAATTACAAGGTGGTACAAACAATTATAAAGACTTGGAAAAAAAGAAAAGACTTTAGTTGCTGCTGGAGTTTTTGGCGCGTATTGCATTAGTCAAGTATAGACATAATCTTGCATGATTATGTGACAAACTAGAGTAACTCCCATGCAAAAGCCATTTATGAAAAATAAAACAGGTATGCCTACAACATGCCAGTTATTTATTTTCTGGACTGTAATATACCCAATGAACACAATGCACAATGGAGCATAATAGATAAGGAAATAGGTTAAATAAACGAATGCAATACAGTAAATGACTGCAATGATGTGGCAAGGTGTGTTTACATGGATGACTGTCTGTTTATACACCTCATGTATTTGCTGAAGAAACAACTGCCGTCACAGAGCAGCTAGATGAAAATGCCGTCCCTATACAACATAGGAACCGCCAGCAAGTAATGTCATGGATTCCATGATACAGGTATTATACACTCAGAATATACGCCTGTAAAAATGTATTAAGTAATACTATCCAACAGAATACTCAAAGAAGTTCCCCTTTTTTAAAAAATAAAATAAATGCACATCTTTTTTGCAGGTAAAAAAAGTGCATTTTTTTTGTACTTGAAGCCTATAAAACATTGCACCCGCTATCAGATCGCTTCAGCCATGCAGGACTCCTGCAGTCATTGTATCTCTCTGCTCATACAGGCAGGCAGAAACATACTGACAGGAAGAGAGAATGAACTACCAGAATGTTCAACAGTACCCATCAGTGGTCATCCACGCCACATCAGTGCTCATCCATGCCACATCAAAGCTTATCCTGACGGTGCTCCCTGCATGTTGGGCCTCTGTATATGGCCAGGCTGTGTAAAAGTCTCACACATGTGGCATCGGCCTACTCAGGAGGAGTATCAGAATGTTCTTTGGGGTGTAACATTTGCTATGTACATGCTTTGTGTTAGAAATATCTTTTAAATTGACAAAAAAAAGGGGGGGGGGTTGCATTTTCTTTCCACATTTTCCAAAAACTTGTGGAAAAAAAACCCAGATGTTCAAAAGACCCATTATGCCTCCTAGATTATGTGTTGGGGTGTTTGCTTTCCAAAATGGGGTCATTTTTTGGGAGTTTCCATTGTCCTGGTGCTCTAGAGCCTTCAAAAGTGTAATAAGTAGTCAAGAAATTCAATTTGTAATTTATGTCCCTTGAACACCCGACGGTGCTCCCCGCATGTTGGGCCTCTGTATGTGGTCAGGCTGTGAAAAAGTCTCACACATGCGGTATCGCTATACTCAGGAGAAGTAGCAGAATGCGTTTTGGGGCTTGGTTGCAAGTATGCATATGCCATGTGAGAGAAATAAACTGTTATGGCATTTTTGTGAAAAAAAAAATCCTTTATTTTGCAAAGAATTGTGGGAAAAAACTACAACTTCAAAAAACTCACCATGCCCCTTTTTTAGGCTGGATTCACACCTTTTGCATTTTTAGTGCTTTTTGCATTTTGCAGATTTGCACTAAAGTCCATTTACCATGGTTTCCTATGGAACACGTTCTGTAGTGCAAATCTGCAAAATGCAAAAAGCACTAAAAATGCATAAGTGTGAATCCAGCCTAAAAGGGGGTCATTGGGGAGGGTAGTTGTACTTTCCTGGGTTGTTAGTGTCTCAAGAAATGAGATAGGGCGTCAGTACATCAGGTGTAATCAATTTTCAGTAATTAGCACCATAGCTTGTACTTGCACAAAGACCAAATAATATACACAGATTTTTGTTATTTTTATCAAAGATATGTAACAGTATAAATATAAGCCAAAATTTACGAAGAAAAATCTATGAAGAAAAATTACTAATTTGCAAAATGTTATAACAGAAATGAAGAAAAATGCATATTTTTTTTACAAAACGTTTGGTCTTATTTATAGCGCAAAGAATAAAAAAAAAGGGCGATTAAATACCACCAAAAGAAAGCTCTATTTGTGTGGAAAAAAAAATTCATATGGTTACAGTGTTGCATGACTGAGTAATTGTCATTCAACATGTGAGCACTAAAAGCTGAAAATTGGCCTGGTTAGGAAGAGGGTGCTCAGTGGGCAAGTGGCTAAAAAAGAAGCATGGGTTTAGGTTAAGAAAAACAATTATAATCACCTAGGTGGATGCAGCATTGGTCCGATGCTGCATCTGTCCCCTGTCGGCTTGAAGGCCGAGAGCTGAGTGGTCAAAGACCACCGATCGATCAGTTCTCAGTCTTCAAGCCACAGAGAGCTTGTGACCGTTAGTTACTGACTCTCTGCTCTGCCCCTCCAGCGCTCACTGGAGTTCTGTGCTGTGAAGGGGGAAGATCACGGAGAGGCTCGTACAGCTGCTGGTCCAGGCATCTGGGTGGATCACGACCTTATGGATGGGATCTTTTCCGAGCCTGGACCTGGTCTGTGATATAGGCCAACAGCAGACTTAACCTGTTGGCTGAAAACAGGTCACAAGAATGCAGAACGAACTACACTCCTGTGATCCTTAGGAGGACTTCTTTAAAAGATCTACAAAAATTTGTAGCAAACATACTACACTATATAAACTAGAGCTAGGAGTGAAGCCTGTGCGTTCCTGTTGATGCCAGCATGCTCTGCAGTACATTTAGAACCGAAGGACCACAAATGGTACCACTTACACCAATTTATCTCAGAACCTAGAACAAAATCTACTTGAATAAAAGCCAGGGACCATGCACAAAGCCTTGATGAGAAGGTGGAGAGTCTACTACAACCAGTCACCAAAATCATGTGTTTGGAGAATGTACATGATTGTTACAAATCAAAGTGACACAGGGTTTGTTTAGGAAGAAGTTTTTTATGCATGCTTACTATGGCTGACTATATGATGTGCCCACTTAGCGAGGCCTCAACGAGCAAGAAAAATCTGCTTAAACGTTCAGTGAGGCGCACTTTCATGGTATCCGAGGAAGAGAAACAGCCTGGAGCAAGTCAGCTACTAAAAAAACACTAAACTGGTAATCTGATCTGAGCAATACATGAACACGCCAAAATAAAAGTAAATATATAAATAAAAGTCTATGTAGCAGCTGTTTAAACAGATGACATCCTGCAAAACTACATCTCAATATAAAAATGTGTATTTGTAGCACAAAAACTTTCTTAATGAGAGTAAACAATACAATAGGTTGCTTAGCTGTGAGATGGTCCTGTTTACAAGGATACATGTAGCTGGTATAAAAGTACAATAATAAACTTGATTATGGCTAAAGGTGGCTGTGTAATGCATACCAAGCTCATGTGCCAGTTGGCTGGCAAGAATAGTTTGGAGACAACGGGCAGAGTAAAGCCTCCTACACATAAGGAGAATATTGGACGAATGATCGTCCATTTTTTTTTTTTTGGTTTTTATTTTGCAGGCTAGTCCCCATATTGAAAATGAAGTGGTTACTCAACTTACGAAAATTCTCATAAAACAGAATACAACTTCAGGGGTGATGTAATGTATTCTCAGACACAAACTGTACCGATTAAACAAAAATCGTATGGTCTGGTATTGTATGAAATGTTATTTTTCGTGTTCGTCCCTTAAGAATAATATCGGATGAACTGTCGTGAACAACCCTTGAAAGTGGTGTACTAATGATCAGAATATCATATGATCGCGGTATTTTTTGTTCGATTTTCTGATCCTGTTTACGAGGCTTAGTGCTGCCAGTTCACACAGGGGTAGCTTTAAAGTCGTCCGACTCTGAAGCTGCCCCGTACAGCTAGCAAAACAACTTCTGTATAGAACTCAATGCAAGCCACTCTGAAGTTGCCCCAAAGTAGTACAGGAACCTTTTTCTGAGTCGCTCCTATTAGAACCGTTCCATTGCAATACAGGTCAGGAGGCCAAGTCGCCGAACAAGTTGCCCCTGTGTGAACCGGCACTCAAAGTGACTATAATGCCGCGTACACACGAGCGGACTTTACGTCGAACTTTGCCCGGCGGACTGGATTTCGACGGACAATTCGATGTGTGTGGGCTCCAGCGGACTTTGTTTTCTCAAAAGTTGGACGGACTTAGATTTGAAACTTGTTTCAAATTTATCCGTTGAAATCGAGTCCGGTCGAAAAGTCCGCCGTCTGTATGCTAGTTCGACGGACAAAAAAGCCACGCTAGGGCAGCTATTGGCTACTGGCTATGAACTTCCTTGTTTTAGTCCGGTCGTACGTCATCACGTACGAATTCGACGGACTTTGGTGGATTGTGTGTAGGCAAGTCCGTTCATTCAGAAAGTCCGTCGGAAAGTACGTCGAAAAGTCCGCCGGGCAAAGTCCGCCGTAAAGTCCGCTCGTGTGTACGCGGCATAAATGATCACATTGTAAAACAACCCATTCAGTTAAAAATAGAAATGAAAGGCAAAACCTTTGTGTATAGATATAAAAAAAACAAATACCCCCCCTTTTTTATAAGTGATCACATTCCCTCTGTTCTCAGCTGCATAAGAGCTGGGGGGAGGAGAAGCAGCAGCACACTGATCTTCCCAGTGAGAGGATATGCAAAGGGGGAGTGTCAGAACAAGTTTGCCCACTGGAGAGCACACCGAGTTCCCAGCACAGCTATAGAACTGACCACGATGTGCTTTCCTGCTTAGTGTGGTCAGTTATTGTTAGGAAAGCAGAAGGACTAGCGGGAACACCAGGTATTTCAAACAAAGGAAGCAATACAAATAGAACAGGATACAATGATACCTCGGTTCGCAAACAGAAGAGTTCACAAAAATTCGCTTTGGTACGCAAACTCAGATTCGGTTCACAAACACGAGCCGTGGCCATCTTCCCTGTATTGACACATTCATATTGAGAAGAGCAGTGCCAGATAAGAGTCTTAGAAGAACCAGTCCACACAGATAGGGGTTTCTGCCCCCTGACTACCATGAGGTAAGTGGGTAAAGGAAGAGGGGAGGCGTGTGAGGGTGTCCAGATCTACATTTAGAGAATTAGAGGATTTGTGGATAGACTTGAAAAAGGCTGTTTACTCATAATAAATATGCAGCAAGACAGAGATGGAGCAGTTTTGTAAAAAAGAATGTGGAAAAATTGTCCACATGTGCAAAGCTGATACAGACCTATCCACCTAAGATTGTAATAGCTGCCAAAGGTGCACTTCAGTGGCGGCTGGTGCTCAATTTTCTTGGGGGGGGGCAGCCCCCCTCCCCGGCCACATAAACCCCCCTGGCGCTCAATTAATCGGCCATCAGGCCCCCTGCCAGCCCTGCACTTACCCCATCCAGGGGTGGCTCCCCCCCTCGTGTCTCCTCCTGAGCCCCAGCGGTCGCTTCTCCTCCCCCCCCAATCAGGAGTTAGGATTCTCGCTAAATCGGGTCTTAGGACTCCCGGCCAATCGGGCCTCAGGACCCGCTTGCTGATTGGCCGGGAGGAGAAACAGGAAGACATTAGCGAATATTAATTTGCTAATGTCACATTAGGGGGCTTGACTCTGCACCCCCGAGCCAAGCCTTTTTGAAACCCATTAGAGCCTCCGGCTCGAATCATGTGCTTCTAAAAAAAAAAAAAGAAAAAAACCCCATGCATTCGGCACCCTGCATGTAGATTATGGGCCAGGCGCATGGATTAGGGGGATGGCACCCCTTATGAACGGGACGCCACTGGCGCAATTACTAAATTCTAACTTGTAGAAGGTGAAAACGTATGCAGTTGTATGCTGTTCATTGTAAAAATCTAAATTTTAAATCTACACTTATAAAGCAAAGATAATGTGATCAGCCTACTCAAGCTTGTGGTAGATACCGTACTGTTCTGTATACACTTGTCTGATTCATCTTTGGAACACAGGTTTGGGTTGCTTTTATACCAGATGTGAGCAGAACAGTAACTGTATTTACATTTCATAGTGCATCCCTCTGGCAATTATATGACATAACCACTATAAAATATCTGCCTTGTAAAAGTAGATAGGAATAAAAACCCTGCGAGCGGTTTTGCAACTTCAAAGAGTCAACTGTGCAGGAGAACAATTGCATCTCTGTAAACCGAGTGCGGATAAACTCAAACTCTGCTCTTTGTCCTTAAGGCTTATTATTAGTTGCCTGTACTTTGATCACATCTGATAAGCATTTTGTGATGAGATGAGCTATAAAACAAGTCTAAGGGCTCATTTACACTTGCTTCGGCTTCAACACACATTAACTGCTAGTTTACACTTGCTTCAAAACAAGGCTTCGGACAAACTTTGTTAAAGCTCTCTGAACGCTAGTCAAAGCCCCGTCACGAAATAAAATTGTAAGCTTACAGTCCTGTTTACACCTGCTTTTGCTTTTCTTTGGCTTTGCTTCAATAATTATACCCCATGTAGCTTTAGTGGTGCTTCAAAGCGTCTTCAAAGACTCCATAGATGCCTATGGCAAAGCTCGCTTGAAGCCCCACCAAAGCCCCATCAAAGCTCCAACAAAGCCTCATAGAAGTACCAAGCAAAAGCAAGGTGTAAATAGAACTGTAAGCTAACCATTTTATTTAGTGACAGGGGCTTTGATTGGCATTCAGAGAGCTTTAACAAAGCGTGTCCAAAGCCATGTTTTGAAGCAAGTGTAAACTAGTCCTTATTGTAAAAATGGTAAAAACTGCAGAACTATTATCACGTTTAAGCAAAGACCAGTGCAGCATTGTCAAATCCACGTCTGCTGTCAGCATTTGGTAAACTGTATTCTCTACATGTTGACAAACTTATGAAATTATCTAGACTAGAGAGATATTATATATTTCAGTTGCACTGCGCTTTATAAAATGAAGGCAATCAGTACAGTTACAATATGATTCAATACAAAAAGAATGCTTGTTAGAGTTTACAATCGAAGGGTGGAGTTTGCATGCTCTCCCTTTGTCTGTGTGGGTTTCATCCCGGTACTCCAGTTTCCTCCCACACTCCAAAGAATGCTGGTAAATGAATTGACTGCTATCTAAATTAACACTAGTATGTGTATGTATGAATGTAAATGTAATATATATAAGTACCTGTAATAGCACCCTGAACTGGTTTTGGGAATGGTTTGGCCCCTTGGGCGAGCTTCCTATGTGTAATGAGAGTGCTCCCAACCATGCCTTGGACCACACGGAACAGGTGGTCTTGGGAGTTTCGCTTCATTTGTGATCAGTGATTGGTTTGCTGCAGTGTGAGTGCAAACCATTCAGGAGCACAGTTCTCTCTATAGAGGACTGTATAGTAAAACAGGGACCGCTGGTTTGGTTAACCGTGGAGTGTGCCGAGAAACACTTACCGTACTTACAATCCAGTGTGAGTAGAACAGCGGGGGAGTGGGGAGAATCAAACTTGGGCATGGTTTAGTTAAACTGTGAGTGCACCCCAAAAGGGTGGTTCAAGTGATACTAAAGGAGGATAAGTCTGGAGCAGAGATCATGATGGACGGAAGGGTGGATAGCCTATTTAAAAGGTAAGCCACTGAGGAGGGAGTTGTAATAGTTGAGGCGAGAGAAGACCAGGGAGTGAATTAGAAGTTTTGTGGTATTGTAGGTTAAGAAATAGCATATTCTGGAAGTTGAGACAGCAAGATTTGGACACTGATTGGAAATGGGGCTGAAAGGAGAGTTCAGAGTTTAGGAATACACCTAACACCCTGCGGGGACAGACGGATAGTTGGATGCCATCAATCTCAAGAGAGAAGTTAGGTTAGGATTGGTGGCGTCCAGCAAGCACTTTTTAGGTATGGGGGTGACTAATGCCTGTTTTAGAAGGTTGAGGAAGACACCAGTAGATAGGAAGAGATTGAAGATGTGAGTTAGGCCCCTTTCACACGGCCACAACCTGAAAGTCGCGTGATTTTACAGCGATTTTGCAGCTGCAATTTTGACGCGATTACAGGGAATGCCTGTGTATACTTGAGGTCTATGGACCTCAACTCACATTAAAGTCAGACCAAAGTAGTACGGGGACTACTTTGAAGTCGCACAGATATGAATACTGCTTTTCTGCGATCCCTGAAAACTCATCTCTTCAGGAAAGCCCATCATGTCTCTAACTAATCTTTTACCACTTCCATTAGCTCATTCCCCACAGTTACAACCTTTTGTACCACCTGGCCCACCCTATTAGATTGTAAGCTCTTCTGAGCAGGGCCCTCTTAATCCTCTTGTATTTTATTGTATTATAACTGTATTGTCTCCCTATTACATTGTAAAGCACTGCGTAAACTGTTGGCGCTATATAAATCCTGTGTAATAATAATAATACTACTATCATTGGGAATCAAGGGGTATGACTTGTCATGCGACTCTGATGTCCAAATTCACAGGAAAAGTCGCACAAGTGTGAAAAGGGCCTAAGAAAGTGTAGGATAAAACATGAGGGTATCTTAGTATTTGTGAGGGAATGGGATCCATGCGGCAGATGGTGGGCATTACAAAAAGTTTAGCTTCCTCAATAGTAACAGGGTTAAAAGATATATATATCAGTTGCAAGAAAAACACCAAACTTTTGTGGCCCAACAAATTTACATATTAAATCAACTGAATTACTGATGTTCATTCGAAAAGCAGATAAGTGAATTAAAGAGGTTATTGAACAAACAATGACTTAATCATTTTATTTGTAATATGGACGTTGTGTCATTTCTTCATAAAAATAAGCAAAAACTTTACTGCTTTGCAAATAAGACTTTAGGAAATTTGATGAATGAGACAGTATAACTAGACAGGGTATATTTCCTATAGGAAATTAACTTTTTTTTTTGGGGGGGGGGGGGGGGATTTCTGATAAAAGTGATTCATGTCAAATACATTCCCTTATAAAGACTCTTCTGTGATCTGGAAATTTGACTAGAAAGGTATATTACTTCCTCATTTCTGTAACTTTCCCCATTTCGCAGTAGTAATCCTACTGCTGGCCAAACCAGTGCAGAGTTGCTCCATTGCGGTTTGCTGCATTTCGGCCAGCAAGGGAAGTTGACGCCTTGGGAGCAGGTTAGTGTTAGCATTAATATTCCTTTTGTTGGTGACTTGCAGCCAGCAACATGAATGCCATGACATAGCCCTTATAGAGACCCCTTCTGTTCTCTGTAAAGCTGGCCAAGCTAATAGAAAAAAACTGAACTGATTACCCCAGCACATACAAGGTGGATGCTGGAATCCTCACCACCAAGCTTTTGTATTCCGACAGCGGGACTCCTCTGCTGTCAGAATACACTGGTCATCACTGCGGCCGATTGAATGAAAATTTACCACCAGTCCCATTCAAGAGGAGTCAATCTAATGATCTATTCTCAAACAGGAATGACCATAGTTTCACATTCATCTGGTCCCATCCTGGTCAAATTTTGATCCATGTACAAGCCAGTTTAAGAACTTTGCTTGCACATTTGTTGGTCCAATTAACACATACAGGCAGGTATACAGAGACCCACGGATACTAACAGAAAGCAATATCTATCATTGTTAAATAGGTGCTACAGGAATTGCATTTATTTATTTTGCTATCTGCAGTCTACATACAGTATTCATACAATTTCTTCTATTATGGTTGGTCAATTACAACTTTCTAGAAAGGTCTTCTTTGCGAACTTGGTAAACACCACAAAAAAAATCAATTTCTCAGGCACGTCAGAAGAGCTGGCCTCATTGGGTGCAACGGAAAATGATCAAAAACTGCCACAGAAAAAAAAAAATGCTCTTAACACAGCTGGCCCTAAAACTCTAAGGCTGGGTTCACACTAAAGCACGGAGCGGGTCACAGCAGGGGTCTGGTGCGTCCCTGTTCACTGTTTCAGGTCCGATTTCAGTCCGAATTTTTGGCTGAATTCGGACCTGAAACGGACCAGAAGACGCACTGGACTTCTGTGCAATTTGCACCGGAGCAGCTCCAGATATGTGAACCGGCTCCGTAGAGAGCCAGTCACAATCTCCTGACATGCCAATTTGCAATAGTGTAAACCCAAACTATCATAGCTAATAATGCTGATAGGACCAAGTTGGGACTGTGTGTCTAAAATGGTAGTTTGGTACGCAATCTATAAATGCAGACCTCATGTACACTTCTGTTGGTAAATGGACGTTTAGGAGCAGTTGGGAATTTTTTTCAACTGCTCTTGTACTCTCCTCTATGTTATCTTATCAGTACATGTACACAGGGTCGTTTCTAGGCAGTTAAGTTTAGAGGCTTTTTTTGGAACCCAAAAAAATGTGTTCAGAAGCTGTGTTTTCAGCGCCAAACGTGGCTAAATGCGGTAACTTGCGTTTAGCAGCGTTTCGTTTACAGACGTTTTTTATTTTAACCAAGAAAAAAAACGCTTCTAGAAGCAAACGCGGCATGTAAACGTGGCTAAACAGCTGTTTTTAGACGCCAGTCGTTCAGGAGAGGTTGAACAACATCCCGTGTACATGAAGCCTTAAATAAATCACTTGAACAGGATGGCTGTGTGACAGGCTCTGTCAAGACCTGCTAGTATTTAGTTTTTTGTTTAGATAAAGTGCCAGACCAGTGCAGCAGTTAACAGGATATGTGGCAGAAATGTTTGTGAATGATTGATGCACCTCATGACATAATGGCCATTGAACTTAGGGCAGAACAGATTTCATGCCTAAGCAAGCCCATGTACTGTAGCAAGCTAAAGAAGAGAGAGTCCGGCCCTAGTAAAACCAAGCACGAAGGACTACACTCTTCTTTTCCCTTTTTATGCACTGTGGAAAGATGCATTAACTAATTTTTATTTGAAAGTTTTTTTTTGATAGGGCACAGTAAACTATCTCCCAGCAATTACTTCTCATCACCCAAACTGCTATCATGTGATAAAAGATGAAAACTGTCTCCAATAGGTAACTGCTCTTTACATGCAACTACAGCTTACAGCGCTGTTTTATTAAATAAAGCTGTATTGCTGCTACTGGATTGGATGAAGGGGATTACAGAGAGCAACTCAGTGACTGATGTGCAGTGCATTATGGATCCGTACAGTGAAGATGCACCGATCACAGCACATTGCGCTCTTTACTTTTTCTGTGCAGTGACGTTTCATTAAATTTTATCAGCTCCCACATGGTGCGAGGCAGTGGAATGCCTCACATTGCGCTACATTGGATAAAAACAAAATGGATGGGGTGGTGGTGCACACCACAATGCAGTGGTTTGAACTGGGCACATAGAAGATGAGGCATTTTTGCTTTGCCTTGTGGTGGGAATATGCTGGAATAGCCACCCAACACAGTGTCACCACCCCTAGTGTTTATGGTCCCTAAGGCCAGGTTCATAGCATGGGGTCCGGTGCGTCCCTGTTTACCAGGTCCACATTTTTGGCTGAATTAGCACCTGAACCAGACTCAAAGACGCACAGGATCCTTCTGCAATCTGGACCGTGGATGCCCCCGGACCTGTGTGAACTGGCTCCATTGAGAGCCGCTCACACTCGCCTGTCATGCGAATTGGATTCAGGAAAACCCTAATCCAATTCGCATATATGTGAATCCAGCCTAAACGAACCTTGTACTGAGAAGGCTGGAATTCAAGCCATATACAGTATCTCACAAAAGTGAGTACACCCCTTACATTTTTGTAAATATTTTATTTTATCTTCTCATGTGACAACACTAAAGAAATGACACTTTGCTACAATGTAAAGTAGTGAGTGTACAGCTTGTATAACAGTGTAAATTTGCTGTCCCCTCAAAATAACTCAACACACAGCCATTAATGTCTTAACCGCTGGCAACAAAAGTGAGCACACCCCTAAGTGAAAATGTCCAAATTGGGCCCAATTAGCCATTTTCCCTCCCCGGTGTCATGTGACTCGTTAGTGTTACAAGGTCTCAGGTGTGAATGGGGAGCAGGTGTGTTAAATTTGGTGTTATTGCTTGCACTCTCTCATAATGGTCACTGGAAGTTCAACATGGCACCTCATGGCAAAGAACTCTCTGAGGATCTGAAAAAAAGAATTGTAGCTCTACATAAAGATGGCCTAGGCTATAAGAAGATTGCCAAGACCCTGAAACTGAGCTGCAGTACGGTGGCCAAAACCATACAGCGGTTTAACAGGACAGGCTCCACTCAGATAAGGCCTCGCCATGGTCGACCAAAGAAGTTGAGTGCACGTGCTCAGCGTCATATCCAGAGGTTGTCTTTGGGAAATAGACATATGAGTGCTGCCAGCATTGCTGCAGAGGTTGAAGGGGTGGGGTTCAGCCTGTCAGTGCTCAGACCATACGCCACACACTGCATCAAATTGGTCTGCATGGATGTCATCCCAGAAGGAAGCCTCTTCTAAAGATGATGCAAAGAAACTCTGCAGTTTGCTAAAGACAAGCAGACTAAGGACATGGATTACTGGAACCAGGTCCTGTGGTCTGATGAGACCAAGATAACCTTATTTGTTCACATGGTGTCAAGCGTGTGTGGCAGCAACCAGGTGAGGAGTACAATGACAAGTGTGCCTACAGTCAAGCATGGTGGTGGGAGTGTCATGGTCTGGGGCTGCATGAGTGCTGCCGGCACTGGGGAGCTACAGTTCATTGAGGGAACCATGAATTCCAACATGTACTGTGACATACTGAAGCAGAGCATGATCCTCTCCCTTCAGAGACTGGGCCGCAGGGCAGTATTCCAACATGATACCAATCCCAAACACACCTTCAAGACGACCACTGCCTTGTTAAAGAAGCCATGGGTAAAGATGATGGACTGGCCAAGCATGTCTCCAGACCTAAACCCTATTGAGTATTTGTGGGGCATCCTCAAATGGAAGGTGGAGGAGCGCAAGGTCTCTAACATCCACCAGCTTTGTGATGTCGTCATGGAGGAGTGGAAGAGGACTCCAGTGGCAACCTGTGAAGCTCTGGTGGACTCCATGCCCAAGAGGGTTAAGACAGTGCTGGAAAATAATGGTGGCCACACAAAATATTGACACTTTGGGTCCAATTTGGACATTTTCACTTAGGGGTGTACTCACTTTTGTTGCCAGCGGTTTAGACATTAATGGCTGTGTGTTGAATTATTTTGAGGGGGCAGCAAATTTACACTGTTATACAAGCTGTACACTCACTACTTTACATTGTAGCAAAGTGTAATTTCTTCAGTGTTGTCACATGAAAAGATAGAATAAAATATTTACAAAAATGTGAGGGGTGTACTCACTTTTGTGAGATACTGTATATGGCTTGAATCCCGGCCAGTTCCTGCCTATCGGCCAAGATTCGATCCATCTATGGCTGGCTTTAGGCTGGCCAGATATTATGCAATTTTTTGGGGTGAAAAATTGCTTGATTTCCCTGTTATCACAGTGTCAATGGGGGAAACCCTCCCACTGCGCTTTTGTATTCTAACAGGTGGTTGTTTCCCCACTGCCAGAATACAATGATCATTGATGCCAACAGGCTGGTTGTACTAAAATCGATCAATAGTTTGACTTCAGTACAGCCAGCCTGCCCACAGATGAATTGAAATTTGGCTGGTTCCTGCTGAAGCGGACAAATTTCTGTCTACGGCCAGCTTAACATTATTGCAGATGTCACAGGTTGCAACACATTTTTTTTTTACATTATCTTTTAGATGTTGTTTAATAGCTTCAATGACAGAGTTTAAGCAGGAATGTACAGATGTCTGTTTCTCAAATGAAGAATCTTAAAAATGCAATGCCATTTTACCATACCAGAGACAGGAATGTTATCAGTCACTAAACATGATCCAGAACAAACTAAAGATATATAGCGCAATTAGAATTTCTCAAATCTAAACCTAAGTGTCTTTTGTTAATATACTGGGTAATTATGACATAATATATATATATATATATATATATATATATATATTTATATTTTAAAGAAGTATACCACTAACAGATAATCTTATGCATTGGGTCATAGGACTTATTTTAAATGTAATATAATGCCCAATTTTAAATGAAAGGGACATTCAAAACTGGAAGATAGCACTTTAAAGTACATGAACGATAAGATTTTCATAAGGCAATGCAAAAAGCAAAGTTTATGTGAATTATGTAAATTACAGCCCTTTATTATTGCACCGTTTACCTTTAAAGTGGATGTAAACCCGATTCATGAAATTTGAGCTGGGCACATATTTACAGTGTTTTGTTATCTCTCTTCAAAGCACTATGTCCCCTAGCTGTCTCCTGCTCTGTTCTGCTATCAACCTGATAACTCCTGTTAAGTTCTCCATAACATATGATAAAAGCAGCCTGAGTTTTGTATTGGAGAGGATGCTATAAATAGATTAGCAGCATGCTGAACTATTCAATGATAAGCTCTGAAAGTCTCTACCTTTGAGGAGAGGGGATGTGTGCTTTTCCTCCAATCAGCTGTCTCAGCTGTATGCCCAGACTTCACTGCAGTGTTGAAGAGGAAGAGAAAGTCTCCTAACAGGATCTGAACTTTCTAAACCGACTATAAAGCTGAAGACAGCAGATATACATTTAAAACATATGTAGGGAGATGTGTTTCATCTCTGTATCACCTGAGGCTGTTCAATTCACTGGGTATATGGGAGGGTTTACAACCACTTTGACATGAAATCCAGCCAATAAACAAAAGTATTCAGTGAGCTACTAAGGCCTCATGCACACTGAACTTTTCTATATCTCTCCTAGATGCCTTTTCTCCTGGCAGCAGCATTCTGGTATAAAAAACACTTGACGCCTGCAAATGTGTTTAATGCGTTTAGGCGCATTTAGCAAGTCAAGCATTTTTGCATTGATTTCATTGGCCAGAATATTTTATTTTGACCATTGAAATAAATTCAAGCTCCAGCACTAAACGCGCCTAGCTGTAACGGACATTTAGACATGCCAAAACGCCGCTGCTCCTGAACACACTGGCAGTGGGGTTTTTTTCTGCCTCTTAAAGGGCCTGCCTCTAAGCTCCTTTAAAAAAAGAAATGCTGAATGCTCCATGGAGCACCCAGTGTGCATGAGGCCTAATGCTATCCAGTGAAAAAATGGTGACTGTATTTAAATCAGAAAGTTCACCTAATTTACTTTAATCTGAGCTCTCTGTAATCCCGTCTGGAATAAGTGTACACAGTTCCACACAGGGTCATTGAGGGTATACTATCGTAAAGCTGTGTTGTGTAACTTCTTCTAGGTCTGTATCACCAACTATATTCATAGGTCCAAGGCAGGATTTAAAGAGGAACTTCAGTTTGATTTTTTTTTTTTAAATACTGTGTAAAATACTGTAGCAGCTGACTTTAAATAAATTAGGTACTTAACAGTGCCTGGGGTCCAGCGCTGTCTTCCCACTGCCGGTCCTGGTTACAGCTCCAGGTCACCGGTTTCACCACAGTTGGCTCCCCACGGTGCATGCGTGAACTCTCACACTGCTTTGTGACATGTGGCATGTCCCAGGAGGCTTTGGGAGGGGGCATGGCAAGGGACGTCATCCTCGCCTAGGTGTAACAGGCTGTGGAACCAGTGGGACTTAACTTTTTGATTGATGTTCTGCTTTACTATGAATGGTGGCTCATAAGAAACATCCTAATACAGGTATTTGAATTTACAGCAGACCGTGTGCAAGAAGCAGCAATGACGATGTTCCAAAACCATCAGATTACAGACAACAGGGAATAGGGTGGACTGGCAGTCTACAGTAATGTCTGGAAGAAATGGCATGCTGAACATAAGCGTGCCATGGACATTTATGGTGGTATATAATCAACTATAGTCTAAAAAAAATACTTGACATTTAAGAAAAAAAAAAAAACACAATGTTCTAAATGCAGGAAGAACTTTTTTTCTGACATATAAAGGAAACCCCAAGTTTTGCTAAAATGGCATGTTATTTTGTAAGTTAGCTTAATGACAAATATAGAGCTATGCAAGGGATTCATTCTTCTCAGTACAACAATGAAACTAATCATGGAATAGTAAGGCTAGCCATAAACACTTTGATTTTTTGACAGTGTGGATGGAGGAATCTCTCCTGTCAGATGCAGTCATTATTTGGCTAATAATTTAGCACCCGGTTACCTTGATTTTTTTCAACTAAAGTTTTTTCAGCTGGGTGATGCTGACAGGGCCACCCATGGCTTGAATTTAGTAGGAATCATTCATAATTTGATTAGAGTATGGCTAACTTAAAGTAGCACTTATATCGAAATGTTTATCACCTTAAAAGAGAAGTATGGGTTTTTAGTTTTTTTTTTTTTTTTTTATTCATACTTATCTCGTGGATAGAGCATCAGACCGATGCTGCAGCTGTTCCCCGGCGTCTCTGCACTGAGAACCGAGCCACCAAACATCGCCAATGGCTCGGTTCTCACTCCTCCCCGAGCGGAGAGATGCTGCCTGTCGGTCAGCATCTCTCCTGCTCTGATCCTCCATGCTCATTTGAGCGATGAGTTGTGGTGGGGCGGAGAGCAGCCATCTCAGCGCCTCGTTGAGGCACTGAGACTGCCATCAATCAAGGCAGATGGTGGATCCAGACTTGGGAAGTCGGGATGACGTGCTTCCTCGACTGATGGCAGTGATGTCAGTGGAGAGCGGACTTCAGACCGCTCTCCGCTGAAAACGGGTCACAGGAGTGCAAGGCAAATTGCACTCCTGTGACCCAGAGAAGCCTAGCCTAAAAAGCGCAGGCTGGACTTCTCCTTTAATGCATTCTCTGCATTAAATTAAAAATGCCCCACAGACTGTCCTACCGTCCACCATCCCTAAACACCAGGTGTGGCCTGGCTGGAGTCCAGTGGGGGGGGGGGTGTCAGCCTGTCAGTGCTCAGACCATACGCCGCACACTGCAACAAATTGCTGAGGTTGCCTCTCTGTTCACTGTTCACCTCAAAAGGATTTCTCAGATGTGCGGCAACACCCCTTTTTTTTTTATCCCTAAACTTACCTTGTTCCATGTTGGAGGGAATGGGGACGTGGCTTACTGGGCCTTGGCACAGGAACCAACTGAGGTTACCATTACATACAGTACAAGCTTTCTGAAGGTTAACTGGTACTTTACATACTCATTTGAATTGCATACAGTATCCCACAAAAGTGAGTACACCCCTCACATTTTTGTAAATATTTTATTATATCTTTTCACGTGACAACACTGAGGAAATGACACTTTGCTACAATGTAAAAAAGTGAGTGTACAGCTTGTATAACAGTGTAAATTTGCTGTCTCTTCAAAATAACTCAACACACAGCCATTAATGTCAAAAAAAAAAAAAAAAAAAAAAAAAAAAAAAAAAAAAAGAGTACATCCTTAAGTGAAAATGTCCAAATTTGGCCCAATTAGCCACTTTCCCTCCCCGATGTCATGTGACTCCTTAGTGTTACAAGGTCTCAGGTGTGAATGGGGAGCAGGGGTGTTAAATTTGGTGTTATCGCTCTCACTCTCTCATACCGGTCACTGGAAGTTCAACATAGCACCTCATGGCAAAGAACTCTGACAATCAGAAAAAGAATTGTTGCTCTACATAAAGATGGCCTAGGCTATAAGAAGATTGCCAAGACCCTGGAACTGAGCTGCAGCATGGTGGCCAAGACCATACAGTAGTTTAACAGGACAGGTTCCACTCACAAAAGGTCCAAAGAAGTTGAGTGCAAGTGCTCAGTGTCTTATCCAGGGGTTGTCTTTGGGAAACAGACATATGAGTGCTGCCAGCATTGTTGCAGAGGTTGAAGGGGTGGGGAGGGTGTAAGCCTGTCAGTGCTCAGACCATACGCCGCACACTGCAACAAATTGGTCTGCATGGCTGTCGTCCCAGAAAGAAGCCTCTTCCAAAGACGATGCACAAGAAAGTCTGCAAACAGTTTGCTGAAGACAAGCAGACTAAGGACATGGATTACTGGAACCATGTCCTGTGGTCTGATGAGACCAAGATGTTTCAGATGGTGTCAAGCGTGTGTGGCGGCAACCAGGTGAGGAGTACATAGACAAGTGTGTCTTGCCTACAGTCAAGCATGGTGGTGGGAGTGTCATGGTCTGGGGCTGCATGAGTGCTGCTGGCAATGGGGAACTACAGTTCATTGAGGAAACTATGAATGCCAACATGTACTGTGACATACTGAAGCAGAGCATGATCCCCTCCCTTCGGAGACTGGGGCACAGGGCAGTATTCCAACATGACAAACGACCCTAAACACACCTCCAAGATGACCACTGCCTTGCTAAGAAGCTGAGAGGTAAAAGGTGATGGACTGGCCAAGCATGTCTCCAGACCTAAACCCTATTAGGCATATGTGGAGCATCCTCAAACAGAAGGTGGAGGAATGCAAGGTCTCCAACATCCACCAGCTTTGTGAAGAACTTCAGTGGCAACCTGTGAAGCTCTGGTGAACTCCATGCCCAAGAGGGTTAAGGCAGTGCTGGAAAATAATGGTAGCCACACAAAATATTGACACTTTGGGCCCAGTTTGGACATTTTCACTTAGGGGTGTAGTCACTTTAGACATTAATGGCTGTGTGTTGAGTTATTTTGAGAGGACAGCAAATCTACACTGTTATACAAGCTGTACACTCACTACTTTACATTGTAGCAAAGTGTAATTTCTTCAGTGTTGTCACATGAAAAGATAAAACAAAATATTTACAAAAATGTGAGGGGTGTACTCACTTTTGTGAGAAACTATATATATGCATACTATTCTAGCTTTTAAAGAATTTGTAATTCTCTTCAGCCAGTCTTGTGATTCACACACCTTTTCCACATTGTACTAGTCTTAAGGGTTGATTTATTAAGCACAAATAGACTGTGCAACTTGAAAATGCAGGGACATTTGGTCCATAACTTAGTAAATGAGATGAAGGTACACTTTTTTAAAGAATACCCAATCACATGCAAGGAAAATTTTTTAAAAATGCAATTTTGCTTGCAAATGATTGGATAATGGAAGTCTGTAGAGCGTCACCTTATTTACTAAGCTTTTTGACTTTAGTAAATCAACCCCACTGTCATTACAGATTTTCAAATTACAACATCTTATTTAAGTGATCTGTCCTGCTGCCCTTGCTACTGAACTCTGACCTGATGCTAAGAATCATCTTCTGAAATCCACATTTAAACCAACAATTCAGGGAGTCAGTGTTGATCTCCTTGGTCCCCCAAAACTCTCAATAGTTCCTTCTGCTGACCTCTGTGTATCTACTTTATCCTGAAATGTGTGGCGGTCAGAGAGAGGAACCAGTGAGAGCTGCGCGGGACCACAGAGACCAACACTCCCAGAAGTTTTGATTTTGGTGACAATTTAAGCAGATTTCCCAGCATTAGAGCAGGGTATGGCAGAATGGGCACATTGAAACCTGAGTATGCCCCATCTGTTTTTCACAGACATGGCTGACTTAATTTTTTTTATATAGCTGCAGGGTTGTTTTAAGTACAGTAGAATATTGATGGTATAAAAGAACGATTTGAATGCCAAAAACACCCACATCAAGTTTAAAAGAAAAACAAAACCCCGCTAGGTATAAAATTATGACATTCCCTCAAAAGATTTAAGATACACAATGCAAAAGAAGTCCTGTGGTTATCTTTATTCTTGTTATGTTTGAAGCTATTCCAAAGAAATTAAATTGTGTATTCTTTTATAAGTGAATGAATACATAATAAAAGGCACTGAAGGCAGTTGGAACATCTCTGAATACCACTAGAGACAGAAAATTGTTTTGATAATAGCAATGATAGTTGAGGGCAGACTATATTTTTTGAATTTAGATGTTAGGCTTGTTTAAAGCTGGCCATAGACGGATCAAACTTTTGATACATGTGTGGCCACTCCTGACCAACTTCTGATCAACAGGCTTGTTTGAAATTGTTTCTTGATCAGAAGCTGCAGATCAATGTATTCGGACCCCAGAGAGTCCCACTGTCAGAATAAAATGTCTTAAGCAGGGGGATTCACTTATACTTCCTAATTTCTTTAATTACATTTGGTGCACATACTGACATTGATATATAAGTGTAACTTTCATGAACCAATATATTGTCCTACTAGAAGTTTCTACTTCACCTATTTCGAACAGTGGGATATGTCGAAGGATGCTATATTATGATAATTATTTGCTGTGCCTACTTAATATAAAATGTCATTAAACAAATAAACACTGATTGAAGGTAACATCTCATCCAAGTCAGTCTTGGGGTGAGGGAAGGCATCCCCGCTGGGAGAACTCAGTAATCATTGTAAGCGGCTAGAACAGCTAGGGATAAAAACATGTAAAATCTGGCAGGCTGGTTGTACCCAAGTTGATCGATCAACCTGGGTACATTCCGCCTGCACATACATGGTTCGAATCACGGCCGGTTCCTGCTGAACTGGTTGAGATTCAAACCATTTATGGCTGGCTTTAGATCCCTTTCACAGGGGTGTTCTGGGATTGTTTTTTGACCCATAATTACACATCAACTACAAACTGCAATGTATCCCTAGGGCTAGACAGATGTTAGCCAACATGTGTCCGCTATTATTCACCCACATCCAGGTCGGTTCAGTCTCATTGAGCTGAGCGCAATAAGTTTGCACGTTTGCTTACGTTCAGCCAGACATGGGAATTACATGGGTCCCCTTTTCCTTCATTAGAAGAAGGTAAAAAAAAAAAAGAATGGACACATGCCACATTATGTGACATTTGTTACAATTCTGATTCAGCTGAACAGGGGATCAGTCTAGAATTCCCTGCTGAGGTGAAAGAAGGGCGAACAATTGAAAGGGGCCTTAGGATTGGTTAGTGAAATTTGTTTACATAAAAGAAAACTTGTTTTAGTATTTGTTTAATATGAAGCACAATTTCACAGATAATTAGTTAATCACAAAATGGGGTTAAGGGCATGCATTTAACCATCAAACATTCTTTCTAGAAAATGAATCTTTTTTGTCCCCAAGATTATTATGTTGTCTGAAGTAACTAATCATTTTTAATCTTGTGCTTGTCTTCTCAATGTTTGTGTACAGGTGACAGGCGTCTTTCCTTTTTGTACAGCGTTTGCTCTTTCACAGGTTCCACTGGCAGCATCTACTAACTATTAAACTATTATGTTCTTACTTTGAATATGAATACCCTGAACACATTCAGTTCTAGGTTATCAAAAGTATGCCAAAATTGGGTTTAAACATATGCTGTAATTATCAACAGACTTAGTCTAAATAAAGGAAGTTTTTTTTACGTCTAAGGAAATCTTTCAAAATAATTTAATCATCACCTATTCTCTGAAACACATGCCTGTTTTTTGTTTCTGAAGCATAACATTCAGAAAAGTGGACTTTTCAACAATGTTGTAATGTGAAAACTGTTCCATTAGTAAGGTGATGATTTGGCAATTTATTTCCTCCCATGGCTCCTTCTATTTGATGAAAAGATATGAATAGCTAATTAAATTAAAGTGCTGCTAATCTGGGCTCTACTCACATGAGAACAGACACAGAACACCAAATTACAAGCAATATGCTAATTTTTCTACATTTTTAACACATTTATGCGCAAGTGTGGAGACTCTGAAGACTGTATCGGTTTAATACAGGTTTTATTTATGGATTTATTGTTTAGAAGGGATAGTTCTGGGACTGAAAATTATCTCACATTTATGCCCTGTCACATACATCAAATGAGTTGTGATAATCAATGACCCGTGAGCCTAACCTGTGGCCCTTTGGCACTTGCTGTGCAGCCCTCAAGTTCCCTTCAGTTAGTGCTGTTTTAGTGCAAAATATTCTTTAGCTTTTTTTTTTTTATGAGTTCCTTTCTCTGATCTTATTAAGGCTCCTTTTTATTTAGCCACTTTCTTTTTTAAAAGGGCTTGTGTTGTGTTTTTATGTACAAATTTTGGTGAATTAGTAGCAGTGCTATGTACAGGGAGAGGGTGGGGCAGGATCTCAGGGCCAATTTATACTAAAGAGGGCTTCCAGATTCCAAGACGACCCCCCTTCCCCAAAATTGAACATAAAAACCCTCCCAAATGTACATAGACCACATTACAGAACTGACATGGTCTTAATGTAAAAGCATAACGATTGAGACTCAGCTCAAAAACGTAAGACAAGTGCCTGAGACAGGCATGGAGCCTTGGGCCTACAAATGTACCTGAAAAGATATCAACCTAGCATTGATGAAATAATGACAGAGGCGGTATTCCACTACCAAGGTAAGGTGAGGTGAAGCAAGTATACAATAGGATAAAGGGTAAACAAATCAAAAAAGAGGAATCAGTGAAAGAAACGCACAGACGAGGAAACCCGAAAGGGGGGTCTTGTTCGGGTCACAAGCCCAGTTCCTGGGTAGCCTGAGGAGTGGCTGCGAGTGTGGCTCAATCCATGGAGCAGAGTTTATTAGGCCCCTTTCACACTGATGAACCAGTTGGGTCTGCCTGTCAGTTTTTCAGGCGGACCCAATCGGACCATTCATTGCTCTCTATGGAGGAGCAGATGTCACCGCTGACACAACCGCCAACATCTGATCCTGTCTGCGGATCGGATGACAGTCGGATAGAAACAGACAGGTGATCCGTTTCCATTTGACAGCCCCATAGAGAACAGCAGGCTGTGTCCTTGTCCGCTCTGCATCAGCGGAACGAATATGGACCTGTTATCCACCTGCTCAGCGGGGATCAGCAGAGAGGTCCCCCACTGAGCGGGCGGATCCGCTGACAGGGGCCTAAGCCACAATTTGTTGTAGGTGTCTGATAAAATGCTAGATAGCTTATTGAAAGAAGGGAAGGTTTTGACCACATCTAAGTGGAAGTGGAAGCTATAGTTTGTTTTGCTGCTAGGAAATGGAACGTCACCAATTTATGCTGGAGTTTAGATAAGTCATCGATCTGATCATGCAGGAGAGGCATCTGAGGATTATTCTATATTTTATAGGATATATACGAGCTGAAAAACTTTAGACAAGGATGTGGTGGCAAAGGGACATGCCCTCGAGATATGCTTTTTTTAAAAAAAAAATTTTATTCTTTTTATTTCAGTTTTTTCACACGTACATTCAAAACACAGTGGACAGAGAAGGCAACATACCCACTCTCCCCTTGGCCTCGCAGGGCCAAAAATTTGAACATAGTTCAACTAATAAAAAAACTCAAAATGCCGCCCCCCCCAAACTCAACCATCAGCACCAGTCCAGGAGATATAGAGCACCAGTAAATTACAATCAGAGTTTGGTTATGTCACTTGTCCATCTGGATTCCGGGTAGAATTGTATATACATGTAGAGCAATCTATTCACATCAGTGGCAAGAATTCATAGTGCCCATCTCCTTTCCCATAAGACTATACAGTCCAATGGGTGAATAGGGGTAAATCAGCCCACTGTTGCAGAAGAGTCCAACCATGGCTGCCAGACCTTGTAGAATTTTTTTACAGGCCCTGGAGGTATATGTGGCCTTGTAAAGATGGATTACAGAGTTTAGCAGATCCTTCCAGTATGATATTGTAGGAGCATTTTGCTTTCTTCCAATGCATTAAGATGGCCTTCCTACCACAGAACAACCCTATATTGAGTAAGGTGTGATGAGCTAGAGAAGGAACGACCTCTTCCACCAAACCTATGTGTCAGGGGCATGTCAGCAGTCGTCGGGTAAATCTGCGTGCACGTAGGTCCTCAAGGATCATTTCCAAGCATATTCAGCCAAAATCCCCACCAGGGGGCGCCGGAGCGCTCCCGCGAATGCCCGTACGCGCGTTCGCGGGTGCGCGCGCGCCCGTTCGCGCTAGCGCCGTTTGGCGCCAAAGGGCCTTTAAAAGGGTGACAGGTGCTCATGTTAGCTGCTGTTCGTCTGCAGCTCTGCACCTGAAAGTTCCTGAATCTGCCTGCTTGTTGTTTGATATTGACCCGGCTACGTCTGACCATTCTCCAGTCTCCTATCCGACCCGGCTTGTCTGACCTTGTTTCTTCTGCTACCCGTTGCTGAACTCCTGCCTGTCTGACTACCCTTGGATCATCCCTCCTGTTGTTATCCTGCCTGATCTCCTGCCAAATACGGACTGTCTGACCTTGCTTGCCTGTGTCCTGTCACGCTGCTCCAGCCTGCCTGTTTGCATCCAGCTTCTGTCTACGCATCCGGCTACCAGTCTACCTACCGGCCTGCACCAGTTACCTGCATCCTCAGCTCAGCCATCCCTGAGGGACTTCATTCCAGTTCCGGTGTCTGCTTCTGCTGGAACCCGCATCAGGCCCTCCTACCCACTGTGCTCAGGAGACCACTGTTCCCACTTCCAGCGGCTCCTGAACCAGCGCTTAAGAGAGGTCTCCTTCTACCAGTCAGGCTCAACTACCAGGTACATTACAGTACGAACAGCCATGACTGAGCCTGCAGGAGAGACCTCTCCCATTCAGGAGATCTGTACACACTTGGCGGCCCTCACCCAAGCAGTAAAGACTCTACAAGACAGTTATAACAGACTGGAAGGGCAAGTGTTAAACCTCAGTGGTTCCGGTGGTGTGGCCGCTGCACCCGCAGCTGCTCCAGTACAGGCTGCTGCATCACCCTCAGTGGTCATGCTCCCACCAGAACCAAGAGTACCTGTTCCTGACAAATTTTCCGGTGACCGAACTAAGTTCGTGGCCTTCCGCAGCGCTTGTCAACTTTACTTTGGACTACAGCCACGGACTTTTTCTTTGGAAGCCACCAAAGTGGGGTTTGTTGTATCCCTCCTGCAGGGGGAACCCCAGACCTGGGCCCATCGCTTGATTGAATCCAACGCCATACAGGTTCAGACCCTACCTGCCTTTTTTGAAGCCATGGCCCAGCTTTATGAGGATCCTCAGCGGGCTGCCACCGCTGAGGCAGCTTTGATCGCGCTCCAGCAAGGCCGTAGACCGGCCGAGGACTATGTCATGGACTTTCGACGCTGGAGCGCGGATACTCAATGGAATAATGCAGCCCTACGCCATCAGTTCCGCATGGGGTTATCTGAGGGTCTTAAGGATGAGCTTGCCCGAGTAGGAATGCCTGACACCCTAGAAGAGCTCATTACCATCACTATCCAGATTGACCGACGCCTTCGTGAGCGCCGCTCTGAACGATCTACCCAACAAACTCGGCCTATGTGGATGACTGCCAGAGCCCCGCTGCCTGCCTCTCGGTATCTACCTTCTGCCGGGCCAAGTCCAATCAACCAGGCAACGGATGCCCCTGAACCCATGCAACTTGGACTTATGCGCACCACTCTGACCCCTGAAGAACGGGCACGCAGGCGCCAACTAAACCTTTGCCTTTATTGTGGCGGAACGGGTCACTACGTGAACAACTGCCCAGTGAAGATCCGTAAGTGTTTTTCTTCAGCTCCAACCAGTTTGTCTGCTTTAACAGCCAATGCCACTCAACTTGTGCTCCCTCTCTCATTACAGCTCCAGGGAAGAACAATTCAAGTCAACGCCATTGTTGATTCCGGGGCATGTAGCTGTTTTGTTGACTCCACCTTTGCCACACAGCAAGAACTTCCGTTAAAAGACAAGACACATAGACTTTCAATTTTTCTGGCCGATGGGTCCCGTATAAAGTCCGGGCAGGTCTCTCAAGAAACCCTTCCACTATCTGCTATCTGTTCATCCCAGCACCGAGAGATCTTAATCTTGGACGTCATCTCATCACCTCTTTTCCCAATCATTTTGGGTATGCCCTGGCTTCAAGCCCACAATCCTCTTGTTAATTGGGCCACGGGCGAGATTAAGTTTCAGTCACCCTACTGTCAAAGACATTGCCTACCTGAACCTGTTAATCCTGCTACTACCCTACTATGTATGGACACTGACCCAGATCTGCTTCAAAACGTACCAGAGGTCTATCAGGACTTTGCAGATGTTTTCAGCAAGAAGGGAGCAGATTCTCTGCCACCCCATCGCCCCTATGACTGTCCAATTGAGTTGCTTCCTGGAGCTGAGATCCCTTTTGGGCGCATCTTTCCTCTGTCCGAAAAGGAACAAGAGGCGCTCAAGGTTTACATCAATGAAAATCTAGAGAAAGGCTTCATTCGACAGTCCACTTCACCAGCAGGAGCGGGAATATTTTTTGTCTCCAAGAAAGATCATACGCTCCGCCCTTGCGTGGATTATCGGGAATTAAACAAGGTTACGGTCAAGAACCGTTATCCGTTGCCCCTAATACCAGAACTGTTTCAAAAATTACGGACCGCCATTATCTTCACCAAATTAGACCTGAGAGGGGCCTATAACCTGGTCCGCATTCGGGCCGGGGATGAATGGAAGACGGCTTTCCGGACCCGTTTCGGGCACTACGAATATTTGGTCATGCCCTTCGGCCTTTGCAATGCTCCTGCCACATTTCAGCATCTGGTCAACGATGTGTTTAAAGACTTCCTGGACATCTTCTTAATTGTTTACCTGGACGATATCCTTATCTTCTCCAGTTCACTTGAGCAACACAGGGAACATGTCCGTAAAGTCCTAGCACGACTCCGCTTGCACAGATTGTACGCCAAAGCGGAGAAGTGCGAATTTGAACAAGAAGAGATCCAGTTTCTGGGGTTGGTCATCTCCCCAACCGGTATTAAAATGGATCCCCAGAAAGTGTCTGCTGTATTAGAATGGCCAGCACCCATGGACAAGAAAGGTGTACAACGCTTTGTTGGCTTTGCAAACTTTTACAGGAAGTTTATCAGGGGGTTCTCTGCCATCATCTCCCCTATTACACAGCTAACCAAGCAGAATCTTCGTTTCCACTGGAACCAGGAGGCCCAGGAGGCCTTTGAAGAACTAAAAAGGCGTTTCACGTCAGCTCCGATTCTTAGCCATCCAGACCCATCTTTGCCTTTTATTCTAGAGGTTGATGCTTCCGAAGTAGCTGTGGGTGCTATTATTTCCCAACGTCAGGGCGACAAAGATCTGATGCATCCTGTTGGGTACTTCTCCAGAAAACTTTCGCCAGCTGAGCGGAATTATGATGTGGGGGATCGGGAGTTACTTGCCATCAAGACTGCCTTGGAAGAATGGAGATACTTGCTTGAAGGTGCAGTCCATCCAGTACTGATTTATACAGATCACAAAAATCTGGAGTATCTAAGATCTGCTAAAAGACTAAAACCCAGACAGGCCCGTTGGGCCCTATTTTTCACACGATTTTGCTTCCACATCACCTACCGGCCGGGATCCAAGAATACAAAACCAGACGCTTTGTCACGCATGTTTGATAATCCTAAGGACTCTTCTGTCCCTGATACTATTTTGCCGGCAAACAGTTTTCTTCTCCTTCAGACAGATTTGCTATCCATGATTAGAGAAGCATCCCCAGAACCTTCAAGTCTTCAGGAGTCTTTCTTAACATCTCGAGATGGACTATTATGGAGGGGAAGTCAAATCTTCGTGCCAGAGAACGTTAGAGTCAAGGTACTGACGCTTTTGCACGACCATCCACTTGCAGGACATTTTGGGGTCCGTAAGACCCTTGAGCTGGTGCAGCGCACCTTTTGGTGGCCTAACTTAAAGGAATTTTGCAAGAAATATGTCAACTCCTGCTCTGTCTGCATCCAGAACAAAACCCCCAGGAACAGAGCGTGGGGTCTACTAAGACCATTGCCTATACCAGATAGGCCCTGGAGAATGATAGCAATGGACTTTATAGTCGAACTGCCACATTCGGAGGGGTGTTCGGCGATCTTTGTGGTCGTTGACCGGCTATCCAAAATGGCCCACTTTGTGCCCCTAAAAGGAACACCTTCTGCTGTAGAGACAGCCCGTGTGTTCATTAAGGAAATCGTTAGATTACACGGGATTCCCGCAAATATAGTGTCTGATAGGGGGGTGCAGTTTACTTCACGTTTTTGGAGAGCCCTTTGTGAAAGCTTGAAGATTGAACTAGCCCTGTCCTCAGCATACCATCCCCAAACAAATGGGCAAACTGAAAGGACAAATCAAACTCTGGAGCAATACATTAGGTGTTTTACATCTTTTGTGCAAGATGATTGGGTATCCTTGCTGCCACTTGCAGAATTTGCGTACAATAACGCCAGTCACTCTGCCACCGGTCAATCTCCTTTCTTTGCCAATTATGGGTTTCATGCATCTTTTTTACCAGATTGTTTTTCAGAATCTTCAGTTCCAGCGGTCCAGGACACAGTGCAGTTCTTCAGTCGTAATAATCGGATCTTGCAGGAGGCGGTATCCAAAGCGCAAGCGGATAATAAGAGGTTCTTTGATGAGAAAAGAAGGGGAGATCTAGACCTCCAACCTGGCGACAAGGTATGGCTGTCCACTAATAATATCAGATTGTCATGTCCTTCCAAGAAACTTGCCCCAAAATTCATTGGACCTTTCCCTGTGAAAAGGAAAATTAACGAAGTATCGTATGAATTATGCTTACCTGATTCACTTAAGATACATCCTGTATTTCACGTATCACTCTTAAAGCCTGCTGTAGATGATCCTTTTCCTGATAGGGGCACCAGGGTCCCTGAACCAGTTCTGGTGGACGGCAATGAAGAATATGAAGTGGAATCCATCCTTGACTGCAGGAAGAGGTCTGGGCAAGTACAGTTTTTAATTAAGTGGAAAGGGTGTGGTCCGGAGAACAACTCATGGGAACCTGACTGTAATATTCATGCCAAACGTTTAATTCATGCATACTTCTCTACCCATCCTGAAAAAAAGGCGCATCTGGGCATCCGGAGGCTGCCCGTTGGGGGGGGGCAATGTCAGGGGCATGTCAGCAGTCGTCGGGTAAATCTGCGTGCACGTAGGTCCTCAAGGATCATTTCCAAGCATATTCAGCCAAAATCCCCACCAGGGGGCGCCGGAGCGCTCCCGCGAATGCCCGTACGCGCGTTCGCGGGTGCGCGCGCGCGCCCGTTCGCGCTAGCGCCGTTTGGCGCCAAAGGGCCTTTAAAAGGGTGACAGGTGCTCATGTTAGCTGCTGTTCGTCTGCAGCTCTGCACCTGAAAGTTCCTGAATCTGCCTGCTTGTTGTTTGATATTGACCCGGCTACGTCTGACCATTCTCCAGTCTCCTATCCGACCCGGCTTGTCTGACCTTGTTTCTTCTGCTACCCGTTGCTGAACTCCTGCCTGTCTGACTACCCTTGGATCATCCCTCCTGTTGTTATCCTGCCTGATCTCCTGCCAAATACGGACTGTCTGACCTTGCTTGCCTGTGTCCTGTCACGCTGCTCCAGCCTGCCTGTTTGCATCCAGCTTCTGTCTACGCATCCGGCTACCAGCCTACCTACCGGCCTGCACCAGTTACCTGCATCCTCAGCTCAGCCATCCCTGAGGGACTTCATTCCAGTTCCGGTGTCTGCTTCTGCTGGAACCCGCATCAGGCCCTCCTACCCACTGTGCTCAGGAGACCACTGTTCCCACTTCCAGCGGCTCCTGAACCAGCGCTTAAGAGAGGTCTCCTTCTACCAGTCAGGCTCAACTACCAGGTACATTACACTATGAGACATACTCTGTGTCGTGGGGATTAGAAAACCGAGAACCTCTGACAAGCAGGAAGTGATTGCAGACCAGAAGCTCCGGATCTGCGAACAGCTCTAGAAAATATTTTCTGCATTCGCAGGCAAGGAGGAGCACCTAACCTCCAGCATCCAGGGGAAATTTGAGGCAAAATGTCGATTTCTGTAGATTTTTCAGGGTACATCTCAGGCAGAACTAACTACTCTGGATACTCCCTAAGGCTTCATGTACACGGGATATTGTTTAACCTCTCCTGAACGATTTAACTTGACAGCTAGTGACCTACGTTTAAAACGTCCATTTTGCCTTGTTTGTGTTTAGAAGCGTTTTTTTTTTTAAAAGTAGCTAACAATTAAAAACGCCTGTAAAAGAAACGCGGCTAAACGCGAATTACAGCGTTTAGCCGTGTTTCGAAGCGCTTGGCGTTTGAAATGCCTAGAAATTACTGTAAATGACCCTGTGTACATGTACTGATAAGATAACAGAGGAGACATTTAGGAGCAGTTGAAAAAATGCCCAACTGCTCCTAAACGTCCGTTTACCAGCAGCAGTGTACATGAGGCCTAAAGATTAAGTGCTGTGATTTTTTTATAATACAGACACTAATGCAGCATACAAAGCTGATCTTATCATGCTCTCCCTGCTTTAAGTAACACAATTCTTCAAGAAAGCCATTGATGGACGTATGTAATGTTTCTCCTCTAATCCTCATAGATTGCAAGGCAGTAATAAAAACTGACAGCTCCAGATGCCGAATCCAAGGGAAGAGCATCTATTAGTTTACGCAGGATTATCTTAAACTACTTAACCTTCAGTATGGTAAATCCCCTTCTCACAATTGAGCACTACAGCAAAAATAATTCTCTTTACTAGAATAATAGCACCCTGAAGCACGGTTCTTTTCAATGTCCTGAAAACCCAGCCCTGCATTAAAACATGTACAGAGCTACAGTTTATTAGAAACAATTGGCATGATATTGCGGTGCAATTAAATACTCATGGTTAAGCCCTAAAGAAGTAAAATGCTACGTTACAATAAGTAAATAATTAGTTTATGAGTTCATGCATATAACTACTGAGTGTGTAAGTATTACATGGCTTTGTACGTTCCTTTGATCTCGATGCATGGAGCATGAAATTGTGTCTTTGGAATGCATGTCTGGTTGGGTGAAGAGGATGTTTGGAGAGAACAATCCGCAGATACTTAAAAGTGAATAATTTCATACAGTTCAAAATACACTGTCTGGTTTACCTGAAAAAGAAAATCGCACACAGAACTTTGGCAGTGTATCTTTTTATTAACATGTATGCAACAGTATAGATTAGCCTTTTTCAACCAGGGTGCCCAGACACCCTGGGGTGCCCTGAGGTTTCTTCAGGGGTGACTTGGCAAAATGCCTAAAAATCTATAAAAAATTGCATACAAGCCAGCGGGTGGATGAAGCCTGCCTTTTAGTTACACAAAGCCACAGGTTTTTGTGCACCATTACAACTTTCTAAACACCGGTATGCTAACAACCAATGATATCATCAGTTAATAAGGAGGTCTGCTGCCTCCACAGCATCCTTCTTTGACCCTCCTTTGCCACTCTCCCTCAACACTGGGGTGACATTAGCTGACTGATGGAGAGAAATTGAGGGAGAAGAAAAATATTGGAATACTAGTCAGTACCAGCGTGCAAAAGTGTATTTGCTTTGGAAGAATAAATCACCTCGAACGTTGAATGTCCTTTGTGTGGATGTTGCCGCAATATGTAAAGCTATTAGAATAGTTTTTACATTTTAGAATGGGGTGTGTTGAGACTTTCTATTATTTTAAAGGGTGCCTTGACCGAAAAAAGTTTGAGAAATGCTAGTATAGATGAATGAACAACATTCCTGGTGAAAGTTGAGCATTGGGTGAACTATTTATAAAACTCCTGAATCATTTCCATTTAATAATTGTATTGATTATTGAATTACTTTTCATATCAGAGACAGAAGTATTTACATATAAATTTGAAGTCAGAAGGCACTTTTAATAAACCAGACAGAAAGAATGGCGATGATGCCAATACCAGCACTGGTCTTTTTTTACAGTACCACTGTCTAAAGTTAGCAGGGAGTTTAAGAGCAACATTATTACTGCTGGTGTACAGGTAAAAGGATCATAGGGACCGTGACTCAATGTGAGTAAGATCCCTTTACCATCTATGCACTTTTTCTGCGCTAGAAAGCACATTTTCAGCATGACAAAAGTGCATCAAAAGTATTTTCCGTGAAATCATATGTACCTTTTCACATCTGTGCACTGCGTTTTAAAAATTCCTGCACTTGTGCTCTGTGATAAAAAAATAAAAAAAAATACACATTTCACAGAAATCAATGGAAACGCGGCAAAAATGCAACATGTTGCGTTTTTTGCTCACATGTCCAGGAAGTGATGTCATATGTCTAAAAAAACACATCATAAAAACACATTAAAAACATTATATGTGCTACGCTGAAATTTAGCACAATGCATAAAAAACATTACTAAAAAAGTGCCAAAAACGTGCTATGCATTTTTATAAACTGCATATAGCGTTTTTATGCGCTATATAGTGTGAAAGGGCCCTAAAGTGTGGAGTCAAAGAAGCCCTTTATTACAGATAAAAACTGTACTATTCAGGTACGCTGTTTTTTTAAATATTTAATTATAGGTTCACATCAGGAATTGACACAATGACAAGAAGATCTGCATCAGACAGTCAGTATTAATACACATCATAGTCAAAATTAAGTGTATAAATAAGGAATGGCATTGCTAACATAATGATACAAATGGTCAAAGCTTATTTTTAATACCCTTGAAAGGGGTACTTTGGCAGTTATGTAAGGTGAGTTCGATGCTTACCTAGTTTTTAGTGGTTTAATTGGTGAAGGAGGAGGGAAAAGCGAGAAAGAGAGAAAGAAAAAAAACATGGGGCTAGTGAGGGCTTCTTACAAATATGCTATTTAAAGTCTATGTAAGCCCTCACCTTATAAAGCAACTCATTCAGTTTAAAATAGAAGTGAAAGACAAAACATTTATGTATAGAAAAAAAAAACACACATTATACAGTAGATACCCCTTTTTTCCCCTTTTTGTTTTTATAAGTGATCATATTCCCTCTGTTCTCAGCTGCATAAGAGCTGGAGGAGGAGAGAAACAGCAGCATACTGAACCTCACAGTGAATGGCTGTGCAGGGGGGGTGGTGTTAAGGACAAGTCTAATTATTGGAGGAGAGCTGGCTGAGTTCCCAGCACAGCTAGAGAACCAACCACGCTGTGCTGTCATGCCTAGTGTGGTCAGTTTTTATTTGGAAAGCATAGGGTCTGGCAGGAACACCAGGGACTTCACACACAAAAGAAGCAATACAAGGAGAACAGGAGACAATTTCATACTAGTACATGGTACAGCAGGGCACATATAAGGAATATCACATGTTGGGTTTGCATACTCTAAGCTGGGCACACAATAGTAACATTTTGTATGAACATTTGTATAAAAATTCTCCTCGGAACATTTGTAAAATGTTATTTCTTGCCATCACTGCATCAACTAATTTCATTCAAAAACCCTTAAAATGGAATTTAGTCTATTTGAATGGGATCCCTAATGTAATAAACAGGCTTCAATATGCAGGATTTTTCTTGTGATTTTTCCCAATGCATTGTTGCTTGGGCCTACATTGGTTTTTATCTACCTGGAACATTAATTGGCAAGTTATTTCAGATGTGATGAGTGTATACTGTCCACCCAGCTTGATCTGTAAAAGTAAATAATATGCTGAGTGTTATCATTTTTAGAAAAGCGCATTTCTCAGGAATGAGATTCTCCTTATGATGGTGATTAGAATTTCGGAAGGCTGGATGATCTTTTCACAGCAGGTTCCTGTCACATGAAGTTAAGCCCCTGGGTCAGAATCTACCACACAGCCATTTCCAAGTGCAGAAAATTACTATTTTTCACATGTTAATTACATTTTCATTTATGCAACCATTATGTTAGTTTAAAGTTTTCATTTGGTTTGACACTGGGAATTACAGAGCTTCTACATCCTGACACCTAAATAGAAGGCTGTTCTAAAGTCTTGTTAACCCCTAAATTAAAGAGTTCATTCAAGCTTCCATTCCAGAAGCTTTTCCACCAACCAATAATGGGCATGCATTTTAAACTGGGATGATGCAAGCAAATCATCTTTAACAAACAACCTGTGCCCAGACAATGCACACTATATTTACTTATAACCACCAAAAAAAAAAATACATCTCAGCTACAAAATTTCTTTACTTGTACCACAAAAGATTAGTGAACAAAATCTCAAATTTTATTTGTACAATTATTGAAAAGAGTGGTGTTGTTTGTTTAGAAATTGACAAATGGATATAATGACCTATAACAAATATATATGTTGTACAATATAACTTTGTAATTACATTTTTTTGGCCCCTCTCGAAAAATATACACATTGATATACCAAACCTTTTCCTTATTTTTAGCGTACAATGTTAAAGTGGGTTTAGTTCAGCTTTATGATTTACTGCTGTTTAGGGGCTCTGGCCTTCAGCAAAAAGAAACAGGGACGATGCTGGAGGCAAGTTACAACACACTATAAATTTGGTAGCATAATTAATAATGTGGCATGTATGTTCCTTGCCAAAGAACATTATTTTTTATCATGTTGTTATGGGTAGAGTTCTGCTTTAACTAATCTTTTGTGGCACCGGTAAAGGCCTGACAATTTTGTAGCTAGGATGTTTTTTGTGTGGTTTCATATACGATGTGGTACCAGAAAATCTAACTGTCCAACATAAGGTTTCCTTTCTTTAAATCTTTTCCTCCCACCATTTTGTTGTGCAGGTATTTACTTATTATCATGGCAAGGGGACTCATAGATGTCAATGGTGCACAAATAGGGCGGAGTTACCACATTTGTAGTCCATTGATTACTTCCTCTGACCTGAGGCTAGTAAAAGGGTCTGACCGCAGCTTAAAAATCTCTGCAAGCCTGAATGCAAAATTAATTAGTAAATGCACTTTTTTTTTATCAATGTAGGTGCATTCATATTTTTATTTCAAAAAGTGGACTATACCTTTAATGGGACGTTATTTCTTCTCAAAGATCACAACAAAAAATACATTTGGGTTGCAGTCTGTTTTTACATTTAAGTTAAGTGTCTTTGGTCATTTTTTGGGCATCTTTCTTGTTTTTGAGCATTTATGGACATGTTTCAGCCCTGAACTTTTTTTCTTGCTTCGTTTTATTTTTTTAGCTGAGTGCGCTTTCCCCCAATGCACACCTTTCTGCAGCAGTGTGGTGGTGTCTATAATTCTCATTAATTGCACCCCTACGCATCTAGCTCACGTGTGTGTCAAAACGCATGGTAACAAAGCACCATGCGTTTTGGTGTGACGCAATTGTTCAAAAGGATAATGCACTTCATGCATTTTTCATGTGTAGGGAAGCCCACTGAAATGAATGTACTGCCCTGAATGCGATACGTGGAAACATGCAATAATACCAGCCCACTACGTCACAACTGCATAGGAGTGAACGGAGCCTAAAGCCTTGTACACACAAACTGATTGTTGGCCGAGTGTCAGACTTTTGTCCGAAGGGCGTGTGCCAGGAACTTGTCTTGCATACTAATGGTACACAATTGTCGGCCAACAAACACAAATGTAGTGACGTACTACGAGGAATTTCAGCTCTTGAGCGTCACCCTTTGGGCCTCTTCTGCTAATTTCGTGTTTGGTGAGCATTCGTGTTTGTACTTTCGACTTTTGTGTGACAGACTTGTGTACTGACCCTACGAAAATCTGACAACAGATTGTTGTCTGCCGAAAATTTACTCGCATGTCATCCAACATTTGTTGGCAGAAAGTTGGACAATCGTCAAAAGGAGCGTACTAACGGTCAGATTTTAGGACAACAGTCTGTCAACAGACAATCCCCTGCCAACAATCTGATCGTGTGTATGAGGCTTTAGTCTACTATCGGCATAATATTTTGTCAAGACAAACAGAATTCAAGTATTATAAAGGGAAATGCTGGCAAATGAAAAAACACCACAAAATTCACCCAGCACCTGCATTTAATTGAATTTTGTCATCTGTGTGCAGCACCACATAACTATGGTTTTCTACAAATACTTATATAACCAGAACGGACCACTATATTTTGGCCATAACTGAAAGGTACAATACGATTAAAGCTGAAGGTCTTACACTTCTTTACCAAATCAATAAGCCATTGAACTCTTGCAGGAGAGTGGAAAGTGAACTGTTGTTCCGTCGATTAATGTTACATTGGAGCAAGACATTTGTTTTTCAATCAAGTTTAGACTAACTGTAACTCATGCCATTGCTGCAATGTCAGTAGTCAAAGAAAAAGTAGCATGTGAACGACTCAAAACCATGAATGAAAGTGTTCAGCGAATGCCAAGACATGAAGTTCCTGCTTTCAATACTACAATCCACCCAGAAATAATAAATGAAGCCTCACAGTTCCACCGGTAGAATGACATCATGGAGATGGGTTTTCCCATGAGGTCACAGCTGTTATTTGAAAATAAGATCCAGCAGCATCTGCTGAATATTTAATTCTCAGCTTACAGAACTTTTTATGTTGGTTATACAACACGTGTGTGAACAAGAAAAAAAAAGACATAAAGCACCCCATCCCTCCGTGCTCACACGCAGAAGCGAGAGCATATGAAAATCGCGCCCGCATATGTAAACAGTGTTCAAACCACACATTTGAGGTATCACCGCAATTGTTAGAGCAAGAGCAAGAATTCTAGCAAAAGACCTTCTCTGTAACTCACAACTGGTAACCTGTAGATATTTTTAACATCGCCTGTGGAGATTTTTTAAGTGTCAAAGTTTGTCACCATTCCACGAGCGGGCGCAATTTTGAAGCATGACATGTTGGGTATCAATTTACTGGCGTAACATTATCTTTTACAATATAAAAAAAAATTGGGCTAATTTTACGGTTTTCTTATTTTTTTTAATTTAAAAAAGTGTATTTTTTCTAAAATAAATGCGTTTGTAAGACCGCTGCGCAAATACGGTGTGACAAAGTATTGCAACGACCGCCATTTTATTCTCTAGTGTGTCTGATTATATATATATATATATATACATATACACACACACACACACACACACACACACACATATATATATATATATATATATATATATATACATATATATATATATATATATATATATATATATATATATATATATATAATGTTTGGGGGTTCTAAGTAATTTTCTAGAAAAAAAAGTAATTTTAACTTGTAAACACCAAGTGTAAAAAAATGAGTGGAGAGGGATTGGACCATGTCAGGGTTTTATTGCTCTGTCCCCGTGTTAAGGAGATTCACCCTCTCTATTTGTCCTTATCATTAAAAGTGAAAGTAACAGAAAATCACAAATTTTTGGCTGTCCTCAGAAAAGTAATAGGAAGGAAATCTTCCAATGGGAACACTAGTTCTGATTACCAGGGGGTACCCAAAGGGATTTCCTTAATTTGCAGGGATTTCCTCTCACTTCCTGTTTAGCCATAGGACAGGAAGTGAAGGACAAGTAAATCTGACAGAGGTTATACTCAACCAAAAATAAAAAAAGTTTTTCCTTTAGTTCTAAGGCACATCAAGAGGGAAAGTTAAATCGAAATGTCATTAAATGTAAACACTGTAATAAAGTTTAACATGGTATTTGTCAACAAAGAATTCATATGGAGCAGTTCATTACACAGAGGAATTAAATACTTCCACCTTGTCTGTGGCTTTATAAAGGCAATATAAAACTCATTCTGGATGCATCCACATTAAATGATCATCTGTCATGTCCAGGGAGAGAGAAATGTTAGGAGCACAAACATCTACAATGATTTTTCTAATACAGAAAGATTTAAACGGGGACAGGTGTACAGGCCAAAGGTCAGCATAAATATGCTCTTTCATAGGAAGCTACACAGAAGGGAGAAGAGTGATGTCACCATGCAGTGGGATAGATATTTTGCAAATTTCACAGTGACTAAACAGAACTATAATTGCCTTGTCAGGTAGAACAGCTCAGATATATTTTAATTACTTGCACAGTTGTGTTTATTGAAAATTTTACGGTACAAAAACAGTGGTCTTAGACATCCCCCTCCCCAGATGTGTTTTTTTTTTTTTATCAAGGTATACAGAAGAGCACTAGATGTCACAGTCCACAGATATATTATTTCAACTGTGTATTCAGCTGTTTGACTGCACTTCCTCTTTACTGGAGTAACAGAATAGGATGTGGACACTTCTAACAAACCAACCATGAGCGGAGGCCAAGTGGAAAACAGGATTGTAATGAAAACTGCTCTTCTAGTCTGGAATTTGTCCCTGGCAGAGAAAGAAGGAACCTGAAAGGTCACTTTCTGTAAATCAGTAAGCTAAAAATGAGGAAGAAAAGCATACAACAATCAAGGCAATATTTTACAGGGAGAAAAACAAATGTGTACAGATCAGCAAATATCATGCAAGTTATCATGGTATGTCATTATATCATCACTACATTCCATCAACATTTCAGTCTGTCAAAAAACTAAACAAAAAACAAAAACAGAATGACCTTGAATGATCTGCAAGAGCAAAACTTCCAGATAAAAACATTTTAAAAATATCAGTTGCAGTAAGCACAGTCACTGTTGATGATATGTTAAAGAGGTACTGTCACCTTACCAATAACCCCGAACCTCTTAATGTCTCCTTGCCTGTACTTCCTCCCCAATTCTTCCTACATCATAGCTGCCACAGATAGAGGAGACCACTTTCATCATGTAGCAGTGTTCTGGCCTTAGGATTGAAGATGTGATAACAGAGGAACCTTTTTTTTTGTTTTTTTTTAAATAAAATAATGTTTTTATTTCTTTTATATACAAACATCATAAACAACGATAACATACAACCCAGCACGTATAGAGAGGGAAAAAACAAAACAAAAAAACAACGCACCCCTGGCCCCCTCCCCCCTCCCCCCTCCCCATCGCTCCCACATCTATCTGGTCCCCTCTCATCATACATCCAGAATAAAACAGAGGAACCTTAAACTGGGTACACACTATTAGGCGCCTTTCACACGGACGGCTGTTCTGCCGCAGTTAAAAGCATATAATATGTTCTGTGAAATTCAAGACTCCAGACACTGCGATCAGCTGCATTTGTACAGTGTGATTACCTTTGTTTACGTGCGTTTACATGCGGCTGCGTTTGGAACATTCTTGCCATTTCTGATGTGTTTCCTGTTGCTTTTCTTTCCTTGTTGCCACTGCTATCCGCAGAAGAAATAGTACACTGCGATTACCTGCAGTTATGTGCAGATAGCAGCAGATAGCTGCGCTAAATCGCTCCTGGACGCAGTCAATTCTATTTTTTATATCCGCACCAAACCACATGTAACTAAATCGCAGCTAAACGCAGTGTGAGAATGGGGCCATAGGAAAGCATTGTGTGCTTTTAGCTGTGGTAGAAAACTAGAAAATCCGCTGCTAAAAGCACAATTCTATCCGTCCGTGTGAAAGGGGCCTTAGTGGGTTTTTTTAGGTCAACAAAGGTTAGCTCCGGTTGGAGCCACTGCATTATCGTGTTCTGACAGGGGGATGTCCACGGGGACGCACTCCGATCAGCGCTCTCTGCTATTGGCTGAGAGCACTGATCGGGAGTCGGTCGGCTGCTGGTTTTCCAGCATGCACATATGACAAACGGCTGGCTTCTGCTGAACCAGATGAGATTCAAACCTATGGCCATCTTCACTCTCTTAGGCTTCATGTACACTAGCCTTCGCTGGCACCTCCTAAACTTGAGTTTAGGAGCTTTTGGCCCTTTTTTGCCAAAGCTCCTAAACTCAACTCCATCAAAGTCCATGTATCAATGTTACATAGGCTTTTAGCAGAGTTTAGGTGCTGCAGTGTTTAGTTGAGCTTCAACTTCCCTCTCCTGAACGTGGAAGGATCGCGTTCAGGATAGGACTGTTTTGACCGCCGGCCACAGGAAAACGCAAACCGCCGCAAAACTGCGGCGCAATTTTGCAGTGTTTTGCGTTTTCCCGCGGCCTTAGTAAATGTAGGCTAGTGTACATGAAGACTAAAATCAGCATTAACTTTTTTTAATCCTTATGCCGTTAGCATTTGTAAATACTGTAGATAGGAAAGCATATTATATATTTTTTTATTTGTTTTTTGTGTGAGGTTCATCCAAAATCCAGACCCGAAGGGGGAGGGGACAGTTTGCTTTCACTCTGCTGTCAGCGAGAAATTCTTCGCTGACAGCAGGGATGAGTCATTTTTAGGAAGCCAGTGGCTGCCAGTGTCCTAACAACCAGGGACTCATCCCTGCTGTCAGGGATGAGTCCCTGGTTGTTAGGACTCTGGCAGGTGCAAAAATGGACCGTTAGTGCGTTTACATCCATTTAGGTCCGCTTCCTTAACGGACAGGGATGTGACATCCGTTTACCCATTTTTCATGTGACCACGGAGGGATGAAAAACGGACAAATGGAATGCCTGTGTGAAAGGACCCTAACCATCATTAAAAAGGTATTAAGGTGATACTAGTGTAGCATCACACTGAAAATTCTGCTAAAATGACAGCAACCGCTGCAAGAAACAAAATTTACGAAAATATTGTATGCAATAATGGATGGAAACGGATGTTTTACAGCACATACAAATATTTTCTAGTTTGTACAGGCTCCTGCGTTTTTACTCGTCATATTTGTGATGATAAACCACTCATTCCTTCCAGGAACTAGAGCGTTTTCAAAAGTTAGATTGTAATATACAATGCCTCCCAATGTAATACTAGAAATTAATAGTGAATGTGTGGTTAGTTTATATATTGTATTTTATATACTGTTCTTTCGGGCTTCCAAAGATAAGTCTCAGCACTTATAGTGAGCATATTCCGCCTGTTTATGCCCAACAGGCTGGTGTCTCTCATTTCTCTATAAACCCTGTTATGTTTGCCTGCAGCATCCCTCTCTACCTGGAACATCTCTATTACAATGTAACATTAGTGATGGCGGGGCTAAGATTACTTTCACACTGGGGCAGTGGGGGGTGGTAAAGCACCGCTAGTTTTAGCGGCGCATTACCGCTGTTATAGCTGCGCTTTTAACGCCGCTGGCGGCCAAGGAAAGGGTTAAAACCGCCCCAATGGCAGGGCCGGTTTGGGAGCACTGTATACACTGCACACTGGGGAGGCTTGAGAGGTGCTGTTCAGGCGTTATTTTTAGCTAAAAACGCCTAAAAAACGCCTCAGTGTGAAAGTGGCCTCACAGTAAGACCTTTCACACTGGGGCGGTGCGGGCATTATCGGTAAAGCGCCGCTAGTTTTAGCTGTTATAGCGGCACTATTCAGCTGCTAGTGGTGCGCTTTTAACCCCCGCTAGCGGTCGAGGAAAGGGTTAATAGCGCCCGAAAAGCACCACTGCCGAACTGCTTTGCAGGCGCTTTGGCGGCGGTGCACATTCATTTCAATGGGCAGGGACGGTGGAGGAGCGGTGTATTCACCATTCCCCCACCGCCCCAAAGATGCTGAATGCAGGACTGTTCTGCAAACGCATCGCCCCAGTGTAAAAGCACTTGGGCTTTCACACCGGGATGGCCTGAGAGGCAGTTTACAGGCAAATTTTGTCGCAAAAACGCCTGTAAAGCGCCTTATTGTGAAAGGGGTCAAAATGAGTGCCAAATTGTAAACTACTGATTTTACAGGCAGTACCGACAACAATACATTGTTATAATTAAAATGCGATTATCTGACCCCCTAAAAGTAAGAAGGGCATGTCACTGTGCGTAATGATTTGAGAGTGTTCTGCCCCAAAATCAGAACTGCTCCAGGAGTCAGGCAATGTAGTCTTCAAGGTTTAGTCAAACTTCCCTTGAATGAATTACTTAACAGAAAGAAGAAAAAAAAAAGTTATCCAACTAAATTAAAAGTCATTAAATGGTAGCACTAAACAAATGGAGCAATTTTCTGTTAGAACAGGATAAATCCTTTGGGAGCCTTGGTAGAATATAAAGGCCACTAGACTGGCTGCAGAAACTCTTCCAGCTATTCTGTACTTTAGAAGCAGACAAATATCTGGAAGATTCCCTCCCCATACTCCACCCCAGAACTAAACCCATTCCGCAATCTCAGATAATAGGTCAAGCAATATCAAATAACCCAGGAATGGTGTGATATATTGTGCATACACCAAGTTGTAACTAAGCAGTACCTTCAATACTAGTGGTATGCATGTATGCAATTTAAAGCCATCAGCAGACATTAGGGGGCAGAAACATTTAGTAAAGATATCCCCAAAAATATTCTATAAAGTGGTACAAATGGTCATGCTTATACCTTACAATGCACAGCAATTACTAAAATGCTCCTATCTCTCATTAAAATATATGTAAATCCAAACCGTAAAATATTGTATAAGCTTCAGCAAGTAATTTTGAAAGTAAAGTTTATTCAATCAGTCTGTGTTCAGATCTGTGCATCGGACCCAATCATAAGCACACTCTGGGATGCACTTGGAGATCCATTCTGGTCCGTGCAGCCGGCTGCCTGCCATTGATTTGAACAGACTGCCTGCATGGAGATGAATGAATACCTCTGCATCCTGCAAGAATGAAGACAACCCTTAGCACAGATGTATGCATCTATAATATATTTCTTTATTTCAGGTACTTCTATAGCACTGACAATTTACATACAGTATAGTGTGCATTCACATCAGCCCCCGACCCACAAGGAACTTACAATCTAAGGTCCCTAAACCACATTCGTACATATACTAGGGCCAGTTTTGACAGGAGCAAATTAACCTACCAGCATGTCTTTGGAGTGTGGGAGGAAACTGTAGTACACGGAGGAAACCCACGCAGGCACAAGGAGAACATGCAAATTCCAGGCAAGTAGTGCTGTGGGTCGGATTTGAACCGATGACTCTAGTGCTGCCAGGCAGAAGTGCTAATCACGTGTTTGTTTTTGGAGTTAAATCACTTTAAGTGGAATGCCAGCCAAAATATATTTTTAGTTCTAGATAGATAAGGGAAGGGTTAGAACCTCTGCCATTGTTTTATTGCTTTCATTGTTCCCCTTAAAGATTTTTCCCTCAGATATCTGCCTATAGACACAAAAGCAGGACTTATGGGGGGCCCATTTGTCACCACCTGGATCAACAAAAACTGGTTTCAAAATGTAGGGGTCAGTGACTGCATCCTATCAGATGTATCATCTAATCACATGCAGTCACTGTTCGGGTATGTAGACAGCCATGGCTGCTGCAGCTGTCTAAATATCACAGCCGCCAGAGGGGATTCATTCATCCATACAGTTTTGTGTGGATTGGGGAATCAAGTGGTTTCTCTCTTTTGGGGTGGAACAAGAGAAACCTGTGAATAGCCTAATGCCTGGGACACACAGTTTTGCAGTTTGTTTTTTTTTGGTTCAACCCAGCGGGCTGAATGGAAAAAAAAAAATGAGATAGCTGTACTAACTTAGTGATTGAAAAGGCAGAAGGTTTTTTTTTTTGCATTCCATTCATTAAGATAAAAAGCCTTCTGTGTGCACCAGCCCCTCTAATACTTACCCGAGCCCCATCTAGATCCAGCTATGTTGTAGGAGTGTCTTGGCTGCCTGGGACTCCCCTCCTCAATGGCTGAGAGCAGCGTGGCGCCATTGGCTCCCGCTGCTGTCAAAGTCAGTCAGCCAATGAGGAGAGAAAGGGGGTGGGGCCGGGCCCCAGCTCCATGTCTGAATGGACACAGGGAGCTGTGACTCAGCTTGGGTGCCCCCACAGCAAGCAGCTCAACAGGAGGGAGGGACCAGGAGCACAAAAGAGGGACCCGAGAAGAGCCGGGTCCGGGCCTCTCTGTGAAAATCCACTGCACAGGGCAGGTAAGTACGACGTGTTTTTAATTTTTTTAAAAAAACATGGGATTTTAAGCCTTGCACACGCAATGAGAATATCAGACGAATGATTGTCCGTTTTTGTTTCCATGATAGCCTCATATCGGAAATGAAGAGGCTACTCAACTTACTAAAATTCTCATACAACAGAATACAACTTTGGAAGTGATGTATTGTGTTGTATTGTATTGTAATGTATTCTTTTGAGCATGCGTGGTCTTGGTCTTTCATTTTTTTTTGGATGAAAACTTTACTGATTAAATGAAAATCGTATGATCTGATATTGTACAAGAAAAATGTTTGTGTTTGTCTTCGGATAATTTCAGATGAACAGTCGTGATTGGCGCTCAAAATCAGAATATTGTACGATCACTTTTAAAGCGGTATGATATTCTCATTGTGTGTACTAGCCTTAAGTGATGTTAGTGCAGCGATCTGTCCTGCTGTGCCTTTGTGTTCTGACAGGGGGACCCCCACCCAGAACACACTAATAATGCTGATCAGATGTTGGTTTTTCCATGTGGCAAAACCATTGCACAGAGCAGGTAAGTATAGACATGTTTTTTTTTTGTTCTTTTTTTATTTTTACCTTTACAATCACTTTAATGCTTACCCAGTTTCTTTCCTGGTGACCGCAAAAAAAAAAATCTGTGATTGCAACCCTGGTCCAATCAAAGTTCAAAACTAGAACACACCCTTTTAGCTGGAGTTTAACGTTAAAGCGATTAAGCCCTTCACATGTGTATAAGTAAGTAAGATCAGGGCCGTTTTTAAGGCAGGGCAAAAGGGGCAGCTGCCCTGGGCCTTGTCATTGTTGTGGGGCCCAAAGCAGCTGTCTCATACTTGCCAACTCTCCTGTTTTTTTTTTTCCCTCGTCCCTTGAGGTTTTAGTCCTGTGCTGTGTCCCAATATCTCAGTGTGAAGTGCTGCTACTAATGCTGCCCAGCTCTGCCCTATTGTTATGTAAAGATGACTCGCCTGCAGACCCTGTGTTTACATGTAAATTACCGGCATTCATATGTAAATAGCGGCAGCATTCATATGTGAATATGGTCGGCCAGCGGCATTGATATGTATATCATGCCCCCCTGAGGTCATATCCACAGTAATCTCTAGCAACCAATCAACAAGCAGAAATGATGTGCTGTAACCTCTAGTAACTAATCAGTGAGCCGTAATGTGTGCTGTAACCTCTAGCAACCAGTCAGTGAGCGGTAATGATACACTGTAACCTCTGGCAACCAATCGCAATAGCTGCCTGATCTGATTCAGTAAACTAATTTTTAGTCTAGCTGCTATTTATTGTATGTCTCTCAGAGCAGGTGGAGAGCAAAACTGCATGGGGGGGCCCCAAGAAAAGTTTTGCCCAGGGTCCAATCAATATTAAAGATGGCCCTGAGTAAGATAGAGCAGGAAGGGAATTGAACATTGCATAGTAAGAAAAAAAAACAAACAAAACAGCACTTCTACTGCGTGGGAATGTATTTTTTTTCTATAAATAACTATAACTGCAGGATGCATGGACACTACAGCAATTTGCTTGTTCTAGTCAGAATGTGACTGGAATAGCATGATGGCTTAGACAGAAGAGATGATCCTGTTTGTACTGGACTTCCTCTACAGGATATTCTATTTAGCTTGCCAGAGACTCCCAATTCATTAGCTCAGAAGAATAGAATTTGTACAGGAGATTCAAGATCATTGACACTGGTTAAGCTAAACACAGCCTAAGTGAAAGTGTATTTGTCCAATGAATGAAAGGGTAGAGCCAGTTGGCATGTGGACCTTCCTGAACAAAATATGTCTGTAAACCTTGTGCCAATTAATTGCTTCCTGTCACAAACTCTCACACGTTCTGCTAAGATGTGTATTTTATACAGATAAAGGTCAATGTGACTACTTCAAATGTCAGGTCTCACATACTCTTGTATATATTTCTTCAAAAACAAAATTGTATGACTATGGAAGGGAAAAAAAATTGTAGGATTAAAGTATAACTGTGAAAAAAAGGCTAGGTGATTTCTTTTGATATTCTGCCCTTGGCTCATGGAATTGGATGTAGAATCATGAACCATTTATGGTCTGGAGTAGGGTAGCTAACCAATAGCTCTGTGTCTGATAATACATAGGCAGCACAGTTCTTAGCACTTCTGCCTAGAAGTGCTAGGGTTGTCGGATCAAATCCCAACCATGGCACTACCTGCCTGGAGTTCTGGAGTTTGCATGTTCTCCCTGTGCCTGTGTGGCTTTCCATTGGGTACTCCGGTTTCCTCCCACACTCCAAAGACATGCTGGTAGGTTAATTGGCTCCCGCATAAGTTGTCCCTAGTATGTGTATGTATGAATGTGAGTTAGGGACCTTAGATTGTAAGCTTCTTGATGGTAGGGACTGATGTGACTGTAAAATAAATATGAAAAGTGCTGCGTAAATTGACAGCGCTATAGAAGTACCTGTAATAAATAGTATGGTTTCTAGGAAATATCCTCCAATACAGATACTTTTTTGAGCTTATTTAAAAGGCAAAGAGTGTATAAAAACATATCTGATCATTTACCATCTGACTTTACAAAACTGAAATGCTATGGCTATTGGCTACTGCACTTTATCCTATATCTTTTTACAGGATATCCCATTAACTTGGTCTAAAGGGATGAAAAAAATGGCCTGTAAGTTTTCCTTCTGTAGACATCCAAATACTAGAATGCTGCTCGGCGCCACCATCTTGGATGTGATGTCAGTAGCCCCAGAGCGGTTATTCAAGCTGTACTATACTATTCCCTATGTAGGAGGACATTTTATATATTTCAGTAGAAACCCAGATAAGAATATTTACAGCTGAACGCCAAGCAAAATATTTTAAATATATTCTTTACTAGCCAAAAAGAATAATACTGCACTTTGTGTCTGCCAAGTGCCTTTTCAAACACAGTTATACCTTGTCAAATTACTAGTGACATTATCACTGTACTGCACATTGTCATTGCAAAAAGTAGTGCGAGTGATAAAACAGGTTGCCTGCAGAAATTTACAGGTAAATGGGCTAATGCACAAAGTAAGAGGGACACTGGCTCTGCAAGGTCCCAAAGGTTTGTGACCAGCAAGAGGGTATCTGCGATGCTCCAGTCACAAGGAAAGAAGTGTGAAGAATTCTGAGGAGGACACAAATTCCAGCTAGTACAAACATCTACGTATAAAGTTATCTGCCGTCCCTGTCAGTCTGAAAGCAACGTCCTCCATATTTTTAATAACATTAATCCTGGTGAACCGCTGTTCTAGAGTTGGGGGCTACAGTGCTGAAATGCAGTCGATGGCCAAATTGACCTTTTTTGCAAGGTGTCACACTACGATAAAGGAGGAAGGAGGCTGGGTTATTAGGTATCAGAAAGTCTATTAATCTCTGAGCTTCTGTTCTGATGGCTTTCCATTATATGGGGATTGGTAGCAGTATAAATGTTGTAGAGCACCAGTTCCCTCTCCACATCCCCAGCATGCACCTGGTACTGATGGAAAAACCTAGCATACTCTTGCCTGCACTCTATACCAGCAGGTGAAAAGTTTGTATCTCGCTTCTTGGTAGGAGTTGCTGAAGCAGGATTTGTGTGTGAGGTAGAGTATTCTATGTGGCTATGGGAAAGGGAGATGTGCAACTTTTCCTCCCAATTAGTGAGAACTGGGAGAGTATGTTCTGGTTCAGGTATTATTAATAGTAGGCAAAGCTCGGATAAAGTGTGTCTGATAGGGCCTCATTCAAGGCACATCTTTTCAAAGGGGTTGTGGGTTTTGGGAGAGAGTTCAATTCATTATGTAGAAAGTCCAATGACTCATAAGCTGGGTCTTGAGTCATCTTTTAGTGAGAGGGCCAGGTAGACTTATTCCTGTATTGGCCTTAAGGCCAAGAGGGAATTTAAAATTCCTAATAATGATAGAGAGGAGAGATATGTAGTAATATAGCAAACAGATGTCTTGAAGGTAGTCAAGATGGCCCCTATGGATGGGTAGCATTGCAATATAGTGGGTAAGTCTTCCAGACACTATGGGAGATTGTTTAGTGAGACCACCATGGTGGCTCGCTCAGTCATTAACGATTGTCTTTATTGTTTGTGTCTACACCCAAACATCTATTATTCTGCTCATGTGTACAACTGCAATATAGAGAAATAACTGGCATTGCTAGTCTTCCTCCAGATTTGGTTGATCTAAGTGTTTTTTCTCAATGTCCATCCAGATAAGCATGGTAGAGGAGAATATAAACGATTTAATCGTTTCCATCTTGCAGTCCCCTCTGCAATTTAAGTGATGGATCTGGTTGTTCAAGATATCCTTCTGTGTATGTCTACATCGGCCAAGATTTTATTACATTTGTTAACATTTTCAAAAAAATATGCATTTGCATCAGGTTATGTAGCTTTGGCTGTGTCTGAACAGAGTTTACAGGGTGTTTATGGCTCAAATGAGCTCTACCCTCTGTTTGCTTGTGTGTGAGCGCTAGGGTGCATATTTCTTAAAATTAACCTATTTATGCTAGCTTCAACTTTTTGATCCTGGACCCAGGTTTTAAAATAAGACTTTGGACTTAAGGTTTATGTGCCACTCAAACTATTTACTGCATGCATTATTGTTTTTTTTTTTTTTTTGCTGGATGAACGAAAGAAAATGCCTTTATTTTCCTATCCACACATTTGAAGTGGATGGGGTAAACCATCTCTGTGTTATTGTATTCTGACAGCAGGGGGGCCTTCCCCACCGTCACAATATACTGATCAATGTTGCCGGCTACAGCCAGTGGCACTGATCGCTCCAGCCTGCTCATAAATAGGTTGAAATTTGTCCGGCCCCTGCTGAACCAGCTGAATTTCAATCCATTTGCCCACAAAGTACCTGGAGGATAAGCGCCATTGTTGGTACCCTAATGGGTTGTTTGGCAAAGAGAACTCTAAGGTAGTCAGGCCATGATCAGACAGGGCCAGGTCTCTGTGTTTTACAAAAAAAAAAATATAGGTTGACACATTAAGGCCAGCCATAGTTCGAATCTCGGCCAGTTTAGCAGGATCCGGCCTGGGTTCAAACCGTGTGGAGGTAGGCTAAATGTACCCAGTTGATCGCTCAATCATCTTGGGTACAACCAGCCTGCCAGATTCTTTTGCGATTATTGCTAGCCGCTGCTATGGCCACTAGCAATAATCACTGTCTGCTCCCGGTGGGAGCTCGGCAGGAGGGATTCCCCTGCCAGCACCGTTTGTGTTGATGGGAGAATCGTCCGAATTGCTTTCCTGCAACCTGTGGAAATTTGTACCATCTATGGCCTGTCTAAGAAAGTTTTTATGGGAGGGGGTGTGGGAGTAGAAGGTGTAATCTCTAGTGGTGGTATGCTGTATCCTCCCATATGTCACACAGTTGGTGAAAGTGGAGAATATGTTTCCGTTTACACAGAGCTACAGTGTGAAGACCTGTCAAATTAAAGTGCCCTCCACAAAATTGTGTAGATTCTAGTTCTGTAAATTTGATCAAATATAATGATTATTATTAATGAATATATTATGTTATTAAACATATTATATCTTTTTTTTAAATATACAGTGCCTTGAGAAAGTATTCACCCCCTTGGCTTTTTACCTATTTTGTTACATTACAGCTTTTAGTTCAATGTTTTTTTTAATCTGAATTATATGTGATGGATCAGAACACAATAGTCTTGTTGGGAAAATTAGAAAAATATATACATAAAACGATTTTTCAGAAATAAAAAACTGATAAATTGTCATGTGCGTATGTATTCACCCCCTTTGTTATGCATAAAAAGCTCTGGTGCAACCAATTACCTTCAAAAGTCACATAATTAGTGAAATGATGTCCACCTGTGTGCAATCTAAGTGTCACATGATCTTTCATTACATATACACACCTTTTTTGAAAGGCCCCAGAGGCTGCAACACCTAAGCAAGAGGCACCACTAACCAAACACTGCCATGAAAACCAAGGAACTCTCCAAACAAGTAAGGGACAATGTTGTTGAGAAGTACAAGTCAGGGTTAGGGTATAAAAAAATATCCACATCTTTGATGATCCCAAGGAGCACCATCAAATCTATCATAATCAAATGGAAAGAACATGGCACAACAGCAAACCTGCTAAGAGACGGCCGTACACCGAAATGCACAGACCGGGCAAGGAGGACATTAATCAGAGAGGCAGCACAGAGACCTAAGGTAACCCTGGAGGAGCTGCAGAGTTCCACAGCAGAAACTGGAGTATCTGTACATAGGATGACAATAAGCCGTACGCTCCATAGAGTTGGGCTTTATGGCAGAGTGGCCAGAAGAAAGCCATTACTTTCAGCAAAAAACAAAATGGCACAATTTTGAGTTTGCGAAAAGGCATGTGGGAGACTCCAAAAACTGACCTTTTTGGCCAAAGAAAACGCTATGTCTGGCGCAAACCCAACACATCACCCAAAGAACACCATCCCCACAGTGAAATGTGGTGGTGGCAGCATCATGCTATGGGGATGTTTTTCAGCAGTTGGGACTGGGAAACTGGTCAGAGTTGAGGGATAGATGGATGTGCTAAATACAGGAAAATTCTTGATCAAAACCTGTACCACTCTGTGTGTGATTTGAGGCTAGGATGGAGGTTCACCTTCCAGCAGGACAATGACCCCAAACACACTGCTAAAGCAAAACTTGAGTGGTTTAAGGGGAAACATGTAAATGTGTTGGAATGGCCTAGTCAAAGCCCAGACCTCAATCCAATAGAAAATCTGTGGTCAGACTTAAAGATTGCTGTTCACAAACGCAAACCATCCAACTTGAAGGAGCTGGAGCAGTTTTGCAAGGAGGAATGGGCAAAAATCCCAGTGGTAAGATGTGGCAGGCTCATAGAGACTTATGAAAAAGCGATTTGGAGCTGTTAAAGCCGCAAAAGGCGGCTCTACAAAGTATTGACTTTAGGGGGGTGAATAGTTATGCACATTGACTTTTTCTGTTATTTTGTCCTATTTGTTGTTTGCTTCACAAAAAAAACAAAAAAAAAAAAAAAAAAAACACATCTTCAAAGTTGTGGGCATGTTCTGTAAATTAAATGACGCAAATCCTCAAACAATCCATGTTAATTCCAGGTTGTGAGGCAACAAAACACGAAAAATGCCAAGGGGGTGAATACTTATGAAAGGCACTGTATAAGAGATGCAATTATAATATTAGACATTGCAGTGTCTATGTGTCTCCTAAGGGTCAGGTGGAAAGTGGATGAAGGAGAATATGTCAGGAACTAATAAGCTACTTTACATTAATGTTGTAATAATTCCAAAAACAAAAGTGTAATATGTTGCAATTTACCCGCTGGTGTATACCCACTGACGCATCCCCAGATTGACAATGCTGCTGCCCAAAAAAGTGTCTCCGTTGCTTTTCCATTCAGGATGGAGACACCTAAGACAGGAAAGTGTGTCACTGGCCAGTTTACCAGATGAAAATATAAGGTAAAAATCCTACGGCCAAATTATTTTTGTCAGGTACTATAAAGGATTATAAATCTATTTCAAGAAAAACGGAAGCATGACTTCTGGGCACACGCCAGAGAGAGAGAGAAGAAAAAAAAAAAGGTACTGTCCTGTTAATATAATATGTGAGATACACTCACACTACTAATAATTCAGTGCAGCTGCTATTCCAAACCCTAAATTGTGTATATCTCAGAAAAAGCCCACAGGATTGATCCCTGTGTGCAAATAACGCTTATAATGGTTAACAATTACTAGATAATAAGATAACATGCAAATATTCAATACTCCAATAAAGTCTTCAAACGAATAATCAAATGTCTATTTTTTTTTTTTTTTACATTTGATTATTTGTTTCAAGACTTTATTGGAGTATTGAATATTTGCACGTTATTTAAACAAATTGTTTAACACTGCAAGCGCTATTTGCACACAGGGATCAATCCTGTGGACCTTTTCTGAGGTAGACACTGTCCTGTTATTGCAGGATGTTTTCTGGCAGAATAAACATTATATTCATAAGTGTAAAACAAACATCTTATCACCAACTTCTATCGTTAGGTCTGTAAAATTGAAAAACAAGCCGTACAACTCTTTTCTACTGGTTGAACAATGAAACATTTGATTGAGCAGCTCACTTAGGTTCAGTAAAGTAGTTGTATGACATGCCTGGTGTGGAATTCCTATCAAAACTGAAAGCTATTCAGAAATTTTGAAGACCACCAGAGAGCAACACAGAAATACATTGTTGTACAAGTGCTACTATGCACAAAAAATATGTAGGAGTGCAAATTTAGCAATCTTGTGAGAAAAATCATTTCCAAAAACTACTCCTAAAATTGATTTCGGTTAAATATTCCCTATTTTTGGCAAAATACTTTCATTATGGTGGGAAGAACTCAGAATGCGGATAGACTTCAAACTACAAACAAAGAACGTGTTTACATTTAAAGAGGAAGCAAACTAATGTTTTTTTTTCTCACCTGCAAAGTAAAGGCATAATGTGCTAGTATGCATTACATACTAGCACATTATGTGAAACCTACTGCAAACAAAGCCTGCGTTGTCCCCGCTGGAGGCCACATCCATCTTCCTTCCTGGTCCGTGGACTATGGCTGTGTAACTGGCCGGAGCCGCGTGATGTCACTCCCGTGCATGCACGCTGGAGCTGCCGGTCACAGCACAGGGCTCTGAAGGAACATCACAGGCGGCCGTTCCCTCAGAGTGCATTCGCCGATGACACAATCAGCTGCATATACAGTAAAACATCTCCTAAACAGTACTGTAGTTAAGCACAGGCTTAACTACAGTACCTATAGTTAAGCCCCTGCATTCACTATACCTGGTCTCCCACAGAACATGGAAATGCAATTATTTTAGTAAATATAAACTGCTAAATACCTTTTCTCATCAGCAGTATAGAGCAGTCCTATGACTTCTATCAGTGTCTGGCTGAGCACTGGTTAAAGCTTATAGGAGGAGTTTTCATTCTCCTCTGACTGTCCTATGAGGCTGCAGGACACCTGATCCTCTGTCTGGGCAGTGCTGATTTGCCTGTGCTGATCCCTCCCAAAAATAAACTTTAGCAATACACACCAAACTGAGCACGTGCAGAATACCACCAAGGCGCTGTACTATCAGCAGATGGATTGGGGACTATGGAAGAAGGGGAGGATCAGAGAAGACAGAATAAAAAGCCTTTTTACACAGCGAGTATAACAAGCATGCTTTACTGCATTTACAGATTGATTTTACTGTTGTGGGTTTAATAACACTTTATTATTTTGCCAAGAATTTAAGCTGGCCATACAGGGCTCCATTTTTTTTTCATTCAGCCATCAGGCTGAACGAAAGAAACTGAATGGATTCCCCTATCCACACATTCATTGTATTCTGACAGAGGACAAGTCAGCTGGACTCCTCCGTTGTCCATGCTGAACCAGCCAAATTTCGATCCATCTATGACCATCTTAAACCAGATGTTAGAAGCTAGAAACGTCCTTAAGGTGGAATTAAACCTAATCAGTTTAACAGTTTGCCATAATGGTTACATTCAAGGCATGCCACGAATGATAACTGTCATAGTTGCTTGTGCTCGCAACGGGTGGTTGTCATGACTGACCACATGTGCAGCACCTATGGCAACTGAGGATCAAACAGAGGCTTGGCTGTACAGGAGCTAATGATCTAATGATTGACTTTTCACAAACAGGCATGTTGGAAAATTCATGATCGATCAGTGCTGCACTGGTGATCAGTGTATTCGGAAAGCGGAGGAGTTCCCACTGTCAGAATACCACACACACATTAGGGAGAATTCCTCTATCCACCACGCTTGTGTGAATGGAAGAGTACATTCATTTTTAGCAAAAAACTCATCCATGTATGGCCAGCTTTACATGGCATAGAATGTTTATTTTAGGATTCAGCTTCACAGTTTTCTTTACAGACAGGTATCAAAGGTATCAAAAGCCAGGGTTGATGAACCAGGTATCAAATGTGTCACCTTCCTGGTAAATGTGGGAAAACACTGATGAAGGCAAGCAGAGTTTACACAAGTACGTGGGCCTGCAGGCATCTTAAACCACTTGCCGACCAGCCGCCGCAGTTGTACTGTGGCAGAATGGCTCAGCTGGGCGAAACTACGTTATTTAACGTCACTTCGCCCTGTGGCCACTAGGGGTGCACGCGCACCCCCTGCTCGCCCATGGAGCCGATGCGAGTGCCCGGCAGTCGCGATCACCGCCGGGCTCCCGCAATCGCTCGGGGCACATGGAGAACCGGGATGTGTGTGTGTGTAAACACACAGTTTCCAGTTCTCTGAGGGGAGAACAGACAATCTGTTATGCACTAGGGAACACAATTAACCCCTTGATCGCTCCCTAGTGTTAACCCCTTCCCTGCCAGTGATATTTTTACAGGAATCAATGCATTTTTATAGCACTGATCGCTGTAAAAATGCCAATGATCCCAAAAATGTGTCAAAATTGTCCGACGTGTCCGCCATAATGCCGCAGTCCCGATAAAAATTGCAGATCACCACCATTACTAGTAAAAAAAAAAAAATGAATAATGAAAATGCCATAAAACTATCGACTATTTTGTAGATGCTATAACTTTTATGCAAACCAATCAATATACGCTTATTGGGATTTTTTTACCAAAAATATGTAGAATACATATCGGCCTAAACTGAGGAAAAAAAAAATATTTTTATATATTTTTGGGGGATATTTATTATAGCAAAAAGTAAAAAATATTGCGTTTTTTTTTCAAAATTGTCGTTTTTTTATAGCGCAAAAAATAAAAACCGCAGAGGTGATCAAATACCACCAAAAGAAAGCTCTATCTGTGGGAAAAAAAGGGTGTCAATTTTGTTTGGGTGCAACGACGCACAATTGTCAGTTAAAGTGATGCAGTGCTGAATCGCAAAAAGTGCTCTGGTCAGGAAGGGGGTAAAATCTTCTGGAGCTGAAGCGGTTAAGCCGCCCATAAATGGATCTAATCTTGGCTGGTACAGCAGGGACCAGCCGATGTTCGATCCATCTATGAACTCCATCCATCAATCAATTTCAGTACAACCAGCCTGTCAAATTTTTTGCATACGATCACTGCCGGCAGGTATAGTATCTGACATCAATCATTGTATTCTGCCGGGAAATCGATCAATTTTCTTTCCTTTTCCACCCTTTTCCACCCATAATGGAAGAAAACAAAAAGTTATATACTCTATGGCTTGCTTTACATTTATGACAGGCTGTCCACCCCACTTGTAGCTCCCGGGACGAGGGAAAACTGTGTTTTTTTACACTAGGCATATTTCATGCTTAAGGTATAATTAAAGGCAAAACTTTTTATTTATTTTTGGATAGAGTGGAGAGAGATTAGAACACCTGTCAGTCTTTATTGCGGTCTGTGCCCATATTATGGTGATTCTCCCTCTCCAAAAGTCATGTTTACCATTATCATTGAAAGTAAAAGTAATTAAAAATCTTAAATTTTGTGTTCCCCAGAAATGTAATAGAGAGGGGATATCTTCCAATGGGAATATCAGTTCTGGTGACCTGGGGGTCCACAAGAAATTTATTTGCTGGGATTTCCTCTTTCTTCCCGTTTGGCTATGGAACAGGAAGTGAAGAGAAAGCTCAGCAGTGGGACACAGATGGCGGAAAAAAAAAAATCTGACAGGTTATAAAAAAAAAAAAAAAAAAAAAAAAAAGGGTTTTCTACTTTAATCACGTCCCCGCACATGAGGCCTTAGCATGAAAGACTTGTGCAAATCAGCAGACACTAAATAGCTCAGTGCTTCTTCACATTCAGGCTTTTATACTACATGTACTTAGAGCATTTTTTTTTAATTACTTCCTATTCCTAGGACGTACCTGCAGCTGCAGCCATGATCCTGGTATATATTTTTTTTTAAAGCCAGCAATGCGCTTTCCTGTAAAAGTGATCTGCACAGGTTCAACAGCTGCCTGATCACTTTTACAGGGTGCATAAAGAGGCCCCTTCCCCCAGCCCCAGTTCCTGGGCTCTCCTTTGCTATCCAGGAGCCCGGGACTGCTACACTTGATTGGGCTGGTTGAGCACAGAGGAGAAGAAGGAACATGAATTACATCACTTCTAATTTCAGTTGTTTGTTCATGAGCTGTTACCAGCATCTGATCAAACCAATCTCAGCTTGATCAGATGCTTTTGAGAGCATAGGAGAGTTCTGGTGTCTAATAGACCTCAGATCTCTCAGTAATAAATACCTGTCACTGCCCATGCTTTCACAATCCACATTGCTCATCCCTTGTGATAATAAAGTAGATAAAAAATTTAAGAGACCAAAAAAAAAAAAAAAACACAAAAAACTAAAATACAGTATATTTTAAAAACAAAACGTAAAGCGATCCCACTCCCCCAGTTGTCATGCACAAATCCAAACACACACACGCAGGTTCAATGCGCATATGTAAACACGAACTGCACCACACCTGTGAGGCATCGCCACAAACAGAGTGAGAATAATCATTCTAGTGCCAGATCGCTGGGTTCACACTAGAACATGTAGCGGCTCACAGCAGGAGTCTGGTGTGTCTTCATTCACCGTTTCAGGTCCATTTTCAGCTCGAATTCGGACCTGAAACAGACCAAAAGATGCACAGGGCTCTTGTTCAATTTGCACCAGAGTTGCTGCGGCGATGTGTGAACCATCTCCATAGAGAGCAGGTCACGATTTCCTGCTATGCGAATTGGATGTGCAGAAACACGCATCCAAATCCCATAGGAGTGAACCCAGCCTTAACTCTAAATTGGTAACCTGTAAAGGACTTTAACCACTTAAGGACCGAGCCTCTTTCTGAGATTTGTGGTTTACAAGTTAAAAACAGGTTTTTTGCTAGAAAATTGCTAGAAGAACCCCCAAACATTATACTTTTTTTTTTCTAAAACCCTAAAGAATAAAATGGCGGTCGTTGCAATACTTTGTCACACCATATTTGCGCAGCGGTCTTACAAGCGCACTTTTTTTGGGAAAAATACACTTTTTGAATTAAAAAATAAGACAACAGTAAAGTTAGTTACGCCGAGTAAATTGATACCCAACATGTCACGCTTCAAAATTGCGCCAGCTTGTGGAATGGCGACAAATTTTTATCCTTAAAAATCTCCATAGGCGACGTTTAAAAAATTCTACAGGTTGCACGTTTTAAGTTACAGAGGAGGTCTAGGGCTAGGATTATTGCTCTCACTCTACCGATTGCGGCGATAGCTCACATGTGTGGTATGAACAGAGTTTTCATATGCGGGTGCTACTCACGTATGCGTTCGCTTCTGAACGCGAGCTCGTCGGGACGGGGCGCATTTAAATTTTTTTTTTTTAACTATTTATTTTACCTTTTATTTTTACATGTTTAAAAAAAAAATTTCACTTTTATTCCTATTACAAGGAATGTAAACATCCCTTGTAATAGAAAAAAAGCATGACAGGACCTCTTAAATATGAGATCTGGGGTCAAAGACCTCAGATCTCATATTTAGACTAAAATGTAAAAAAAAAAAAAAAAAAAAAATTGTAGTTTAAAAAAATTATTTCAAATGGTCCTTTAAGAGCTGTGGGCGTAAGTGACGTTTTGACGTCGCTTCCACCCAGCAATAGCATGGAGACGGGTGGGGGCTATCTTTCCTTCACTCATCTCCATACCCAGCTACTGACAGGACACGATCGCCTCCGCCACTGCCGATGGCTCCGGTAAGCGTCGGAGGCCACCGATAAAAGTGAAAAAAAAAAATTGCAACAACCACCGTTTTTTTCTCCAGGGCCTCTGCTTTCAGAAAATATACAAATGTCTGAGGGTTCTAAGTAATTTTCTAGCAACAAAAAAAGCTGATATTAACATGTATGGGAGAAATGTCAGAATTGGCCAGGACTGGTAGTGATTAAGTAATACCTTAAATAATTCTGAACTATCTTAAGTTCAGCTTAAATATTAGTTTTTTGCCCAAACCACCAAACGTTGAGAGTCTAGACTGGTAAGACAGAACCAATTACATAAATACATATGTTCACCCATAACATTAGATGAGCTGGATGCAACATGTTCCAAATTGTGCTTTTTAATTCTATATACACTGTGCAACAAAAGTATCTATTATAAAAATGATGCACGCTTTTAACAGTCAGGGCTTGTTCACACATGTCTGCTGAGCTGTGTTTTTCTGCAAACAACTGCTTTCTATGTGCCCTAATCACACAATACATGCGCACAGATGCACAGAAATTGCAGCTGAATGGACAATGGTGTGAACAACTTCAAAAATATATTTGAGTCCAAAGACAAAACTTTTTTTTTTTTAATGTATTCATTTATGTGGCCAGACATTTAACTTTAAAAGCAAAAACTTCATATTGGTTCTGAGCAGCTTACAATTTAAAAGCAAAAAAACGTTTTAAACACTCACTAAACCGCTCCGGGAAGCTGTCCGTTTCGGGCCATGTATGGCCGGCTTAACAGTAAGCACCCTTCCTTTGAATAATTCCACTATACTAAGTGCTGGTTCACACAGGAGCGACCTGACAAGTCGCAATCCATGCATTGCAATGGAACCGTTCTTATAGGAGCGACTCAAGTCGCTCAGACTTAGAAAAAGGTTCCTGTATTACTTTGGCGACTTTGGAGTGGCTTGCATTGACTTCTATACAGAAGACTTTTGCAAGCCGTGCTGAAGTTGAGCTGTACGGGGGGCTTCAGAATCAGACGACTTTGAAGCCACCCCTGTGTGAACCGGCACTAAGACAATAAAGTGCTATGAAATGTCAATTTAGCTGGAAACAAGCAAGTTCCAAAGCAGACAGCATATTTCCCAATCTGAACAGCTGCAAAGAGTTAAGCCAGGAGTGCCTCTGTTTAGGGTCCCTTCTGCAAATGACGATGTACTGTTGCTCTAATGTCAATGCTTTCAAAATTAGAGTGCATGTAATAGAGCTGCACGATTCTGGATAAAATGAGAATCACGATTTGTTTGAGTAAAGATCACGATTCTCAGCAAAAAAATTATCTTTCACATTATACAAAGTAGGAATGGTGTACCTTTAATCATAGGCCTTGTTGCCTCCTTTCCAAATGTAGTGTTTGATTGTCACCAAAAAGCTCTATTTTGTTCTCATCACTCCAAATGACTTTGTGCCAGAAAGTTTGAGGCTTGTCTCTGTGCTGTTTGGTGTATTGTAAGCGGGACACTGTGTGGCATTTGCGTAGGAATGGCTTTCTTCTGGCGACTTGCCCATCTTTCTTCAAGTGCCTCCTTTATTGTGCATTTTGAAACAGCCACACCACATGTTTTCAGAGTGTCCTGTATTTCACCTGAAGTTATTTGTGGATTTTTCTTTGCATCCCGAACAATTTTCCTGGCATTTGTGGCTGAAACTTTAGTTGGTCTACCTGACCATGGTTTGGTTTTAACAGAACCCCTCATTTTCTACTTCTTGATTAGAGAGTTTGAACACTGCTGATTGGCATTCTCAATTCCTTGGATATCCTTTTATATCCCTTTCCTGTTTTAAACTAGGGGTGCATCGAATGGGTTTTTTGGTGCCGAAACCGATACCAAGAATTAAAAATACACTAGGCCGAAAACCGATACAGAAACTGACTGATACCAAAAAATGACTTTTTAAAAAATATTTCTATACAGCAGATGGTCAGACTGGGGACATGGTACAGGAGATTGTCAGAGACTGGGAACATGGTACAGGAGATGGTCAGAGACTGCAGACATAGTACAGGAGATGGTCAGAGACTGGGGACATGGTACAAGAGATGGTCAGAGACTGGGGACATGGTACAGGAGATGGTCAGAGACTGCAGACATGGTACAGGAGATGGTCAGAGACTGCAGACATGGTACAGGAGATGGTCAGAGACTGCAGACATGGTACAGGAGATGGTCAGAGACTGCAGACATGGTACAGGAGATGGTCAGAGACTGCAGACATGGTACAGGAGATGGTCAGAGACTGCAGTTCCTATGGACGTTAGTACAGACCCCTCCAGGACAAACCCCCCCCCTCCATTACGGTACATAAAAACAGATGGGAGAACAGATCGCAGTAGGCAGGAGTTAGGACAGAGAGGAGAAGGAGAACACGTCACTGCAGGCACGGACCACCCCCTCAGCGATGTCACTGCGCGGCTAGTCTCTCTCCACACAGACAGCTGCTCCGATCTCCGGCTGCTTCGCTCTCCTCCTCTGACAGGAGGGAGGTGGGGATGGGCTTAGGAAACACAGCGGCAGTGGCGACCGCCAGGGAGAGCCGCCTCTCGACACGGACAAGGAGAGGAGGAGGGTGGAGGGGAGCACTCTGGCTCTTCAGTGCCCCCACCTCTGTGGCGCCTGGGTGAACAGCACCCACCTAGGATTGGCTCTGACGACACCCCCCTAATGGCCGGCACCAGGGGCGGGGCCCCGCCCCATTTTCAGCGCCATTATCGGTGTGATTTCTCTTTCGGCAAAAAAAGGCCATTTTCGGCCGATATGTTTTGGCGGCCGAAATTTCAGTGCATCACTATTTTATACTGTTCGTTTGTTATCCAGAAACGTTAGTGCAGCACTGGATGAAAGGTGCAAGATGCAAGGGTCTGTCAGGAGTCCAGAAACTCATTGACCTTTTATACAGACACACTAATTACAAGCAAACAGATCACAGGTGAGGATGGTTACCTTTAATAGCCATTCAAACCACTTTGTGTCAACTTGTGTGCATGTTACATGGCCAAAATCACCAGGGTATGTAAACTTTTGATCAGGGTCATTTGGGTAATTCCTGTTGTGAATATGATTTAAAAAGAGTAAACACAGTTGATTGATAAAAAAAGGCTTCAGCCAAACACTAACCATGAGTGAAAGAAATGTTTTTGTGTTATCATTCATATTCTCTGATATCACATACTAGCACATTATGTGACACTTACCTGCAAACGAAGCCTGTGCTGACCCCATGTTTGCCCCTCTTCCTTTCCGGGGCTGCGAACTCCGGCTATGTGACTGGCCAGAGCCGCGTGACATCACTGCCACGCCGCCAGTCACGGCACTCGCTCCTGAAGAAATGGCACGGTATACAGTAAATATCTCTTAAACAACGCATGTTTAGGAGATATTTACAGTACCTATAGGCAGGGCTTTTTTTCAGGGGGAACTTGGTGGAACTCAGTTCCACCACCTCTGGCTCAGACCGTCTGCTCCCTGCCCACCACTATTACTTGTAAACACAAAAGTCTGGTTTCTGTATTTACAAGTGACAGCTCTGCACTCTGTGTGTAATGCAATCCTGGTATTTAATGATCTTTAAGACCCTCCTACTGTTCGTGAAATTTGATTGACCACATCCACTATTTGATGTGATTTGGAGAGTGTGTGTAGGGGAGCGGTTTTGGGGGGTCGTGGTTGAGTTCCAGCACCTATTGTTTGAGAAAAAAAAGCCCTACCTATAGGTAAGCCTTATTCTAGGTTTACCTATAGGTGGTACTGCAGGGAGGTTTACAACCAAAATGATACAATGTTCCTTTTCATCTCTCAGCGCTGAGCAATGTTGTGCTAGGAGGCTCTTTTTTTTTTTCTTTTTTTGACACCTGTGAGAGAGCAGAGAATGGCTCTGAACTTGTTACATGAATCGTGGAAATTCTGGATTAAGATCGTGAGGGGGGGTTGAATCGAGATCGTAATTTTTTTAACGATTTATCATGCAACTCTAGTATGTGATCTCTAAAAATAAATCTCAGTTTTTTGTTCTCTTTTGTGTGTTAAATATTATATATAAATACACGCAACAAATACTGACTATGTAACTATATACTATTGAAAGAGTTTAGTTATATATGTTCGACAAAAAAAAAAAATTGAAAAAAAAAAAATTGAAAAATAAATAGTTCATCCAGCCAGAAATCTTATGAGTCGATAATAGTCCAAAGGCAAAGAGTACCAGAAGTTATCCTTTATCACTGTTCCTGGCTATCTCTGTGGAACACAAAACACCTTCCCCTGTGATGGAAAACAGAGGGAGGTGTTATGCAGTCCTAACACTACCTATCCTAGGGTAACAATGCTGCCCAACAAGTGACCTGCTACTTGTAGTGCCGCTGTAAGCAAAAAAGGAAAATGTGTATTGACTGGGGCTGCTCAGGAATGGGGTGCCGGTAGGGCTGCAACAAACGATTTTTTTCATAATCGATTAGTTGGGCGATTATCGTTTTGATTAATCGGATTAAAACCGCAAAAAAGTGTGGTGTATGATTTAATTATGTGAAGTTTAAAGAGAATTTATTCTTGAATATCTATATACAGTGGTAAACATAAATAGTCAGCTATTCGATTAGGGAACAAAATATATAATACACTCTGAGAATATCAGACATAAGAGATATACAGTATCTCACCAAAGTGAGTACACCCCTCACATTTTTGTAAATATTTTATTATATCTTTTCATGTGACAACACTGAAGAAATGACACTTTGCTACAATGTAAAAGTAGTGAGTGTACAGCTTGTATAACAGTGTAAATTTTCTGTCCCCTCAAAATAACAACACACAGGCATTAATCGCTTGCCGACCAGCCACCATTATACGGTGGCAGGTCGGCACATTCCCGCTAGCCGCTGTAACTGTACGTTGGCCCTTAAAGCAGGGATAGCAGGCGCTCGCGCTGCACCACGGGGGAACTGATGCGCATGGCCGCAAGTCGCGAGGACTACAGGCCATGCGCAATCGCGGGCACGAGAGCCAGAACAGGGACATGTGTGTAAACACACAAATCCCTGTTCTGTGAGGAGAGGAGAGACAGATCATGTGTACCTACTAGCTAAGAACAACGATCCTCTCCTCCTCTAGTCAGTTCCTTCCCCCTACAGTTAAAACACACTGCGGGAACAGTATAGTTAACCCCTTGATCGCTCCTAGTGTTAACCCCTTCCCTGCCAGTGACATTTACACAGTAATCAGTGCATTTTTATAGCACTGATTGCTGTATAAATTTCAATGGTCCCAAAAATGTATCAAAAGTGTTCGATCTGTCCGCCACAATGTTGCAACCCCGATAAAAATCACAGATCCCTGCCATTACTAGTAAAAAAAAAATGTAAAAAATAAAAAATGCCATAAATCTTCCCCACAGTTTGTAGATGCTTTAACTTTTGCGCAACCCAATCAATATATGCTTATTGCGATTTTTATTACCAAAAATATGCAGAAGAATACATATATTGGCCAAAACTGATGAAGAAATTTGATTTTTAAAAACATTTTTGGGGATATTAAAGCAAAAAAAGTAAAAAAAGTTTTTTTTTTGTTTGTAGCGCAAAAAATAAAAACCACAGAGGTGATCAAATACCACCAAAAGAAAGCTCTATTTCTGGGAAAAAAGGGACATACATTTTGTTTGGGTACAGCGTCGCACGACCACGCAAAAAGTGACAGTCCTGTATCGCAAAAAATGGCCTGGTCATTAAGCTGGCAAATCTTCCGGTCTGTAAGTTGTTAATGTCTAAACTGCTGGCAACAAAAGTGAATACATCCCTAAGTTAAAATGTTCAAATTGGGCCCAATTAGCCATTTACGTGTTACAACGTCTCAGGTGTGAATGAGGAGCAGGTGTGTTAAATTTGGTGTTATTGCTCTCACTCTCTCATACTGGTTACTGGAAGTTCAACATGGCACCTCATGGCAAACAACTCTCTGAAGATCTGAAAAAAAAATGGTTGCTCTATATAAAGATGGCCTAGGCTATAAGAAGATTGCCAAGACCCTGAAACTGAGCTGCAGCACAGTAGCCAAGACCATACAGCGGTTTAACAGGACAGGTTCCACTCAGAACAGGCCTCGCCATGGTTGACCAAAGACGTTGAGTGCACGTGCTCAGCATAATATCCAGAGGTTGTGTTTGGGAAATAGACATATGAGTGCTGCCAGCATTGCTGCAGAGGTTGAAGGGGTGGGGGCCAGCCTGTCAGTGCTCAGACCATACGTTGCACACTGCATCAAATTGGTCTGCATGGCTGTTGTCCCAGAAGGAAGCCTCTTCTAAAGATGATGCACAAGAAAGCCCGCAAACAGTTTGCTGAACACAAGCAGACTAAGGACTTGGATTACTGGAACCGGGTCCTGTGATCTGATGAGACCAAGAGAAACGCATTTGGTTCAGATGGTGTCAAGCGTGTGTGGCAGCAACCAGTTAGGGAGTACAAAGACAAGTGTGTCTTGCCTACAGTCAAGCATGGTTGCGGGAGTGTCATAGTCTGGGGATGCATGAGTGTTGCCGGCACTGGGGAGCTACAGTTCATTGAGGGAACCATGAATGCCAACATGTACTGTGACATACTGAAGCAGAGCATGACACCCTCCCTTCAGAGACTGGGCCGTAAGTCAGTATTCCAACATGATAATGACCCCATCACACCTCCAAGATGACCACTGCCTTGCTAAAGAAGCTGAGGGTAAAGGTGATGGACTGGCCAAGCATGTCTCCAGACCTAAAACCTATTGAGCATCTGTGGGGCATCCTCAAATGGAAGGTAAAGGAGCGCAAGGTCTCTAACATCCACCAGCTCCACGAGGACTCCAGTGGCAATCTGTGAAGCTCTGGTGAACTCAATGCCCAAGAGGGTTAAGGCAGTGCTGGAAAATAATGGTAATTTGGACATTTTCACTTAGGGGTGTACTCACTTTTGTTGCCAGCGATTTAGACATTAATGGCTGTGTGTTGAGTTATTTTGAGGGGACATCAAATTTACACCGTTATACAAGCTGTACACTCACTACTTTACATTGTAGCAAAGTGTCATTTCTTCAGTGTTGTAAAAAGATTTAATAAAATATTTCCAAAAAAGTGAAGGATGTACTCACTTTTGTGAGATACTGTATATGCTATTAGAGATTGAATGTGTTACATATCATCAGATTCAGAGAAAATTTTTATTTAAAGAAAAAAAATTCTAAAAACACCTAAAACGCAGTTTTGCAGATTTTCAGACAGGACTGTAATATCATTTTATGGATGACAGACTCCCTTGTCATAGGCAGGCAGTTTGATACAAGCTCCTTGTGCCTGCTGTCACTTATGCTGGCTATACACAAACAATATTTTCTTTGAAAATTTTAATTCTAAGAATGTTTGTTTGGATTTTCTAATTGTTAGTGGAGTCAAATTGACATTTGCTTTCGAACACAGTGACCAGGAGCAGAATAGAAAACTTTTCTTGATCCAACAAATTTTTGGACAGTGTATGTGACTTGCGTTCAGATATTACATTCGTTTTAAAATGAATCTAAAAATCGATATGTGTATGGCCAACATAGGACATTTAGTAGCAGCAGCATGCTTTTTTTATTCACACTGAGGCGGTTTTCATGTGTTTTAGTGCTAGAAATAGCCTCTTAACACCTGAAAACTGCCTACCATTCATTTCAGTGTGTCTTTTCACACAGGGGCGTAGTGCTTGCGGGACATTAGGAAAAATCCTGCAAGCAGCATCTTTGGGGCGGTTTTTTCAAAGAACAAACTCGTCATACTTACCCGCAGTCTGGATTTTCCTCTTCTGGCGTCCGTAGCTGGCATTTCTGGCTCCTCCTGCCTTCAGAGTGCCCCTACAGCAATGTAAAAAAAACCTTCTGCCTTTAGAATCACTTTAAATCACTTCCTCCTGCCCAGGACTACATGTTCCATGAGGCATTGCTCCTCTCACATTCATATGTTCTCAGGCACTTACTGACATGTATAGATAGATGGTGTACTGAGCTGTATGTGTGCTGCACTGTATTTTCTGATATGTAAGGCTGAGGGCATCTCACACATGTTAACAACACAGACTTGACTGGGAGAGCGGTGATGTTTCCAAGAAGGCTGCTCAGCATGGTTGTCACCTTAGGTCAGAAAGTGAGTTAATGGCAGGATCAACAGGTTATAATAAAAGGAAAAAACATGTGAAAGGAAAACTAATGTAGCCACCATATCTAAGGACAGATAAGCTGCAATACTAGTAATTTTTGTTCTTGGGTTTACATTAGAATGAGATTTTCAGAAGAGTTTTATATTAAAATCATGAATTAACCTGCTTCCTACCCTAATGTAAGAATAAAGGTCAATGGCTCAACCTTGAAAAAGCCGCATGAGGGCCTCCTACTCAGTCTTTTAAGGAGCTAGACTTAAGGTAGTTTTTTGGTTGGCAACAGAGATGTAAAAAAAGATAAGGACAACAAATTAGTCTAAGGCATCCTAATGCACTCATACTTGTGTTTAACCACTTGCCGCCCGCCATATAGCAGAATGACGGCGGCAAAGTGGTTTCAATAACCTGACTGGGCGTCATATGACGTCCTCAGGATATTGAGCCGCTGCTCGCCCCCGGAGGTGCGCATCGCGGCGATCGTTGTTGCGGGGTGTCAGTCTGACACCCCACAGCACCGATCTAGGTAAAGAGTCTCTGACGGAGACTCTTTACCACGTGATCAGCCGTGTCCAAACACAGCTGATCACGATGTAAATAGGAAGAGCCGGTGATCGGCTTTTCCTCACTCGCGTCTGACAGACGCGAGTAGAGGAGAGCCGATGGGCTGCTCTCCTTACAGGGGGGATCTGTGCTGATTGTTTATCAGCACAGCCCCCCCTCGGATCCTACCCAGGACCACCAGGGAAACCAGCCACACTGGACCACCAGGTATGCCCCCTCGACCCCCAGGGAAATACTAATCAGTGCAAAGGCAGCTGCCAATCAATGCCCAGGCAGCTGCCAATCAGTGCCCACTCCAATGCCTACCACTGCCAGTGCCACCAGGGATGCCTATCAGTGCCGCGTATCAGTGCTGCCTATCAGTGCCACCCATAAGAACCCATCTTTGCAGCCTTTCAGTGCCCATCAGTGTCGCCTATCAGTGCCCATCAGTGCCACCCAGTGCCACCCATGAGTGCCCATCAGTGCAGCCTATCAATGCCCATCAGTGCTGCATATCAGTGCCACCCATCAGTGCCGCCTACCAGTGCCCATCGTCAGTGCCCGCTCATTGGTGCCACCTCATCGCTGCCGCCTTATCAGTGCCCATCAGTGAAAGAGAAAATTTACTTATTTACAAAATTTTTAAACAGAAACAAAAGCAAAACTTTTATTTTTTTCAAAATTTTCGGTCTTTTTATTTGTTTCGCAGAAAATAAAAACCCCAGAGGTGATCAAATACCACCAAAAGAAAGCTCTATTTGTGGGTACAAAATGATAAAAATTTAGTTTGGGTACAGTGTAGCATGACCGCGCAATTGTCATTCAAACTGCGACAGCGCTGATAGCTGAAAATTGGTCTGGGCAGGAAGGTGTCTAAGTGCCCTGTATTGAAGTGGTTAAACTGCAAGTCAAGGTTGCAGCTGTCCAAAGCACAGCTGCTAAACAACTTTTATACAAGAGATTAGGAGGTCGGAAAGTTCCATCCTTCCCTCACCTAGAGAAAGAAAAAAAGCCAGCAAAAATGTGTTTATATGGTAACTTATTGGACATTTGTTTACCGATTGAACAGCAGATATTTGTGGATGATTAACCATTGTTAACAAACTTCAAGGATAAATGTAATTAGATGAGGCACTTTTAAGAACAGTTTAAAAAAGGGCAATCTACCCAGTTTTTGTAGTGTGTGTTAAGCCTGCTATGAATGGTTTGAATCCTAGCTGGTTCAGCAGGGACCGCATGACATTCGATCCATCTATTGGCAAGCTGATTTACCATAGCCGATCAGTCTATCAACTTGGGTACAACCAACATGTCGGATTTCTAGCACCAGACTATTGCCTGCGGCAGCGACAGCTACCTGCACATGTACATGTACATTTTGAGCATAGGGTGTAAAGTGTGAGTTGATTGAGGATACATGTGAGAATAGGCAAAATTAGAAAGAATATGATTCTGTATGGTCAGGCATTGATGAAACAAGCAGAAAAATACTTGAGTGTAAATGGTAGCCTTAGGCTGCATTCACACCTGAGCGTTTCAAAGTCGTTTTTACCGCGATTTTGTTCAGGTCACCAATGTAAAAGGCAGAAAAACGCCTGTAATCTGCCCCAAAGAAGATCATGATCTTTTTTGAGCTTAGGGCGTTTTGCTGCAGGTGATAAAACGCTCAGATGTGAACAGGTGCCATTGAAATGAATGGGATTTTGCTTGTTAGGTGTTTTTTAGGTGTTTTTTTCAGGCGTTTTACGAGCTGAAAATGCTCAGATGTGAAGGCAGCCTAAAGCCCAACTACAGCCAAACCAGAATTTTGTTTTAACTTTTCCTTTTAAATAGGATTTTTATTTGTCTGGGACTCCACTTGGAAAGTATCCCATTACTTCTTATCCTGATGCCAGGACAAGACATGGAGGTCACTAGTAAAGGAAGGTACAGACAGAAATAAAAAAACCTTAACCATTCCCAAAGAAAAAAAAAAAGTTTTTGGTGCCACCTTTCTCTGCCCACTGGAGAGATTTCCTGTATGTTCTTGTAATGTGACACACGGTCACCAAGGCAAGAAGTGGGGTGAAATCTTAACCCCTTCCCAAGTCTATCCAAAACCAAAAAAAATTGACTACAGTTGGGCTTAAGCCCCGGTTAACACTGGTGAAACATGGGATCTGACGCTAGAGAGCACACGTTGCATGACATGTCAAAGTAAATGTTTCCCTATGAGAGCCATCTTAACTGATCCAACACAAGTTGCTCCGACTTTAGAAAAGGTTCCTGCGCTACTTTGATCCGACTTCAATGCCATAGAGCAGGGATATGCAATTAGCGGACCTCCAGCTGTTGCAAGTCCCATCATGCCTCTGAATCTGGGTGTCATGCTTGTGGCTGTCAGAGTCTTGCTGGACTCTGGCAACAGCTGGATGTCCGCTAATTGCATATCCCTGCCATAGAGTGTAAAAAGTCACATTTAGGACTGGTTCACACCGGTGCGACATACGCTCCGAATTTGGGAGCACATGTCGCATGATGTGTATAAATCAATGGTCCCCTATGAGAGCAGTCTTAACTGGTCTGACTTGTGTCATGCAACTTGTGCTCTAAAGATTTTTGAGGGGAAGCCCCAAGTCAAAAAAAAAAAGAAAGGAAAAAATGGTGTAGGGTACCCCCCAACATCCATACTAGATAACCAAGCACGCAGCCCGGTAGGTCAGGAAAGGAGGGGAGAATGAGCAAGTGCCCCCCCTAGACCATACCAAGCCACATGCCCTCAACATGGGGGGTTCCCCCTTGTGACGTCACCGCCCAGGGGCATGGTGGGGTCTCCGGATGACCAAGCCCCATGGCTATATAAGAAATGGCAGGCAATGGGAGCTGACATAAGAGCAGTTGTACACAGGTTTTTGACAAAGTCCCTTAATAAAAATTAAGCAGGTCCCTTGTCGTAGCTCCAATGTGTCTTCTTTCTCCGGTGAGTTCTTCTTCCTCTGGTTCTTCTGCCGGTTTTTCTCCCTCCACTGATGTCTTCTCCCAACGATGGATCCCGCTGTCTGCCAGTTCTTATATAGCCATGGGGGACGTGGTCATCCAGTGATGTCATCTGGAGACACCACCCCCTTTGTGACATCCCCCCCCATCATGCCCCCGGGTAGTGACGTCACAAGAGGCAGGGTCTCCGGATGACATCACTGGATGACCAGGCCCCATAGCTATATAAGAAATGTCAGACAGCTGGAGCCAGCATCGAGAGAAGACATCAGTGGAGGGAGAAGAACCGGCAAAAGATCCAGAGGAAGGCGACAGTGGAGGGAGAAGAACCAGAGGAAGGAGACCTCATTGGAGGGAGCCGCCATTTACGGCACAGGAATCTGAAGGAACGGCACAGGAATCTGAAGGAATGGCCCGGGTGGCTGTTCCTTCAGAGCGCAGCGGTAACGTGATCGGCTGCATGTACAGTAAATATCTCCTAAGAGTTTAAGAGATATTTACAGTACCTATAGGTAAGCCTTATTATAGGCTTACCTATAGGTAAAAGTCACAGATGGGAGTTTACACCCACTTTAAGAACCCAAATTTAAAGCATGTCTAAACCAAAAGGACAAAAATGTCATATATATCACACCCTATCAGTCCTGGGATGTGGCAACTGCACTTTTTTTTTCGGGCTTTGTTTTTTCTTTTTTTTTTGCCTGGTGATCCAGCCAGTAACACGTTTCCTGTGTTTGGGTGACAATGCACACTCATACTGTAATCTATGGAGCAGCAGCGTTATCATCTGAGAACAAAAGTTTAGCGTCTACAGAACCCCCCCCCCAGCTCATTCCATAAAACAGGTATTTTCTGTAGACCCCAGAGTGGACAAAGCTAAATAGAAAAAGCAGTGGCAAAGAACACGAATGGTTAACAGCTTACCAAATTACTGACAGGATCCGCAGGTATTTCTTGCACATATTGAACAAAAGCATTCTTTGTTAGGGAATTACTTAACACATTTGCAGTTTTTAAATGTAAAATTGTAAACTACAAAATGCTTTTTATTAATAGAAGCTGTAAACTAGATAAGCATATTTGACTTGTCCAGTCATTATTTCCTGTAGCAATAGCATAAGATAACTACTTGCATATACCTACATATTGGTATCCAGTTATCTGCCAAAAGAGCAAAGGCTAGAAAGATAACTGCCCATACACAAGCAAACAATAAAAATGCCTGGGCCTGTCATAATTCATACCCAGAGGTGATAATAGAACAGATACATGGTATTTTGTTTGCTCTTCTATACACAAGGGTGCAATCAGGCCTGCTCACCGAGTCTTACCAACAAGTAGGAAAACCTCCCTCTGCGACAAGTGCTTATGGCTGCCTGCTAGATACTTTTATTATTGCCTTCCTAGGAGTTTATAAACAGTCCAGGTATTACAACTAACAGGATGTTCTTGGCCAGCCTTGACTCATTTAGAGTAAAAAAGAGGATTCTTTATAGTAATTCCTCATTGAATCTAACACCAAGACTACTGTACTGTGAATTTGTTCCGGAGAAAAAAAAAAGTCTGTTCTCTATCTTACAGCAAGTTATCTACACAAATACATGCTCTGTGCTCTTGGTCTAGTGGAAAGTTATCCAGACATCTATTCAGAAATAATTATGTAAAGTTGCTAGTAGAATAACCATTTAGAAGAAAAATTTCAACACACATTACACACAGACATGGTCCCCTGTTGTCACCATCAGGAAACTCGCATTAAGAAAGGACAGCCATTACTGGAGCGTGTACACGTAGACCAGACATTGCTGCAACTTGGCTACAGGGTATCAAAAACACTGAGATGCAACACAGTATGATTAAAAGGTGAAAACAAGCATTTTATTTAAACATAAAATGACAATTGTTTATGCTATATATTAAAGTGGACCTTCCATGCACATGGCAGGTCATTATTCCGCCAGTTCAAACAAAATTCACTGTATAAAAAAAACCTTTGAAAAAAAATCTTGCAAAAAAAAAAACCCCAAACAAAACACTCATTTCAGCCATTGTTTTAGGAGGCACGGCTGACATTACTGCACCTCACCACTACCTCCTGTGCTCACAAAATCCTGCAAGAACACACTGCAGTAATGAGCTAGCTGGGTGTGTTTTTGTGGGATTTCAAGTGCCTAGCCAGATAAGGAGGCAGAAGTGAGCCATGGCGTTGTCACATGCCAAGAATGAATTTTATTATTTTTTTTTATATATATTTCTAAGATCTCTTTAAAAAAAGGATAAGGCCACTCCTGGGGCTAAATCACATCCATTCAGACATCAAGAGGGCTAGATGCAAAAATCAATCCCTCTCGGTGTATCTGCATACAAGGCCATCATTCAGAAGCCTGATCATTCCTTTGTGAAAAGCAAATGTTTTGTACAATAGTTAATATAATATAATAATATACTGTAGGTCAACCACATAAGATGTCAAATGCATTTCATTGTCAGCTGAACATATTTAGCCACAGTTAAAATTTTAAATCTATACACTTTGGTTTAAAAAAAAAAAGTGTTTTTTTTTTACTTCTAGCTGCCTAGGTAAAATAATCTGTCTTCTGTTTTTCTCTGCATGCATTACATAGTCAGGTGTGCTTTGCACAACATTCAAGGACAAGAGTAAAGGGTTAAGCTGGCACAATGTATGTTGGGAGGTAGACAGCAGAAATGCTTAGCATTTCAATTAAGATTAGCTTTGTTTGTCTTGTCTACACTGAGGGTTATTATAGGCAGTGAGAGCAGAAAGCCATTCCCACTGCTGACTCGCTTCACCTAGTTTCAGTTCTGCATCTGCAATTCAACATACAATGCATCTGCTTCTATAATCTTCCTAAGAAAACATATTCTAAGTTGGGAATCTGTTTTCGGTAAAAGTCATACTAAACGTAACAGGAAATTGGTCTTTGCTGTATATTTCCCATTGGCAGCATTTAAATACACAGGTTAAAAAACATAAAACCAGCAGCTTTTGAACAAAGTGTGCAAATGAAGGTTGTTCAACCTCTCCTGAAAGATTTAACTTGACAGCTAGAAACCGGCATCTAAAAATGGCCATTTAGACGCGTTTACATGCTGCATTTAGTTGCGTTTAGCCGCGTTTGCGCTCAGAAGCGTTTGAAAAAAAAAAAAATTTTATTTTTTCAAAATAGCCAAAAAACGAAACGCTGCTAAACGCGAGTTGCCGCGTTTAGCATTTGAAATGCCTCTAAACATAGCTTTTGAATGCACTTTTTTGGGTTCCAAAAAAAGCCTCTAAACTCAACTGCCTAGAAACGACTATAAATGACCCTGTGTACATGTACTGATAACAGAGGAGGGTTCAGGAGCAGTTGAAAAAAATTCCCAACTGCTCCTAAATGTCCGTTTACCAGCAGCAGTGTACATGAGGTCTTATAATGCTCTATCTGCTGACCATTTGGTAGATATAGTCTGACAGCATACACATACACAAAGGGGCCTTTTTTTATAATATCAGGATCTGCTTGATAACGTCATATTTTACCTTCTCCATTTTTTGTGGATTTTTGGCTGGAGAGTGCAAAATCAGACTCACTTCTGCATAGAAACCAAATCAGCTTCCATGTTTTTTTGCCAATGCTTAAAGGGTTTGTTAACCCACATGTGCAAATCACTGCCAGCCCCTCCATTATAGGCAGGCATAGCACACTGTAAGTCTTTTATAAAAAAACGAGCGATGTAAATACAGATTTGGGGCGATCTTCAGGCCAGTCACATGACTCGTGGCCGCTGTACAGCTCCGGTGGATGGCTTCTGCAGGAGGGGCAAAGATCTCCCTCTGACGTCAGCCGGGGGGATCACATGGATACAATGTATCATTTTCTCCATTTGAGGTGAAAAAAAAAAAAAAAAACAGGGGTTAAGTGTGTCCTAGGGAGTGATTCTACCTGTGGGAAGGATGGGCTTCCAGTCACATGACAGCGATCACTGCTCCCGATGACAGGTAGCAGTGATCTCTGTCATGACACAAGGCAGAACGGGGAAATGCCTTGTTTACATAGGCACTTCCCTGTTCTGCAGCTCCGTGACGCGATCGCCGGGAGACCGGCAGACACCGAGTCCACCAGTCCCACGGGCAGGGTCACACTGTACGTGGCAGGCGTGCGCGTGCCTGCTATGCCCACCTATTAAAGCGGACGTACAGGTACGCCCATTTGAACACCGCTGCCATTTTGTGTTGTGCCACAGGTTGGACACCCTTGGCTTAATGTTTCAGTTTTAGTGCCAAATTTTAAAAGTTTACACTGAAGTAAATGCAATTCCAATAAAGTCCCGGTCTTTTAGATTAACAGTCAGATTTAGGGACACTTGATCTGTAGCTTACTACATGCATTACACTAAATGCCAAGGTGAGTGCCCATGCAGGATACAGAGCTCAGAGCAACTTTAGGTACAACTAAAGTTTACGGAGGTTGCACTGATCGGATACACCGATTCTATTTGGGGTATTAAAAGTCAGTAAAAAGTAGAGAGGGAGTAATTTCTGCACGAAGGAGATGTCTATACCTTAGGATACCAGAACAAAACTGAGGATTAATGGAGGAGATTAAGGTTATAGGGAAGGTGCCCAGTGGGTTTGTCCTCAAAAGCTTGCTAGCATCCAATTGCCTGAAGGTGTGGGCCTATAACTCAGGGAAGGGTAATAGCTTTGTGTATGATTAAGATAAAATGTTTTTAATAGAAATGCATTTTAGCTTCATTAAAATTCACAACAAACTGTATTCGTGTCCTCAGAATAGGATGAGGAAAGGGAAAAATAATCAAACATTCAACATCAATGTGTCACCATTTTGCATGCCAAAAAACAACAGACTCCCCATCGGCTGCTAAATTATAGTTGAGAAAGCAGTCAACAGAAATTACTATTTAACAAGCACTGATCAGGAGTGTGAGGGTACTGGAAACAGTCCAAGAATGTTATCCCTTCTATAAATCTAACTTACAGGGACTACAGAGTAATATACACAATCTGCCAAGTTGCATTCATTAGTTCCTCTCTAGTTATCTGTAACAATAGGTAATATATTCGCTTAGCAGACCAGTTATACATTTACAGTTTAGGATCTCTACTTAAAAAGTGAAAGGAAAGAAATCCAGTCTGAACTTTGTGTATCCAAGTGAATTATAAATTGTTTTTTTCAGGCATTCATTTGTTGGTAAATGGTAATGGATAACTCCTGATTTTTTTAATCAAAGGCCCAAAATAGTAAAAAAAAAAAAAAAAAAAAAAACACACAAGGTTTACCCATTACCATGACCCATAAAAAATAAATAAATAAAAAATACCCTATAGTAAATTCTCCAACTCTTGACATTTACAGAGATACAACATATGTGTACACAATTTTATCTTTATTTTCAACAGCCTTTTTTTCTTCAGACTTCTCCAGCAAGAAGACAAATAGAATGCATATTTTTCTCACAGAGGAGAAATAGCACAGGGAAGATAAAACCTGGGCTCACCATAACTGGCTAATACAATGATCACATGAGCGATACTCTCAGCTCCAGATTGCTAGTACAAGACCCATGCTGGAGGAATGCAATGAAGCGTGTCCCATATATGTGGCACCATGTAGGAAAGCTCAGTACCATGATGCTGCATATAAGTGTGATGCCATCACGAATAAGGGTGAAAAAATGACTACTTCCCACAATCCAGCTTCCAGGAGGCGTTGGTGACTTCACTGCGAGATACCACTGCCACATGCGGAGAGCTGAACGCTCAAAATTCTATGGAAATGCTCTCCTGCCCATTGCAGGCTCCCAGGTTTGCCAGAAGGTAGTGTTCTGATGCAGTGATGTCACCTATGCCTCCCAGAAGACAAAAAAGTTTTTTTTACTACAAATTTTTTTACTGGCTTTTTCAAGTCATTTGTATTGGAGGTCTGTTAGAAGGTCTGCTTTCATGATCAGTCCACTTTATGGAGGCCCATAGGAAAGAACAGTGATGCATTTTTAAGTGCAGTAACAAGTAATATATCATGGGTTTTACCGCATGGTGAAGATAAACAGTTTTTTGTTTCATGGCTTTAATGCAAACATGAAAAAAAAAACAACACACAAAAAGCACTTATTCACAAAAATTAAACAATACTCATCAATGCATGTGAATGCACAGACACTTAACTTTAGAAAACATGCATTACATGAACATTTTGGGTTTTAGGCATACTCTGGGTTAGTAAATGGCAAGCATTTCTATTATATATTTAAGAGTCCAGAGTTATATGGATACAGTGCATTAATAAAAAAGACCAAAAAGAAATGTCATTTTGCAGCAAATGATTTAATCAAGAAAGCGGCCTTATAATTCGGGAGGTGTTTACCCCCTCCCCATTTCTGGTACATAGTGTACTTTATAGAGCACAGTGCTGTGCACACACAAGGCAGCCTCTTCTGCTTTCATTTAAAAGTTCACAGGGGGAGAAACCTTCTGGCAGACAGCCCTTTCCAGCACTGTTATGATAAACTGTTAAGCAGGACGGCCTTACAGCTCACATAAGCCTGGCTGTGTACAACTCTGTCATGATGAATAAAGGCAGACATTCAAGACCAGTGGTGGAATCCTCACAATTAAGGACTAGTAAAAAAACACTATCATTTCTAACACTGTGGTGTGATTTTGTGAAGGTAGCATTGGCATGATAAAATCTATTGTAACAATCCAGAGAAATTTTTCCAAACAACATATACTGTATTTGTCATGTTACTTATAGTAGCTTGATTTGTTTTTAATTTTTCCCTTTTGTTTAAGGTGATTGTAGCCGTATTAGTGCACTTGCGTTTCTGTCCCTTTTGTTTAAAGAGGAAGTAAAGTTCCACACATTACTTTTACCCATAGGTAAGCCTATAATAAGGCTTACCTATAGGTAGTGTAAATACCTCCTAAACGGGCACCGTTTAGACGATATTTACCTTACATGCAGCCAGTGACATCACTAGCGCATGCGCTCTGAAGGAACGACCAGCCGTGCCTTCCGAGCCCCGTGCCCTAATCGATGGCTCCCGTGTGCATAAGCGGGAGTGACGCCGGAGTCCGCAAACCCAGAAAGAGAGGCAAGAGAGGTGAAGATGGGAGCCCGCTGCAGCTCTGAGATCTCGGGACAGAAGGGCTCCGTTTCAAGGTAAGTTTAATATAATGTGCTAGTATGTGATGCATAACAGCACATTATGCCTTTACCTTGCAGGGTGTAAAAAAAAAAAAAAGTCCAGCAGTTTATGACTACTTTAAAGTTATTGTAAAGGGAAATAAAATAATATTAAAAAATCCAACAACAAACATGCTATACTTATCTGCTCTGCGCAATGGTTTTGCACAGAGCAGCCCTGATCCCCCTTTGCTATGGTCCCTCCCAGTGCTCTTGGCTCCTCCCCCCTGCTGAGTGCACCAATAGCAAGCTTGTAATGAGGGCACTAAAGCAGGCTGTCTCCCGAGCTGCACTGTGTGGTGGTGCTGGGGAGTGGAGGGATGAGGGGCAGGCATGGGAGGCTAGCTGTACACAGATTTGTTTTTACCTTACTGCATAAGATGCATAACAATCACTTGTGAACCACTAAGTGAACAGTACAAACAATTTGAGCCTGTGCTATCTGAACACTTTGGAATATAAGAACAACAAAAAAGAAACCCTGTGCTCTGTAATAAACGCTAAAACAATGCAAGCAAAGCTATGCTCTGTAACTAGCTTTCATTGATTTCCCAACAAAACTGAAATACATGCATAACAACGTGAAGGAATGGGTGTCAACATTTAATAATTTATATTGGAGAACTCTTGACAAAAGATGCGTGATGGTTTTTGGACAAAGGGCATTTTTATATTACAAAGATAGTATTAGTCTGGGCATACTCTACATGGATCAAAATTCAGCCTGTTCAGCAGGGACAGGACAAACTTTGATCCATGTATGGGCATCTAATCAACTTGCGTACAACCAGCCTGTTGGGTTTTTCCCGAATGATCAGTGCCACTGGCTATACCTGGCAACACTGATCATTGAATACTGAAAGCGGTGAAGGCTATCTGCTGGTAGCACATAATAGGGCTACGGGAGTGATTCCCCCATCCACCTCGAATTTATTTATAGATTGGGGGGAATTTATAGATTGGGGGGGGGGGGATCAGCACAACCTGAAAAAAAAAGTCTGCCTTACAAAAAAAAACAAACTGAAAGTAAAAAAGTAGTTAAGCATAGAAAACAGCAGATATTCGTACAGTTAGGTTAAAGTGCATGTTTATTCAGCTGTGTTGTCTGGTTTGTAATAGAAAGGTTTAACTTTACTTTATGGCCTTGTTTACACAATATCTTCAGATCTTTATAGCAGCACATTTCCATGTTTGTGCTATTGTCTAGGCCAGGGGTCTCCAAACTTTTCACTTCGAGGGCCACATAGTATAATTTTACACATACTCGGGGGCCAAAAAAAAATCATTTATAAATAAATCTGCAGCAGTGGAATAGAATAAAATTTGTCTGGCTGTATGGTGCACCTGAGTCCTCTTCCCATACCTAAATGCCATAGCCTCATGCCTTACATCTGTCTTCCCATCAGTCTCCCTGCACATTTGTGTCCCCATTAGCGTTCCTCTGCAAACTGATGTCCCCATAATAGTCACCCCACAAGCTTGTGCCCCCATCACCCATCAGAGTCTCTCCACAAAATTGTGCCCCCCCTCAGTCCCCACACACTTTTTTGTAACCCTCAGAGCCATCATCCTCCCCCACAACTGTGTCACCATCACAGCTATCACCCCCCCCCCCCCCGGAGCTGTGTCCCCATCACCCTTCACAACTGTGTCAACATCACAGCTATCACCCCCCCCCTGCAGCTGTGTCCCCATCACAGCCATCACCCCCTCCCCCATAACTGTTCCCCCAACACAGCCATCACCCCTCCACACAGGACGGTGTCTACATCAGAAGCAATCCCTTCCTGTCTGCACATTTGTTTCCTCCCCAACACAGTCTCTCTGCTGTACAGTGTGCAGACCTTCTGCACCTCCTAGCTCCCACCCCACTGTATGCAAATATAAAGCTTAAAGACACCAATGGTAACATTGAGGCGGGAGCAAGGAGGTGCAGCCTATCGTAGCAAGTAACACATTGTGGAGGCTCCGGGAGTGGTTGTGGGACCTGCGCTGCATATTGCCGGGTGGAGTATGCACTGCAGCTTGTACAACCCGATAGGGAGACCGTCCCTTCAGTGAGTGTGAGGACTCCAGCTGCGGGCCGATAAAAACATCCTAGTGGGCCGGATGTGTCCCGCGGGCCATGGTTTGGAGACCCGTGGTCTAGGCGTTCACACATTGCCTCTCTTTCAATCTAACAAAGAACAGCTCAAACTTTTTTTTCATTTTGATTTGCGTAGAGGAAGGTAAACCACTTGCAGTTTTTTTGTTTGCAATGATTGTCTCATTAGGGCGATTACCCTTCAATTCCTGTCCCATAAACTCAACAGGAAATGAGGATAGGACGTAGATAGCAATAAAAACCTGACAGTCGGCCTACTCCCTCTATCCAAATCTACAAAAAGTGTTGCCTTCAGTTATACTTTAAGCTTTATTACCTAAAAATTTACATATATGCTCATCTCATGAACTAGAAGCCGGCACAAAAACATTATCAGCATTTTTTTGAGCTTATAAAAAACCATTAGTGTGCATGGAGCCTAAAGAGGTTTTTAAAATGATACAAAAAAGTAGTGGCTACAGATTATTTAGACTATGTGATCTGTCACAATGCTGAAAACAAATTAAAGGAGAAGTATGGCCGACGCTCTTTTGGTCCTACTTCTCCTGGGGATCACAGGTGTGCACTTAGTTCTGCACTCCTGGGGCCCATATTCAGCCGACAGCAGGATAAAGTCCACTGTCAGCTGAAGCCACTCAGCCAGTCCAGGCTCTGGAGAGATCCCGAGTTTGATATCAGGATTCACCCAGATGCCACCGACTGTGCTCACGGAAGACCGAGAACTGAGTGATTAGTGGTCAGGTGGGTTCTTGTAAAAGACAAATAAAATGTTTTTTGTTTGTTTGTTTTTTTTATAGATTTTCATTGCGTTGATGTGCATTTATATGCATTGCGTTAAAATACATACAAGAAGCGTTTTAAACGCTCTGCTCATGACACCAGTTGGGGTGTGAACAGGACATATGTGTTCTTGCGGTAATCTGCAATCTTCCAGTGCAGTAAAATGCAGGTCACTGCAAGTATGAGTGAACAGGACCGTAGTTAGCCAATATAATCTCTAATTAACTCCCTTTTTAGTTATTTTTAGCCATTTGTTTTACCAATAATAGTTTAACTTTTTTTTGGTTTTTATGGCGATACATTAAAAAATACAACTTTTTAAAAAGGTACATAGTTAATACCTGCAATTTATATATATTGGACCTAGTTTATTTTAAAGTGGAGTTCCACCCAAAAATGGAACTTCCACTTTTTGGAATATCCCCCCCCCTCCGGTGTCACATTTGGCACCTTTCAGGGGGGAGGAGGGAGCAGATACCTGTCTAATACAGGTATTTGCTCCCACTTCCTGGCATAGATCACCGCGGAGCTTGCGGTGACCTATGCCACTTCCGGCACCTACGCTCTCCTCCACCGTTGTATTCTGTGAGAAACAGAACACAGCAGGGACCCAAGGGGACGCGCAGCGCGACTCACGCATGCGCAGTAGGGAACCAGGAAGTGAAGCTGCACGGCTTCACTTCCTTATTTCCTCACCGAGGATGGCGGCGGCAGCAGCCGAGAGCCGAAGGACGGATTGGCTTCGGCTGCCGACACCGCGGGCTCCCTGGACAGGTAAGTGTCCATATATTAAAAGTCAGCAGCTGCAGTATTTGTAGCTGCTGGCTTTTAATATTTTTTTTCAGCAAACCTCCGCTTTAATTAGTTTTATTTTTATATATAGGATCTAACATGAAACCTAGTGATTGGAAAGCTGGAAAAAAAATGAAAATTTTGAGGAGAAACTGATTTTTTTTCAAAACAGTTTGTTTTTTCCTGGAAAAATTGGAAGAAAAAAAAAATAAAACGAATTGTGGGATATGTTCTTTTACAATGATAAATAATACATCTATGACATGATATTAAAACTTATCGAAGACCTTAATGAATGATTTCTGAGACTTTATGTAAAGTCTTAAATTATTGCAAGTTCTCTCAGCTGAAGACAAGCAAATTCTGCAATACAATTCAAGTAACACTGTACTTCTCAACGCAGTTCTCAAAAAAAGGGAAATATACATTTCTGCTACAAGGGACACTGCATTGGAAAAGCTTCAGTTTAGTTTACTTGTGGGCTCCATCTTGTACCTCCTACAGTTGGACGATTGTTGGGATACAGTGAGTAGATGATAGTTTCTGTCCTCTCAGGCCTTAATTGACAAGTAAGAGGGTAAATTTGTCTGACAAATTTGTCTATTTTAGTTAATCTTTAAATGATTCTTATCAATGTTCTCCACCATCACAGCACTGTGTTTACTAATAGTCTGGTCAGTAAATTGTTTTTTCTTTTCTTCCTCTCAGTAAAATAGTGAGACCAACATCTAGGAGTTTGAAAACATTTCCACAGTGCAATTCTGCTTCTTTCTGCTGAGAGGAAAGCTACAATTTGCAAATATTGAGAAAAGAAGATGACAAAATACATTCTTGCATGCTGAAGGTGCTCTAAAGACACTAAAAATTGTTTATGGAATGAAATGATGAGGACTAGAATGAAAGTGCGAGTAACTTTTCCCTCCAGAGTTCTTATTCCAGAAACACTCTTTCTGCTGCTTCTGGATCATTACAAAGTGTTTCTTCACCAGCAGCATCTTCAAGTAAGGAAGTGTTACAAACCACGGCCTCCCAAAAATACACAATCACTTCATTTATAGATAAAATGACACCTGGAAATCAGTAGAACATTCATCAACCTCGTGCAAAAGCAATATATGCTTCTGGATCAGCAATGTCAGTAACTGAGAATGCACATTGGCAGGAAGTTTTTTTCTTACTGCGAGGGGAGGGGGTTACCTGTTCTCATGTACAGTTTAAATTTTCTTACCATATACTAATTTTGTTATTCTATTTGTAATAAAAAAATACAATTTAAAAAAGCAAGTTTAGTTTATTTACTGAAAAAACTGCACTTTTATTTTAGGCATAATACTTTTATATACACTGCATTTCACCTTCCCAGGGTAACAAAATGACTTTCAATTAGAAAAACTACTCCACACTGATTTCTAATTCTTTTAAATTTTTTCAAACATTTCCATTTTTTCCAGAAAAAAAAAACAACAGGGAAAAAAACTTTTTTTTCATGGCTTCAAAATTTCTAAAAATTTGACATCTCTAGTCAAACCAGAAAAAAAGTGTATTGTTGGTTATCTTTTGTCTGGGATTGCATAGAAAAGAAAACAATTTTAATCATTACAGTTGAAAAGGTGAAAACAAAATCATACATATGCTCAAAGGTATTTCCAACCTAATAGGCCAATAACCAAAATTAAAAAGAAAAAATTTCTGGTCCTAAAGATGTGGGGGCTGAAGCATGTGACACTACTGAGCGTATAAGAACTGTCACAAGGAAAGTCCACAGCCCTCTGTAAGCTACAACACTGGCAACTCGTAGCTTACACAAGCCTTTCCTTTTCTCTCAGCAACAGAAAAAAATGGTGGAAAAGTTATATATACTCTGGTGGGGCAGGCTGAATTAAATCCAACCTGTTGCATTACCTTGTATGGACAAAGCACAAGGTCCACAGGTTAAACTATAATAGGTTTATATCACATTAAAAATATACATTGGGGTAGTATATTTATTTTAAATCTAGTATTTTTCCCATAAGAGGAGAATGAACATCATTCTCGCTTATGTAGTAAGCATGCTTCATCAGCATGCTCTGCAACCTCAGGGAAAGTTTTTAAAACTGAAAATTTCACCAAGCAACGAGAGGAGTCGACGTTAACAGGAACCCATACTTTTACAGCCTTATTAAGTGCATCAATAATGAAATGCATATTCATAGGAGTTGGATGAGATTAAAATAATAGAGTACTACAACGTACTTACATCATCAGCCATAACATTATGAACACCGACAGGTAAAGTGAATAACATGGATTATCTCTTGACAATGGCATCTGAAATATCTGATACATTAGGCAGCAAGTAAACATGTTGTTCCTGAAGTTGATGTGTTGAAAGCAGAAAAATTTGAGAGGCTTTAAGAAGGGTCAAATTGTAATGGCTAGACAATTTGGTCACAGCAACTTCAAAAAACTACAGCTCTTGTGGGAGGTTCCCAGTTTGCAGTGGTCAGAATCTACCAAATGCGGTCCAAGGAAAAAAGACTAACGAAACTGCAACAGGGTCATGGTTGGCCAAAGCCTCACTGATGCATGTGGGGAAAAAAGCCTGGTCCGTGAAGTTCGATCCAGTAGAAGTGCTGCTATAGCTCAAATTGCTAAAAAATGTATTGCTGGATCTGATAGAAACATGTCAGTACACACAGTGCATTGCAGTTTATTGTCATAGCTGCAGACAGATTAGGGTGTCCACGCTGACCTGTGTTCACAGTCAAAATCGCCTACAATGAGCATCAGAACTGGACCACAGAGCAATAGAAGAGGTCTTTCAGGTGTTGATTTGGCCGATTCATGGAGGCTCCAGCTCACAAATTATAGGGCTTAAAGGATCTGCTACCGATGGCTTGTTTCCAGATACTACAGCATACAGTACCTTCAGAGGTCTCATGGAGTCCAAGCCTTGATGGGTAAAAGGCTGTTTTGGTGGCAAAAGTGGGACCTACTCAATATTAGGTAGGTGGTCATAATATTTTGGCTGATCAGTGTAAGCATGCATGTTTCATAACTGCTACTAGTTCAGTGCTTTGAACTTAATCAAAGGGTAGATTAGAAACAAGTGCATTTCACTGATGATCATTTTTATGACATGAATTGGATAAAATGTCATGGCTAATACAAAAGCTAAGAAAGATGATCATGAAAACACTCACCGGAACTTCAATAGTTTCCTGTGCATCATCCAACATTTGCACTTTAAAGGGAAAGGACTTGCCCTGTGGTGAAAGAGGAGGCTTGGTTCCATGTTCCAAAGTGCTGATCCCAGCACTCTCCGGAGCACCTAATCGAGAGGCTGCAGTCTGTTGTTGTTCTATCTCCCCCATAATTTAGTAGTCCACAACGATCTCCTTTACCACTGCAAAGAAAACAAACCAATGTTAAATGGTAACTAAACTGCTGCTGTCATGAGTTGATATTAAAAACATTAAAAAAAAAATTATATTAACTTGTAAGGAGAAGATATTTTTGTAGTTTATCACCACTTTAAGGTAAAAATAAATAATAAAACACCTTCGGCCTTTAGAACCACTGTGGAGTTACTCAAGCACTTTTGCATTAAAAAAAAAAACGCCTGAAAAGCTCAAGAAAAAATGCTTCCCTTTCAATCAATGAACCCTCCTTCCCATTGAAATAAATAAGAATCGCCTCAAAAACGCCCCCCATTAAGCCTTTTTGGGGCAGTTTTGTGTGGCATGTCCTTTAAAAACCACAAACGCTGCAAAGGCACTCCATTTACGCATAAGCATGCATAGACATACTGGCCATTTTGAAACAAACCAGTGTGAAAGTGCCCTAAAGCACAGCAAAACTTGCTTCAGCAAAGAAATAGTGTCCTACATACACAGACTCCTGTCTCCAAATGCAGGATGACTGCAGATAATTACCACAGCAGAATTGGCATCTCCATCGGGGGGGGGGCATAGGGTGACAAGATCTTAAATAATTCTACTGTAACTGCAACTAACCAAGAGTGACAAAAACAAAAAACAACAACATTATTTTACTACCAACCATAAGCATTCAGCTCAATATTTATTGATTCATTGATTTTCAAGGAATGCATCAAATTGAAATCTTTTATTACATAACTGCTGGAAAAAATTCTTCTTAAAGCTTTAAGAACAGAATTAGACTCAGTTAACACTGCTGTGACACATGACCAAGTCACATGACATGTCAAATTCAATATTTCCCTATGAGAGCTGTCTTAACTAATACTACACAAGTCGCTCCAACTTTAGAAAGGGTTCCTGCACTACTCTTGTTCGACTTGGCTGTGATTTCAGCCCTTGTACAGGCTCCTGAATAGCATTCAAGTCAGAAGGAAGTCGCAGGGCAAAGTCTCAGGCAAAGTCATACAACTTTGTTGTTGCACAAGTGTGAACTGAGGCTTAAACAGTAGCTCTACTTTTGTTGAGAAAAAAAACATTCCCCTCTGGATGTTCAATGTACATTACAAGGATTTTAACAAAAAACTGTTGCAGATTCCTACCTTTTGTTATTCTGAAGAAATCCCTGTGTTTTTGTCTGTGGTAAGTGAATCTAATGGGAGTGGTTTCATAATTATCAGTCAGCTGCTGCACTTGTAGGGCTCTAATGAGGAAAATTGCAGGGTCTGCATCCCTTTAGAGGTGATTTCCTATTAGGAGAATCTCATCAAAAATGACATTTAAGTTGCAGGGATGCCTGATATTTTAGTGTAGACTTCTGGGAAAATCAGTGAGCCAATCACACAAGCAGGAAATTATGTTTCTGGGGGGCATTCTGTACACATTGTGTACAGAACACCTCCAGTTAGCCACATTGCATTGCATTTTACCACAAAATTACAAAGCTGCAGATTGAAAAGGAAAAGGTAATTTTTAATAACATTCAATTATATATGACTTGAGTCTAAAAATTGTATACGCTATATTTCTTTTTTCTTCTTTATTTTTTATTTTTTTCCCCACAAAAGTGGAGTTACCCTTTAAGCAATATGATTTTTTTCAAGTTAATACAATTTATATTATGTTACATTATTGGGCAATAAAACATTTTTACATTTAACTTGAAATCTATTCGTCATTCCTGTTTCAGTGTTGTGCAGCAGAACAGAAAAAGGAAAGACTACAAAGACAAAGAAGGCGCCTGCATAAAGAAAAAACTAGGTGTACATGTGGGCTCCAGATGTGAGCTCACACTCCTAATTCAGGATATTAAAACAAGCTAGTAAACAATTACATACATGCATGGAGTACCTAGTTATGAAATATGAGAAGGCAAGCCGCTCAGCTTCCATACCACATTTTGAAACATTTCAGAAACATTCCCAACAACGTGGACATTTTCTTAGCTAGCCCCATGTATCAGTCTCAGATGGTAAAATAAGGACTCTTGCACTAAATTTTAGGGATATCCAGTGACAATCACCTTCATGCCACCAATCAATTTCACCAAGCTTTTCAGATTACCCTGCCTAAAATCACATATTTTATGTACATTATTAATTGATGACTGCAAAATTAGAGCAAAAAGGAGACACAGGTTTTCAAATTTACCGTTTTTTTTAAGTTTATATCTTTTATTTCCCACTATATGTTTTAAAAACAATTAGAAACCATCATTGGGGGGGCGTGGCCTGGACGTGCATGTGAGAGGTCGCACTACACTGAGCTCCCACTATTGATCCTCCGGTGATCCTGATCCCGCACCACACCAGAGCCGACATTTGTTCCAGAGACGCAGCCCTACTTGAAAAACGGCCACAGAGGATAATTCGGCACATTCTGGAGCTCATGATAACCAGCAAAGGCGACAAAAACGCCGCAGCAGCGGCAGCCATGGAGGCCCAAGATGGCGCCGGCTCCCCTCTCCCTCAGAGAACGGAAGTACAGGAGTCGGGCGGTAAGTCGCTTAAAGCCCAGAAGCAGCAGGGGAAGGAGCAGCCCAGAGACATGTTGTATTACACTCAAAAGCTGCAGGGCCCTGGCTGCTCCTCTCCCCCCTCACAACAAACACCTGCACATGGGTCCCTCAGGCAAAATGGCGCCTCTGTGTTAGATGACACACTCCCCTTAGAGAGCTCTCCTGTTCCTACCCCGGACCTGTTTGATGAACTGAGACAGGACCTCCAGAAGATAAGAGAGAGGACCACGGCTGTGGAGGGTAGGATTAGTGAGATGGAGGATTTGCTGCCCCCCCCCCACCACCAGAGATGCCAGAGCTGCACTACAACAATCAGCACAGGCGAACGCCAAAACTGACGACATTGAGAACCGTCTGAGACTTAACAAGGTCCGAATTGTGGGTCTCCCTGGGAGGGTGGAAGGCAGGGACCCCATGGCCTTTACAGAAACATGGCGCCAAGAAATATTTGGCAAAGAGGCATTTACCACACTGTTCGCGGTGGAAAGGGCACACCGCACACCTCCTAGACCCACCAAGATCCATGCTTGCCAGGCTCTTAAATTACAAAGATAGAGAGATTATACTTCGACTGGCCAGGGAAAGGGGTGCAGTGCACTATAACGGAACCAAAATATCATTCTACCCCGACTTCCCGGCTGAAGTGCAGCGGAAAAGGGCCAAGTTTGCTGAGGTGAAGAAGCGTCTACAGAGACTCCAAGTCACATATGCAATGCAATCCAAGCTTCGTATCACGGCCAGAGGTCAGGCCACCTTTTTTGACACAGCCGCAGATGCAGCAGACTGGCTTGACCGCAATGAACAGGATCTGAGGAGACGCAGGGACGCAGACATAGGAGATTGATGTCCGGTATTCCACGCTACTGAGTCGGTATGTTACTTGTAGACATGTTTGGTCTAACATCTACAGAGCGGGACTTTGCACACTTTTTCATAACTAGTGTTTGACAGGGGTTCTGAAGGTAGAAACTTCACCACGCTGGAACCCGAGATACTGTGGGGGAGTCGCTCCCGCAGAGACTCTTGTAGTTACATTGAGTCCCAGTTGAAGGGACGAGTTAATTGGTGCCCAGTTGGCACAAGTTCCCTGGCAGACTTTGGGAGTGAGGCTTGCGAGAGGCGACTTGCCCTTGCCCCACGCGGGATTGTTGCTCGCACCCGACGGATCTGTTCAGGACAGTTCGTACCATTCTTAACATTCACAATGATACGATATGCACCAAGTTTGCTATTTTTGCCTGCCCACCAACGAAACGAGTTGCCCTTCCTGCTCCTGTTGGCCCACCCTTTGACTGCACTATGCCCCCGGGACGATCTTGCTGCCCTCTTTTCGGTAGCCCAGCATAGGGCGCTTTGGCACGTGGACACCAGATGCGGTGATTTTACCCACCTTCCATGGCGGCTACTACTCCGATTGTGACTTGGAATGTCCGTGGGGTCCATGACCCTTTGAAACGTACTATGATCAATACCCATTTGAAAAAATTCCAACCGGCTATAGTGGGCCTCCAGGAGACCCACCTCTCGAAGGATACAGTGGGTTCCCTGCGGTTTTCTTGGGTGGGCAAGGCGTACCATTCCACTCACACTACATATTCGCGTGGTGTGAGTGTTCTGGTGCATAAATCCTTGGCCTACCAGGAAATGGATGCAGCTGTGGATTCACTCTGGAGATATGTTTTTCTGTATTGCAAGGTGTTTACTGTGACGGTGATATTGGCATGTATATACCTCCTCCTTTCTCTAGAGAAATTTTACAGCTTCTCCTGTCATACCTGGTCGACAAACATGACGCTCCCGTTATGATTATGGGGGATTTCAATGGCTGCCTGGGTCCCAGAATGGATAGGCATCCTCCAGCTTTACCTCCATTGGGGGGCAGAGGCACTGTCTTAAGTCGGCTACTCCAGGAGGTGGGATGGATAGATGTGTGGCGAGCCAGGCACCCAGCAGTTAAACAATTTTCCTGCTTCGCTAAAATGCATGGGTCACTGTCTTGCATTGACCTTTGCATAGGATCCCCACAACTGTTACACATGGTCCCAGTGGTGGAGTACTTCCCTAGGGGGGGGGTCTCTGACCACTTACCGCTGACTGCTCACCTGATCCCCCATCCGGTTTCCTCCTTGCCCAGTTCACCGTGGGAGCTGAACGCCTTCTGGCTAAAACTTTTACCCTCACATGAGCATGTGGTGTAACAGATAGAACAATACTTTTATGTTAACAGGTTGTGTACTGATCCTGAGATGGGATGCATTTAAGGCTTGTCTGAGAGTCATCTTTATAGCTGAAATTACTGCTGTGAAATGCAACTTGTCGGCTTTGTTGGAACAGGTAGAAGACCAGGTGGGAAAACTGGAGCTTGCATTTGTGACCGACACGTCTGATTCCGCGAGGGAGGCATGGATCTTGGGACAGGACTCCCTGGACCGGTTGAGAACCTCCGCCGCGGAACGGAAAAGGTTTTTCACTAAACAAGCCTTTTATGAAGAAGGGGAAAAAATGGCTGAATGCTAGCTAGAATTGCCAGATCTCAGCAGTCGTCTCCTGTTATAGGAGCTATTCGTAGCCCTCAGGGATGGCTGGTGAACGACCCTGAGCAAATCATAGCAGAACTAGCAGCTTTTTGCACTGACTTATATAAACCTTGTGATGATTACACTGATGAGGAACTACAAGGCTATATGGACACTGTGGCGCTTCTATCTCTGACTCGCCAGGAGTGTGTGGAGATGGAAGCCCCGCTCACTCTTGACGAACTAAAGGAGGCGGCTGCCTCCTTCCCTACATGCAAGGCCCCAGGGGAGAATGGGATCCCTATAGAGGTGTACACCCAGTATGGTGAAGTAATTTTGCCTAAACTACTTGAAGCATTTAACTCATCCTTTAAAACAGGAAGACTGCCCACAACCATGATGAGGGCCAACATTATACTGTTACTTAAAGCAGGTAAAGACCCCTTAGACCCTAGTTCCTATAGGCCTATCTCGTTGTTGCAACGCTACGTTAAAATACTAGCTAAAGTGCTGGCCATGAGAGTTAACAAAATAATTCTGTCTATCATTCACTCAGACCAGGCGGGCTTTATGCCAAAAAGCTCTACGGCAACCAACCTTAGAAGGTTATACTTGAATATGCAGACCCCAGCTGACTCGGCAGGCCCCAGGGCACTATTGTCTCTTGACACCAATAAGGCATTTGACAGTGTTGGCTGGCGGTATTTATGGGCTGTGCTGACTAGGTTTAGGTTCGGGCCCAGGTTTCTTAAGTGGGTGAGATTGTTATATAATACACCGCAGGCGGCCATACGCATGTCAGATAGGATGTCACACGCTTTCGCACTGGGTAGGGGGACCAGGCAGGGGTGCCCCCTGCTCTTTGCTATGGCTATTGAGCCCCTTGCGTCTCAGGTGCGAAATTGTCCAGAGATCAAGGGCTTCCAGTTCGGCGAGCTGCATGAGAAAATCATGCTTTACACTGATGACATGCTCCTTTTTCTGGCAGACGTAGATGACTCTTTGGTTCAGGTCATATCCCTTATTACAAAATTCGGACGTTTTTCAGGCTGTACTATCAATTGGTCCAAATCTGGCAATAATGTTTCTAGATGAGATTCCTGGGCCAGATATGGGGCCCTCGTGCCCGGTTCCTATGGTGTCTTCCTTTAAAACACCTAGGTATTAATATCTCCCCCATAGTAACTGACTTCTGCAAGCTGAACATCTATCCCCTTTTGACCCGGTTTAGAGATAAAATACACATATGGAACAAACTCAAAACGTCCCTGGCAGGCAAAACAAACCTTATCAAGATGATTCTAATGCCACAGCTTTTAGATTTACTTCACAACACACCGGTAGTTCTTACCCTGAAAATTTTCAAAGTGGTAAATTCTCTTTTCAGACTATTACTTTGGCACACTAAACCCCCCAGGATCAAACTGGAACAGCTGCAATACCCGAGGGAGGGGGAAGGTCTTGCCCTACCCAGCCCTTGGATATACTATCTAGCTGCACAGTTACAGCACCTGATAGGAGCCATGACACCCTTGCCTGTACGTTCATCGGCTGGACTCATGTTACTTGGCTCGGGAGCTGATTCGATCCCCGAGGGACTAGAGGCCCAGCAGTTTCACAAACCCAACACGAAAATGCCCACATTTTCACTCCTTCAGAAGGTATTGAATAAAGCTAAACAACTTTAGAATGTGAAGGGGTACAAGGTATATAGCCCACTATGGGGAAACAGCACCTACACTGAGCTAGCCAAGATTCAGCAGGGGCCCAAGTGGCGCCTCCTGGGTATACTTGAGACATGTCTTTCATAATGGGACCCTCCTATCTTTTAGTGACCTGCAATCTAAATACGCAATACCGTCCAACATGCTATTTTACTACCTACAACATGCTGTTGGAGCACAAGGGGACGCAGTGGAGTGGGTTCAGTCTCCCACTCCGATCTTCCACATGCTGCAGGATGCATCAGACACGAAAGGTATAATCTCCCAATGTTACAACATGCTGCTCTCATCCTTCCTAGAGGGGCATCCCATGAAAGCAGTGACACAATGGGAGGCAGACGTGGGGCCTATTGCAGGGGAATTGTGGGAGGAGGCACTGCAGGCGGTTAATACATGTTCCCTAAATGTGTCACAGAAGGTGCCCCAACTGTATATATTACTAAGAGTGCATTACACTCCAGTGAAGCTTTACAAAATGGGCAGGGCATCAGACCCAATGTGTAATAGATGTAAAACGGAGCCTGGAGATCTGATTCACCTCCTCTGGCGTTGCCCCAAACTTCACAGATTTTGGACGGGGGTTCTGGGCATGCTTCACCGAGTGTTCCGGTCCAGCGTCCCTTTGGAACCATTGAATTGCCTGCTTAGAGTTTTGGAGGGGGTGATAGCAGAGGAGGGGACAAGAGTGGCGTTTGCCAGAGCACTGTTTCAGGCAAGGAAAACCATACTTATGAACTGGAAATCAGCTATACTGCCCAAGGTAAAAACATGGATACAACACATGGGTAAAACACTCATAATGGAAAGATATATATATCAGCATGCAAAAATAATAAAATATACAGCGCTGTCTAGAAGAAACTTACAGAAAAGACAGGACAACAGTTGCCTGTCTGCTCCGGATAGTAAAATATACCAAAAAATAAATAATAAAAAACGGTCTTGCTGCAGTTTAAAACATGAGATACCAAAATATCACTATATTATATTGCAAATAGTCACAATATAAAATGATTGACCACTAGGGGTCACTCTAATATTTATGGACTCTGAAGGATGTAGGAATAATTATCTCTTGATTTAACCAACCAATTCCTTAGTTTGAGTTGAGGCATTTTTATGAATCCCTTGAGATAAATTCCAATAAGAATAACAGTTATGGCATACATGACATTTTTCCATACTTGGGTATAAATTGCTAGTTGACAGGTAACGTTTCCCTCTTATTACTGGCAACAGCTCTCTTTTAAGATGGCGGTTGTTGCCTCATGGACGCCTGGAGCTCAGGACTGGGCATTCCCTCTTTGTAACTTAGAGCATTTAAGGTGGTGAGTCAGCACGCTGCCCATGCCCCTGGACGACATCACCTTTGAGGAAACGACGTAGGGCGAGCAGCGTGCTGATGCCACCGACACAGTGTGTAGCAGGGGCGTAACTAGAAATAGCAGGGCCCCATAGCAAAATGTTGTATGGGGCCCCCCTGCAAACAGCCCCCCCCCCACAGCTTCCCTAGTGTCAATGCAGCGTGACCTGTGCCCCATACAGCGTGACCTGTGCCCCATACAGCGTGACCTGTGCCCCATACAGCGTGACCTGTGCCCCATACAGCGTGACCTGTGCCCCATACAGCCTGGTCTGCCTGTGCCCCATACAGCCCTACCTATGCAGAGGAAGAGGTAAGCCACCCGGATCAGCAGAGAGCGGGATTGCCCGCTGTAATATCTTTCATTTGAATTTCCTGTCTTCCCAGGGCTCATCGTCACATAGCCCCACCTCATGACGCAACGCCTTTGATGATGTCACATGTCCCGCATTGGATCGGCGTTCTGTCTATCAAAGGCACCGGGCCAAAAAGGTGGAGCTATGTGACGTGAGCCCCGGGAACACTGGAAGTTCTAATGAAAGCTCTTACATCGGGCAATTCAGCTCTCTGCTGATGCGGACAGCTCGCCTCTTCCTTTCCTCTCTCTTCCCCTGGCTCGGAGACTGTGCAGGCAGTGCTCTTATCCTCACTGGGCCCCACTCGGCTGCGGGCCCCATAGCGCCCGCATGGGTCGCTTTGGTGGTAGTTACGCCCCTGGTGTGTAGTCCCGGACGACACGTGCGTACGTTTGAGTGAGCCGGCTGGCTCGGATGTCTTGTCAGATGTTATTTCGCTTTCGTTTTTCATATTTTCTGTAAGTGCAACCATATTATTTCTATTAAAGGAATTTTACAGTTTTACACTATGTGAGTTTCCCTTTTCTCACTGGGTTGATGGCTAAGAGAAACTTTGGAAATCACTGGAGAGGAGGAAAAGTGCCAAACTATCGGTTTACTAAGAGACTGTGGCTGGGTCATAAGCTAAAAAGCGATATTGATCTCCTGATAAGAGATCAGGGCAGCTGGTAAGAGGCTGTGATTTTTTAGGTGGAAGGACTTTTCTATCTCACCTCACTACTTTCTATGGTGCTTTTCAAGTTTGATGTCACTGATATGTGTGAAGAAGAGACTTCTCCTATAATGTGATTTATCACAATACCAGCTTACCTCCTCTTGTCATTCAATAACCTCCTTGTGTATTCCATTTTCTGTGATGTGATTATCTCTTATTATAGTGGTATTTAATACTGTCAAATATATAAATTTTAATTTAGGTAACTGAACCCTACATTTAAGGTATTTGATATATATTGTGAGTGTGACTATTTGCAATATATATCAGCATAGGGGGAACGGCGAGAAATTTGAGAGATTAAGGGATGCATGGCTTGCTACACCTGGTATAAGCCCTATGGAACTGGTACAGATGAGACTGTTGAGATGCATATACATTTTGACACTATGTTGGGAGTCGTCCGGTTGGCTGACTGATTGATTGCAGGAAGACTAAAGGGGTGGGGGGGACGGGGAGCAGGATTGGTACATGTGTTGGAATACATTTAAGGCACCCAGAGGGAAGGGAAAGTGAGCAAAGTGTGTAATGTATATATTTGTTGGTGCAATTAAGACTACTGGATAAACCATTTCAATGTCTGAATGCAATATATTGTGTTTCATTCTTGGCATATACTGTTTGTTTTATGAACAATAAAAACCTTTTGGATTAAAAAAAAAAAAAAAAAAGAAACCATCATCACTGCACTGATCTCAGTCGAATTGCCCTACCTGCACCAGCTGCTGTTGGTGTGAACCAGTCATGACCCACTAAGGTGCATTAATGCAAATGCATTAACATGCATTGTGTGAAGGTGAATGTAAAGCTTTTTTTTGTATTCAAATGATAAACATGGTATGTGCAATGGTTTTGAATACAGCGGCCCCAAACCTCCTATTCTGGGGTCCCCCATTGGCACTTTCAGCTTCTCTTCTCTTACAAGTGCCCCCATAGCAAGTCGCTTGCTATGGAAGTAGTTGTGCAGGCTCACTCCCAAGCCAATCTGTGTGTCCATTGATGCAAACAGCACAGCTCGGCCCCACCCCATCCTCACAGGTTTTGATTAACAGCAGGAGCCAAAGGCTCCTGCTGCCGTCTCTAAGCTTGTGAATAGCGAGAGAAATAGTGTAGCGCTGCTGTTCTTGGGCACAGCGCTGGATTGAGATCGGTCTCAGTAATTTTTTAGAAGGGGCTGGGGGAAGATGAGCAAGAAAGATTTGTTACCTTCATGCAGAAAACCTCCTACTTTTACAACCACTTTAAAACAGCCCATTGAATATAAATGGGCTGCCAATGTACTAAGACAGGTTAACATAAAATGACCCTTTCTTTTAAAAAATACAGCACATCACAATGCAGGAAACATGCATTGCGTTATGTGCTATGAAAGCATACATTGCCACAATGCACAACTGTGAATGGGTGATAAAGGCATATTTATAAAGCAGTGACCATTCACCAAACCTTCACATGCAGGTGAATCAATCATTGAGATTAAAAGCACATGCGGTTGGTTTAGTCAATGTCGCATTCACTGCCTTATTACCCCCATCAGGTTAGTGCCCTTGTAACCCTGATGACTCCTGAAACTGTCACTTTAAGAAAAAGATATATTAAAAGAAAAGAAACAAACATTACCTGACCATAATGAAGAAATCAAATAAAGACAGAATACTACATTATCCCTATAGGAGCACAGAGCTGACAAGAATGGTGTTCCTTTGTTTTGTTTGCTATAGCAGCTCCTACACTTGGCACAGCAGGATGCACTCATGCTTCCATCATAACACACCAGAGAAAAGAAAAAGGAAATAGGGCTTTTATGGAAAACATTAGTTTAATAGTGTCTTTTGGTAATTATATAAATTTTCTTTTTTCTTTTTTTTTTTTTCTTTTTTTACTACTGCCTTGATCAGAGCTTTTATAAATGTACAGTGATAATTATATTTCAACACAGCAACCTCTGAGGACTGTATAAGTCCTCAGATAAGCTCAAAACACTCAAATCATTTCAGAATGTCAAAAATTCCCCAGGAATCGAAAACTGGGTCTCAAGACCAGGTACTTTCATATGCATTATGAGGGTTGTTAGGTTATTGTAAATTATACCGCACTATGACAAAGTGCTGCAAATCAGCTGGATGTAAAGTATAGTAAATGGTTTTAGTGTCAGCAGTACAAAAGCATGTAAATCCAGCCAACTCTATATCTAAGTAGCGGAGAAGCTTACCTAAACCTTTCCAAAACAATGGCTGTAAGGCATGCAAAAGCACCCCAAAGAGAAGGATTCAAACTTTTCAACTATGCTGAGCAGCATAGTCATCCAGAACATGCTGATTATTCCTACCAAAATTGTGTCATTTATTTTAACATTTGAGTTCACTGTAATAAAAAAGCTCTACGATCCACACTTGGTAATTAGTTGTTACAATAATTTCTTCAAGCAGGAAACCCGTTTTTGGATTTTGTTCTACAAAGATTACAGTGCTTTTCCATATATAGCAATACTATTAAAGTCATACATGTGCAAAATAATTAAAGGCCACTTCCATCCTTCTTTATCTGTCCACAGTATATGACACTACTGACCTCACCATACTCGATCGTCTCCATTTTCTGACCACCTTATAGCAGTTTTACTGCTACAGGGCGACAGATGTGCACCGGATCACGTATACCGTATATACTCGAGTATAAGTCGTTCCGAGTATAAGTCGAGGCCCTAATTTACCACAAAAAAATGGGAAAAACTTATTGACCCGAGTATAAGACGAGGGTGAGAAATGCACAGCTACTGTAAGTGGAAAAGAGGGTCAACAATGCCAATTTGCAGCATCACTGTTCCCATTTGCATGCCTCACTGTGCCCATTTGCAGCCATAGGTCCCCTGAACTTCAAACTCGGTAGTTAAGGGTTCCTAGATGCCCCCTAGCTGCAGCCAAAATTTGGGGTCTCTGAACCCAAAGGGTCCAGAACTGACATTGCTGCAGATGGACACAGTTGACCGAATTTGGGGCCCCGTATCTCGGGGCTACTTAGTGCTAAGAATCCCAAATTTGGTGTGCAAACCCAGTGGAATACCATAACATTTCCAAAGCTGGGGTTTCTGGCACCAAGTGGCCCCGAGATACAGGGCCCCAAAAATCAGTTCAGAAAATGTCAAGCAGTTTTCTGCAGCAGAGAATGACATTTTCCGAACCGGTTTTGGGGCCCCATATCTCAGGGCCACTTGGTGCAAGGAACCCCAGCTTTGGATATGTTATGATACCAGTTCCACTGGCTTTACACACTAAATTTGGGGTTCCTAGCACCAAGTGAACCTGAGATATGGGGCCCTAAATTCGGTTCAGAAAATGTCAAGCACTTTTCTGCAGCAGAGAATGACATTTTCCAGACCGATTTTGGGGCCCCGTATCTCGGGGCCACTTAGTGCTAGGAACTTAAGCTTTGGATATGTTATGGTACCAGTTCCACTGGGTTTGCACACCAAATTTGCGGTTCCTAGCACTAAGTGGCCCTGAGATACGGGGCCCCAAAGTCAGTTCGGAAAATGAAATTTTTTGCTGCAGAAAAGTGCTTGACTCCAGTATAAGTCGAGGGGGGCACTTTCAGCACAAAAAAATGTGCTGAAAAATTCGACTTATACTCGAGTATATACGGTATATACACTTGATCCTAGGGGCGTTGCTAGGTCTACAAAAGATCTGGGGCTAGAGCCCATAGCAGCGTAGTAAAGAAAGTCATACGCTTGGGCGGGCATACACATGTATATACAGTAATATACATGCATGTGTATATATATCCCCAGAGAGCCCCCCCTTACATCAGGGTCCCCAGAGCCCCCCCCCCTTACATCAGGGTCCCCAGAGAGCCTCCCCCTTACATCAGAGTCCTCAGAGAGCCTCCCCCTTTCATCAGGGTACCCAGAGGGCCCCCCCCCACTTACATCAGGGTTCCCAGAGAGCCCCCCTTACATTAGGGTCCCCAGAGAGCCTCCCCCTTAAATCTGGGTCCCTAGAGAGCCTCTGCCTTAAAATCAGGGTCCCCAGAGAGCCTCTTCCTTGCATCAGGGTCCCCAGAGAGCCCCCCATTTACATAAGGGTTCCCAGAGAGCCTCCCCTCCCCTTGGGGACCCCAGCAGAGACTCGGGGCTATTGGCCCCAGATTCGAGGCTATAGCCCCAAAAGCCACCCCCTAGCGACGCCCCTGCTTGATTCCACACTTCCGCCTGCAGGGGGTGCGCGCCTCTTCTGCTGTGGTTATTCACAGCAGAAGCCAATCTGCGGGTGCCGGGAATTCGATGTCCGTTGGCACCCGACGAACATCGGGCAGACTCAGAACAGAGCTCTACCTATGTAAACAAAGCAGAGTTTCGTTCTGACGGGGGGAGGGGGGTGGATTTTGTGTTCCTGCTTTGACTTAAATCCATTTCTTCCCCTAGTAAAAGCAGCACACATAGTATACACAAACACTGGCTAGGCACACAGTTAACCCTTTGATTGCCCCTGATGTCAACCCCTTCCCAGCCAGTGTCATTAGTACAGTGGCAGAACAAATTTTTAGCAATGATCACTGTATTAGTGTCAATAGTTCAAAGTGTCAGTTAGTGTCCGATGCAATATCGCAGTCCTGCTATATGTCACTTATCGCCGCCATAACTAGTATTATTATATCCCATAGCGCTCCCGTAAACCAATTACTATATTGCTTATTGTGAGTTTTTTTGTTTTTTTTTTTACCAAAAAGATGTAGCAGAATACATATTGTCCTAAATTTATTAAGAAATTAGATTTTTCTTCTTTTTTTTTTATATTAGATATGTTTTATAGCAGAAAGTAAAAAACATTGTTTTTTGAATTGTCTGTCTTTTTTTGTTTATAGGGCAAAAAATATAAACCACATGATCAAATACCACCAAAACAAAGCTCTATTTGTGGGGGGGAAAATGAAAAATTTTGACTGGGTACAGCGTTCCTTGACAGCACAATTGTCAGTTAAAGTAACTCAGTGCCATATCGCAAAAAAATGGCCTGGTCACGAAGGGGGTAAATCTTCTGGAGATCAAGTGGGTAAGTATCAAAGTTATTTTACGTTTTAGGATCTCCTTTTACCTATCAGGAGACAGAGAGCGCTGACAAGGAGTAAGGAGGGGGTGAGGGGGGAGAGAGAGGAGAGCGGAGCAGGCAGCCTATCACAGAGGGAGGCACTTTGACCACGGTGATCAGGGCGGAGCTACCCTGGTTATCGTGGTCTGTTTAGAGAGGGGATACAGGAAGTGGTAGGTTTAGGGTTTTTTTTTTTTACAGTTTAGAGGGGGGCAGATTACATAACACAAGCGCTGTGCTGTGTAATCTGCTTTAAGGGACCAGAATCTACTTTTTTTGGGGGGGTTAACAAACGCTTTAAATAAAAAAGATGCATCTCTGCGCGGTGGTGGGGCGGCAGCTGACACAGATAAGTATTATACCAAACATATAAATAATCTTAAGAAAAAGTGTGTAGCGGCAAAAGTAAATGAACAGCGATGAAATGTGAATACTGCATTATAAATGGACAGCAGATTGAAATAAAGTCCAAAAAAGTGTTAGTGAAAAAAAAAATATCTAAAGAAAAAATGCACTTAGTGTGCTACGTAAAAATAAATGAATGAATAAATGAATGTCACAACAGCAGCACTCACAAATCTGTACACACCATATAAGCAAAACATATAAAAAACGTGTTATGATGTCACATGTGTGGTAAAATGCTTCCTCAATATATTGATAACAGAAAAAAGCAGAACAAACAATTAAAAACAAAGTCCACCAAAATCTTTAAAATGAAATAATGTAGTGAAATGAATGTCCAAAAACCAGCAAAAGTCCTTAACCACTTGCTTACCGGGCACTTAAACCCCCCTCCTATCCAGACCAATTTTCAGCTTTCGGCGCTGACGCACTTTGAATGACAATTGCGCGGTCATACAACACTGTACCCAAATGAAATTTTTATCATTTTTTCACCACAAATAGAGCTTTCTTTTGGTGGTATTTGATCACCTCTGCGGTTTTTACTTTTTATTAAAAAAATGTAAAAAACTTAATTTTTTTTTAAAAAAAAGTTTATTTTTTTATATTTTGTTATAAAAAATTTTAAACGGGTATTTTTTCTCCTTCATTGATGTACGCTGATGAGGCGGCAGTGATGGGCACTGATAGGCGGCAGTGATGGGCACTGATGGGTGGCAGTGATGGGCACTGATGGGTGGCAATGATGGGCAGCACTGGCAGGTGGCACTGATTGGCACTACAGGTGGGCATTGATAGGTGGTACTTGTGGGCATTGATAGGTGTCACTTGTGGGCACTGTTAGGTGGCACTGTGGGCACTGTTAGGTGGCACTGTGGGCACTGTTAGGTGGCACTGTGGGCAGTGTTAGGTGGCACTTTAATTGGGCACTGATGAGGCAGATGTGCCTCTTCCACTTGGGGACCGATGTCCCTCACATCCGATCCGGTGATCGGCTTTTTTTTTCTACTCGCGCTGTCAGCGTGAGTAAAAAAAAAAAACGATTACCGATCTTTTGTTTACATCATGTGATCAGCTGTCATTGGCTGACAGCTGATCACATGGTAAGGGGCCGGGACCGGCCCCTTACACAGATCGGTGATCAGCCGAGTCTCAGGGCGCGCGCAGGGAGCGTGCACAGGGGAGGCCGTCATATGACGGCCTCCCGGGAATGTAGGTCCGCGCTGTAGCCGTCATTCGGCTATAGCGCGGATGCCAAGTAGTTAATGGTTTTTTTTTTTTGCTGATCCGAAAATGATCCAATCCGTGACTCTGATCCGAGGATTGATCCGTTGCACCCCTAATGCTGACCATGTTTCATGTTAAACTCGAATTATTGTCAGAAAAGTGAATGCTAGCTTGTCTAAAGATGAGTTTTAAAGAGACCCTGTCATCAAATTAAAAAAAATGCTGATAGAATATACAGTTGAGTTAAATATTTGCAGTGTTTTGCTTTTCATGTGCCAGCATAAACATCAGTTAGGAACTTCTGAGGGGGGCTATGACATGGAAGAGGTTGTGCTGGGGAACTTCCTCTTCCCAAAGAAGTAAAAGTACCAATTTTGTGGATGGAAATCAACAATAAAAAACCAATGCAGTGAAAAATATAGATTTAAATGCACAGTCGCATGATGGGATCAGCAATAAAAACTTATTGGTGAAAAGACAAAAATTTGGTAGTCACTTGAAAAGTGAAGAGGTGATCCAGTACAGTGCTCCAGAATCATCCACCGCACCCCCGTGAAATGGACACTCACCCGAAAAGCTGGCTGCTGTTACAAGCAGACAACGCACTCAGTGTAGATCCGTCATCTGTTGTGGGGAAGGCTGTTCAGCAACTCGCCCCATCCAGATGTAGCTGTAGTAAATAAAGCTCACCGGGAGCCAGATAAAGTCTCCATAAGGTAGTATTTATTGTATAGTATTATTGTATGTTAAAAGCCAAAATAATATGAATCATAAAAACATATGCCAATGGGTGCCACTGCCGACCCAATATCGGACAGTGGCCTGACGTTCAGCACTAGTATCTGCTCCCCAACAGCGCTGCTGTGTCTCCAGCTCTGCATGCATGCCCCTGTAAGCATGTTCAGCATGTCCCTTCCAGTACACGCGCATGCATCACAGCTCATTTTGCCCGTAGTGCTCAGTCTTGAGTACTGATGTGCAAGGGATGATATTAAGACAGTAAGATCGCATGATCAGGTCTGAGGTTCCTCAAGCACTTGCCGACCAGAATGGCACGGCTGGGTAAAACGACGTTGTTGCATCACTTCGCCCTGTGGCCACTCCAGCCCCAGAAGATTTTTCCCCCTTCCTGACCCGAGCACTTTTTGCGATTCGGCACTGCATCGCTTTAACTGACAATTGCACGGTTGTGCGACGTTGCACCCAGACTACGTCCTTTTTTTCCACAAAAATAGAGCTTTCTTTTGGCGGTATTTGATCACCTCTACGGTTTTTTTTTTTTGCGCTAGAATCAAAAAAAGAGAGACAATTTAAAAAAAAAAAAATAATTTTACTATAATAAATTACCCCCAAAAATATATAAAAAAACAATTTTTTTCCTCAGTTTAGGCGATATGTATTCATCTACATATTTTTGGTAAAAAAAAATAAAAATAAATAAATAATAATTAAAAAAAAAAAAAAAAACGCAATAAACGTATATTGATTGGTTTGTGCAAAAGTTATGGCATCTACAAAACGGGATAATTTTATGGCATTTTAATTTTTTTTTTACTAGTAATGGCAGCGATCTGCGATTTTTATCAGGACTGCGACATTATGGCGGACACATCGAACACTTTTGACACATTTTTGGGACCATTGGCATTTATACAGCGATCAGTGCTAAAAAAAAAAAAAAAGCACTGATTACTGTAAAAAATGTCACTGGCGGGGAAGGGGTTAACACTAGGGGGCGATCAAGGGGTTAATTGTGTTCCCTAGTGCGTGTTCTAACTGAAGGGGGGAGGGGACAGTCTAGGGGAGATGACAGATCGCTGTTCGTAATCTGTATGAACAGACAATCTGTCTCTTCTCCCCTCAGAGAACTGGAAACTGTATGTTTACATACACAGATCCCGGTTCTCTGTGTGTCAGCAGCAATTGCGGGAGCCCGGCAGTGATCGTAACCACCAGGCACTCGCCTCTGCTCTGGGGGAGAGCAGCAGGCGTGCGCCGCCGGAGTGGCCACAGGGCGAAGTGATGCAACAACGTCGTTTTACCCAGCCGTGCCATTCTGGTCGGCAAGTGCTTGAGGAACCTCAGACCTGATCATGCGATCTTACTGTCTTAATATCATCCCTTGCACATCAGTACTCAAGACTGAGCACTACGGGCAAAATGAGCTGTGATGCATGCGCGTGTACTGGAAGGGACATGCTGAACATGCTTACAGGGGCATGCATGCAGAGCTGGAGACACAGCAGCGCTGTTGGGGAGCAGATACTAGTGCTGAACGTCAGGCCACTGTCCGATATTGGGTCGGCAGTGGCACCCATTGGCATATGTTTTTATGATTCATATTATTTTGGCTTTTAACATACAATAATACTATACAATAAATACTACCTTATGGAGACTTTATCTGGCTCCCGGTGAGCTTTATTTACTACAGCTACATCTGGATGGGGCGAGTTGCTGAACAGCCTTCCCCACAACAGATGAAGGATCTACACTGAGTGCGTTGTCTGCTTGTAACAGCAGCCAGCTTTTCGGGTGAGTGTCCATTTCACGGGGGTGCGGTGGATGATTCTGGAGCACTGTACTGGATCACCTCTTCACTTTTCAAGTGACTACCAAATTTTTGTCTTTTCACCAATAAGTTTTTATTGCTGATCCCATCATGCGACTGTGCATTTAAATCTATATTTTTCACTGCATTGGTTTTTTATTGTTGATTTCCATCCACAAAATTGGTACTTTTACTTCTTTGGGAAGAGGAAGTTCCCCAGCACAACCTCTTCCATGTCATAGCCCCCCTCAGAAGTTCCTAACTGATGTTTATGCTGGCACATGAAAAGCAAAACACTGCAAATATTTAACTCAACTGTATATTCTATCAGCATTTTTTTTAATTTGATGACAGGGTCTCTTTAAAACTCATCTTTAGACAAGCTAGCATTCACTTTTCTGACAATAATTCGAGTTTAACATGAAACATGGTCAGCATTAGGGGTGCAACGGATCAATCCTCGGATCAGAGTCACGGATTGGATCATTTTCGGATCAGCAAAAAAAAAAAAACCATTAAACATTAAATGTGAAAATCAGAGGTGTTCTGTCACATTAGCAACCATGTAAGGTCAGCAGGTTTGCTGCTGCTTTTAAAATTTAACATCTAAACAGTCCGTTCGATCTACAAATACTGTATTTATGCATATAATCTCCGTTTTGTGTTGAAAATAGCTGTTAAATCTAAAACTCCGGTGGATGTAACAAGATGTCTGCTTGTCCCCTACTCACTCTCTCATTACAGTACTGTGCAGGAGTGTGGGGTGTAGCAAGTTGGAGGCGACGAAACGTCACTTCCTGACGAGACAGCGGCCGCCGCTGGGTGTACCAAGATGGCCGCCGCTCCGGAGCTAGGCCGAAGCCGCGGCCTTTCCTATGGCTGAGGCCGCAGAGCGCTCCGCGGATCGCGGGTGTGCCGATCCGCGGAGGTTGACCCGTACGGATCACGGATCACTGACGATCCTTTGCACCCCTAGTCAGCATGCACTATATTTCCCATCTACCCCTATGTGTAACTCTATAGTCACATGGGCTGCTCAGATGTGATCAAGGAGAAAGTGCTCAGAATAGAAAACACACTGAAAACTGACCAGGTGTACAAGCTGCCAACGGCTGCTCTGCAGAATCCTCAGCTGCAGTGGGGACATGGACAAGAGGGAGGGGTATTGTTCTGTGTGTATGTCGGCCTATCCGACACAACCTGGCCAGATCAGCCAATGGCAGAGAGTGCTGATCGGAGTGTGCTGGCGGGGGGGCTGTGCCCTGCTGTCAGAACACAACAGCTCAGCGGGCGAGATCGATGTACTAAGCTTGCATAGTTAGTACAGTGTCTCCGACCAGAGAGCTGAGTTGTTTTTTTTCTGGGTGTTGCACATACAAAAACTAATAGTGTGTACCCGGCTTTAGACTGGTGACAGTGGACAAGAAGGTACCTACAGTATGCTAGATACTTTGACAATACAGTGTGCATTTTGCGTTTTTTTTTAATTAAATTCATAGTTTATTAGTATTAATTATGTAGATTTAAGGACACTTTAAAAACTTAACTCCACTTTTCGACCATAATCCGAATTTAAGATAAAACATGATAAGCATGCACAATCAGATTTTAAACGCGTGTTGTAAGCTTTACATATCCATTACTTTGTATGCTCCATGGGAGATGACTGCCCTAAATAAAATCAACAACAAAGAAGTTTGCATGAACATTTTAAAATGTGCAGAACCAATTTGAAGAGAGCACTGAACAGTTTACACAGATTCATACTTAAACATAAAAAAATGACTCCAAAGCACATCAGGTTTGCAGCCAATATCAATACTAGAAAAAAAATATAAGACTTTTCCTTCTGGCTATCAATACACCTTTACAGAAGAAAACCCGACTTCTTTCCAGAGGCAAGCCATCCTAAACAAGACAGACAATCACTTGAATGTTCTCCCTCTGGATCTCTGCCAATATTACCCCTGCATATGCATACATTCGTATTGCTCACTGAATTTACATTCATTGGAGGCTTACAGCAAATGAGCTAGCTCAAACAGAATATACAACATACAAATCACTCCTTAATGAATATGATAATCCAGACAAGCTAAATGTTTATTTTTAAAATTGCTTTCTTCAAATAATAAAGATGTCATATGTATCTTTTCCCAACCCTTTTACTAGGGAGGATCCCCTGAAATAATTGTCAGGGCTCTAAGAACCCCTGCTAAAAACATTTACAGCCCATGGTACATTAGCATGGGCTATAAGAAGAATGAGGCATAGTTCATGCATTTAGGCCTTTTAACACAAAAATAAAAATAAATAATGGGCAGAAGGAAACAGTAAAAATTTTAGTACTCCTTTTGCACTGGTGGCCAGTAGAGAAGCGCTCTCTTAATCCAACTGCCAGTAGAGACAGGCCCCCTTTATACTGATGATCAGTAGACCATGCTCTCTCTTAAGACCCGTACACATGGGCATAATGTCGAGACACATTTGCTGGTATTTTTATATATACCGGCCGACATATTGTTCTGTGTGTATGTCGGCCTATCCGACAGAACCTGGCCAGATCAGCCAATGGCAGAGAGTGCTGATCGGAGTGTGCTGGCGGGGGGGCTGTGCCCTTCTGTCAGAACACAACAGCTCAGCGGGCGAGATCGATGTACTAAGCTTGCATAGTTAGTACAGTGTCTCCGACCAGAGAGCTGAGTTGTTTTTTTTCTGGGTGTTGCACATACAAAAACTAATAGTGTGTACCCGGCTTTAGACTGGTGACAGTGGACAAGAAGGTACCTACAGTATGCTAGATACTTTGACAATACAGTGTGCATTTTGCGTTTTTTTTTTTTTTTTTTATCTATCAAACACTGAAAAAAAAAGATATTAAAAAAAATTAAAACACACTGACTGTGACCTTTGATCCTGATGGTAGGAATCGCTAAATACTTTTTTTCAACCCTTGTTTGATTCGTTTCCTGTAGAAGCTGGAACAGACTACCTCTCAGGTGAGCTGTCCTGGAAGATAGTTTGGGAAAGGTTTTTTCTAAAAGCATTTGATCTGGAATCATTCTCCTGAAGTCCCTGTACATTGGGGATAAAGGGTGAAAGTAGCAACACAAGGAGCCAATCAGTTCATATTTTGACAAGAAGCATGCCAATAGGAATAGGAAGCCTGTGACTAGACAGTTGGGCAACTTTCACACTGAGTCACTTTACAGGCGCTACAGCGCTAAACATAGCGCCTGCATAGAACCTGTAAAGAGCCTCTCCTGTCTCTTCAGTGTGAAACCCCGAGTGCTTTCACACCAGAGAGGTGCGCTTGCAGGACAGTAAAAAAAGTCCTGCAATCAGCATCTTTGCAGTGCTGTAGGAGCGGTGTATACACCGCTCCTAAATCGCCCCTGCCCATTGAAATCAATGGGGCAGCACCGCTGCAGCGGCGATTTGCGGGTGGTTTTAAAAGTTAAAAGTGCCCCGCTAGCGGCTAAATGGTGCCAATAAAACGACGGTAAAGCGCGCTAAAAATAGCGGCGCTTTACCGCCGACACCCCCAATGCCTCAGTGTGAAAGTAGCCTTAAAACGGAAACAGCAAAGTGATGAGCTCAACTCTATATCGCACTGCTGCTTCTGCTTTAAAGTGGAGGGCCAACCTGAAAAAAAATTTCACCAAAAATCCTAAAAAAATGTAAAAAAAACATTTGAAAAAAAAAATTTGAAACTTACCTGAACCCTTGTTGCTAGGCAGTCTTCCTAATCTGCCTCTTCCTATTCCGTGGCGTGTCCTGTTCCTCGGCGAGCGGCCCCGTTGCCTTCTGGGAACTGTGTGTGTTCCCAGAAAACCACGGGGCCATTCACAGAGCGCCGCGCCACTAGCGCGTGCGCAGTAGGAAACTGGCAGTGAAGCCGCAAGGCTCCACTGCCTGTTTCCCTTAGTTAGGATCGCGGTGCCGGGACCCGAGGGACGGGTCGGCCTCGGGCGGCCGACATCGCGGGCACCCAGGACAGGCAAGTCTACTTATTTAAAGTCAGCAGCTACAGTGTTTGTAGCTGCTGACTTAAAAAAAAAAATTTCGCTGGCCGGAATCCCGCTTTAACTGTCCAGTCACAGGCCTTTAGGCTCACAGGAAGTGGGTTAAATGTTGTTGGCCATAAGACTAGGAACATCTAGTTGCAGAGTACTAAGTGGAAAGCTCTGGATTAAATTTGAATATAAATGCTAAAGTCAAATCCTCCTTGATTTGTGTTTCACATGCTAGATGCTGAATGACAAGCCACAGACTTAGGGTCGGTTCACACTGAGGCAGCGCGACTTACAGCGCGACTGCCTCAGGCGACCTGGACACGACAGGAGCGGCGACTTGCGAAACGACTTCTGTATAGAAGTCAATGCAAGTCGCCCCCGAAGTCGTACAGGAACCTTTTTCTAAGCCGGAGCGACGCAATTAGAACGGTTCCATTGCACAGAACGGGACGCTACTTGTCAGGCAACTAGGTCGCCTGACAAGTCGTCCCAGTGTGAACCGAGACTCATGAATCAGCAGAGACAATGATGACTGTCACGCCCCCAGCAAGATTTTTTTTTTTTTCATTTTTACATTTTAGACTGGGGTGCCTAGAAATTGTGCAGAATTTTAAAGGGTGCCTTGACGGAAAAGAGGTTTAGAAACACTACTTTAGATGTCAACCTAAAGTTGACAGAGTTTTTACTGTAATTTCATAAGCATTTGTGTAGCTATTTTAATAATGTGTTCTCTTCTTGAGTTTGTTGCCTAGGTTGTTTTGTTTTCCCTGTTCCTTTGTTATTTTTGCCTGCTTTTTCTGTATGTGGCCCTTTGGCACTTACTATGAGGCCCTGATAGTGGTCTAATTTTAGTGTTTACTTAAAGGGGAATGCCTAGCAATCAAAAAATAAGTCAGCAGCATCAAGTAATGTGTGTGTTTAAGTATGTATATATTATTAAATATATATTAGGTATAAAGGGCAGTGGTGATCCCACGTTACTAATAGTGATGGTTGCCAGAATCATGTAGCAAACAAACATTTTCCACAGGAACCTAGAAAGAAGCAGTCAAGAGTAAATATGTTTACACAGACCTTCTCTGTACTGCAGTTTAAGGCCAGCAGGATTTTTTTTTCCAGAAGCTGCGCAGATACAATCAGTGGATATTAAATGGGCAAATTTTTCCTACAGATGCAAATGCATATATACCAAAAGCATTTAGTAAGAGCAATTATGATAATTGTACTCTAAATACTTAAACTGTGAAGTTTGGTAATGAAGCATTCATGCTTTACTCTACACAAACGGTTTTCATCTAATTTGCATTTGATTTATGCACATGCTATTTAAAATAAATGAAACTTGTAGCCATAGATTTCAGAGGAATACAATAGTATTTATTGCGCATATAGATAATTACACAAACATGGAGGGTGAGTTGCACTATAATTGTTCTCTAGCAACTGAATTTGTTTATGTGGCATAAAATAGAATATATGCAGTAGCAGATTGGCATAATGGTGTGTGGCAGTAAAAGGCAAACCTTGCTGCTCAGCATGGTATAAAAATAGGATTTTTCCTACAGCTTACCTGTAAAATCCTTTTCTTGGAGTACATCACGGGACACAGAGCAGGTATAGTAATTACTATCTCGGTTATATGCCACCTATAGGTGAATGGACACTGGCACACCCAAAAAAGACAGGAAGTCCCCCCTATATATAACCCCTCCTATACAGGAAGTACCTCAGTTTTGTAGCAAGCAATTCCCAAAAGAGGGGAGGGGCCTCTGTTTCCCGTGATGTATTCCAATAAAAGGATTTTACAGGTAAGCTGTAGGTAAAATCCTTTTTTCTTCTCGTACATCACGGGACACAGAGCAGCTATAGTAATTACTATCTGGGATGTCCCAAAGCAATTCCCGAGGGGAGGGAGACACCATCATAGAAACTGCCACCAAAGAAGGACCTACTCTGCTATTTGTAATACGCTGAGGCCAAAGGCAGTACCTTCTACGTGATTGACATCGACCTGGTAAAAACCCTGTAGATGTATAAACAAAAGACCAAATAGTGGTCTTGTACACCTGGGCTACTGACATCCAATGATAGATGGCCCAAGATACTCCCACACCTGGTAGAGAATCTCTCCCCAGAAAAAAAATATTTTTTTTTTTGCCATTTAAACCATAGGCATCATTGATAAACTGGCAGATCCACTACTAAATATTCTACCTGGATGCCGCCTGCTCTTCCTGGGCTCTTCTGGCAGCACAAACCAGGATTCCTGACTCGTGCCAACAACTCAAGTAGACCCTGAGTGTCTGAACTACCTCTAGAGTAGGTAGCGATCTTTCTCCTGCCGACTGTGGGTTAGGAGAAAAATAAAAGGCAAGACAATGTCCTGATTCAAGTGAAAAACTAGAAACCACTTTAAGCAAAAAAAATGGATAAGGACGAAACATCACTTTATGATGCGAGACCAAGAATGGCTCCTTGCATGAAAGAGCTGCCAACTCTGAAACTCCACTTCGTGACGTGATAGCAACCAAAGAAGCCACCTGCTGAGATAAAAGGACCAACAGAATCCCCCGATTGGTTCAAAAAGTGGCCTCTGTAAGGACAGTCAAGATCAATTCAAGTCCCAAGGACACAAGAATGACCTGACAGGCGGGACTGTCCAAGTTACATGCTGTATGAGGTATGAAACAAGGAGTGAGAAACAATGGCCCCTGGAAAAAATAGATAGGAACGAACTCCGACCCTTAACAGTACTTAAGGTCAAACTCCTTTCCTCTACCGATTGGAGAAAGAAAAATAAAATCTCCCACCCACATATTTCTGCGGGTGCCACTTCCTGGCTTCACCCCAAGCAAAAAAATATTTTCAAGTCCTGTAATTTAAGTTCCCCGAAGCTGGCTTCCAGGGGCTCAACAGTGCTGAGATACAGGACTCAAGATCATCAGGTCCCGCTGGACTGGGAGTGTCCAAAGGAGCAACCCCCGCAAGACTTGCAATGCCTGTGTACCAAGCCCCCCTGGGCTAATTCGGCCAAAACTAATATCAGTGTTACCACCTTACGGATTCTTCACAAAAGATGTGGCCGAATCCGAAATGGGGAAAAAAAACGGCAAATAAGGGAGAACCAGACCTTAAGGTCTTACCAGTACTTGTACCCTTATTGGCAGTGGGACTATTGTCCCAGACACACCTGTCCCAAACGGTTGTAGAACTTGGAATCTAGTAGATTCCCCTGCAGAGTTCCCCTTGCCACTATCCTATACCTGGAATATGTTTTGGCGATAGAGACAGCACTTGTACTGTCCCAGACAGAATTTGCTACACCTCCCTGAGTCGCATGACCTCTGGCGCTGCCCTGGTGGTTGATATATATATATATATATACACATACATACCTGCAGAGGCATTTCCAGATTGAACCTACAACAGGTTTGTCCTATAATCCAGAGCAAGGCATACTGGCCAAAAATTCCAAGCTATTGGACAGTATTCTCTCCTGTGGAGACCAAGCCCACTGAACTGTAGCCAGCCTCAAATCAACTTAGAGAGACTGACATCAGTTGTTATTTTCCAAATTCCTGAAAAGGAAGAATATCAAGCACCAATTTTTGCTTTGCAACATTGCAACACCCTGGAAACAGAGCCTTCCAGCAATGCAATGCCTGGATCTTCAAGTTCCAGAGAATGAACCTCTACCAAGACCTGGAGTAGGGCTGTATGTAGAGAACATGCTTTGACCTAAACACAGCTTTGTCCTGTAGAAATATATCAAAGGAACCCCTGGAATTGACTGCTTCCTGAGCAAAGATTGAGGTAAAGAGTATTGAGACGCCTTCAGCAAGCTCAACCCAAAGGGAAGATTCACAAAAAAAAAAAAAAACGGCTTTCCACTGCAATTACAGAAATCTTTGATGAGCCTGGAAACAAACTGCCAGACAAAGATGTCCGTTTACAGATGATTATGGACCCCGAAATCTACCTCTTTCAGAGAGGTCATCACTGAACAGTCTAGCCTATGTGAAACACAAGGATGTTCAGCGGCTTGAGATCTTAAGATGGACCTCATGTCCCTATTTGGCTTTGGAACTTCTACCATTTAATTGTCTCACAACAATGAGCCCATAACTTCTACTCCAAGAGCAAATGCAAGGCAAAAGACTGACGACTCTGTGACAGACCCAGACAGTCCCAAGAGGTGCACTTAACCTACCAGGTTTCTGCCGGCTAAAGATGGAACAAACCACCTCAGAGACTGCCCTAAAATACTCTCAAAACCCAGCAGCCTCAGATTCCTCCCTCACCTAGGTGGGGAAAGCTTACATCATCTGGTATCCCTGGACAGTCTCCCATCTACAGTGCCTTGCAAAAAGTATTCACCCCCTTGGCTTTTTACCCATTTTGTTACATTACGACCTTTAGTTCAATGTTTTTTTAATTCTGAATTTTATGTGATGGAACACTATAGTCTAAGTTGGTGAAGTAAAATTTGAAAAATATTTACATAAAACTATTTTTCAAAAATAAAAAACTGATAATTGGCATGTGCATATGTATTCACCCCCTTTGTTATGAAGCCCATAAAAAGCTCTGGTGCAACCAATTACCTTCAGAAGTCACATAATTAGTGAAATTATGTCCACCTGTGTGCAATCTAAGTGTCACATGATCTGTCATTACATATACACACCTTTTTGAAAGGCCCCAGAGGCTGCAACACCTAAGCAAGAGGCACCACTAACCAAACACTGCCATGAAGACAAAGGAACTCTCCAAACAAGTAAGGGACGATGTTGTTGAGAAGTACAAGTCAGGGTTAGGTTATAAAAAAACATCCAAATCTTTGATGATCCCTGGGAGCACCATCAAATCTATCATAACCAAATGGAAAGAACATGGCACAACAGCAAACCTGCCAAGAGACGGCCGCATACCAAAACTCACGGATCGGGCAAGGAGGGCATTAATCAGAGAGGCAGCACAGAGACCTAAGGTAACCCTGGAGGCTGCAGAGGCTGGAGTATCTGTACATAGGATGACAATAAGCCACACGCTCCATAGGAGTTGGGCTTTATGGCAGAGTGGCCAGAAGAAAGCCATTACTCAGCAAAAAACAAAATGGCATGTTTTGAGTTTGCGAAAAGGCATGTGGAAAACTCCCAACAAAACACGAAAAATGGCAAGGGGGTGAATACTTTTGCAAGGCACTGTATATACTAACCAGGCTTGATCCTGCTTAGGCTTCGATCAACCGAGATCAGGCATGATCAAGGTGATGCGGCCGCAGTCTGACGAAAAATTAATGCACAAGGAAACATTGCATTGCCAAACACCACAGTGGCTCAGATGCACCCGAAACCACTGTTCATCGCCAGATCCCTGAACCTGAGCGTGGTGCCCCTGCTTCCCCGGCTGTCTCTTTTCTGGAACCATTTAACTGGTATACCAGGTAAATAATGCAGCAACTATATTATCCAACCTAATATATAGTCCTCCAAGGATGCAGGCCTAAAACAATGTTGGTTTACCTCTATGCAACCTCTTAACCCCTTAGGTATGCAAGTACCTAGGTATGCAAATGTGCAGGTATACAAGTATTCTTGCCATTCATGCATTTATGTATGCAGTACAAAGTCTATAAAGCACACACGCATGTACCCCTATGCAAACAAGCACCCAGGCAAAAAAGCCCACATGCATGAAGTCCTATGCAAATAAGCACATATGTATGTACTCCCAGGAAAACAAGTACATACGTATACAGCCTAATGTAAATAAACATACGTATGCAGTACAAATGCCAGCATGTGTTTTAAGCAATATGCGTTTATGGAAGCATGTGCTTATGCAAATATGCATTTAGGCAAAATATGAAAGCGTACGCTGTACACACATTCATGCAACATGTGCCCATGGAAACAAGTATTTTTCGCAATAAGCAAGCATGCGTTTATGAAACATTACGCAACATGTATCTATGCAGACATTTGCAACCATGTATCTCTATGTGATCATGTATCCTTATGCGATACTGTATAACCAGGTATATTTAAGAAAACATGTATAAACATGCATCTTCATGCGACCGTGTATCTTTATGCGATCATGTATAACCATGTATATCCAAGCAAACATGCATCTTTATGTGATCATGTATCTTTATGCGATCATGAATAACCATGTCTACATTTACAAACATGTCCAAACATGCAAATTTATGCAACCATGTATCTTTATGCAATCACGTATCACCGTGTATATTTATGCAAATATGAATAACCATGCATCCTTGTGCAACCATGATCATGTATCTTTATGCAAACATGTATAACCATGTATATTTATGCAAATATGTAAAAAAACATGCATCTCCAGCAACCACGCATTTCAGCAACCATGCAAGCAAGCACCTGCTTAACTGCAGTTGGCTCCATACTAGACCTGCACATATGCACTATACTGGAGATACAACTCCTTAAAATGCACCCATGCTCATGTTTTTCCAAACATGTATATTTAAACACGCATTTAAGCAACAAGTTTGCAAGCATGTATAGCAACTGCCTACAGAACATTTAACAACACTTTAAAGTGAACTGCTAACCATTCAGGGGTGTATCAACTTACAGGTGTACAGTCCCCCCAGATAAGCAGTAAATATGCAACATATAATCATGACTTGTCTGTCACACAGTTCTCCTATAGTAAGTACTAACACTGTTAGTATCCATGAGCTGCTGCTATGTCTCCAGAGGCCTACTGAACCTGTTGCCACATGGCATGGCCGCCCTTCCTGCCTATATAAAAATAGGCCATACTGAACGAACCTGCACCCTCTAGTGGCTGGAGGAGAAACAGCAGCCCACATGAGTAAGAGTACATAGCATTATTAAACAGCACACTGCTCCCAGTGGCCACTGGGAGAACAGTCAGAACTCTTTTTTTTTTTATTAAAGAGAAACTGCAAACAAATGCAGACTTGCCATTCCTGCTACAGGACTCTGAACATGTAGAGAAGGGAATAAAGAGAAGAAGTGCCACTTAAGTAAAGCTGTATGGTTTTAATAGACTGAATGCATTAAAACACTCACATGGAGGTATCTTTAAAACGGCATAATGTAGACCAGTAGAGCGTCAGTCTCCTGTACAAGCTGGCAGCATCCGAATCCTTCCTGTGGGGCTGTTTGCAGCCGAATACAGCAATCCAGCTCAAAAGGACTCCAGTTCGGACTTACATTTACACTGAATGTCACAGTATTTGCGACACTACCCCTGTATATTTAAGGACTCTGAACATAACAGGAGTCCAATCTTCACCCATCACGGCAAGATTTGTCATAAAAGACCTTCAGAGACTGGGTCCCCCTTAATGTGGGGTCCACTCCCCTGGACCTGTATAGCACCCTGCAGGAAAGCATCTTGGTCAGAACAAACACTGCACTGGGGTTCCTTCCATTACGCAGGGTCCAGCGCCGTAAGGCTGCATTACAGGCAAACCTCAAGGAATCGTCTCTCCTTCCAATGAGGCTCAGGTCAAATCCATTTTGGCTGACAGCTTTTTCTAATGGTTCTGATTGAAGTCTATGATTCTTAATAGAACCGTCCAGACCTCCAAGTATGCGCCAAGAGCACATGTATCACATCAGTGACCACCACCTTACAGACACTGGTGGAAAAAACTGAGGTACTTCCTGTATAGGAGGGGATATATAGAGGGGGGACTTCCTGTCTTTTGGGTGTGCCAGTGTCCATTCACCTATAGGTGGTGTATAACCCAGATAGTAATTACTATATAGCTGCTCTGTGTCCCGTGATGTACGATAAAGAAATAATGTTATTCTCTCAGCAGCTCACTGCACTCGCAACTGCAAGCACTGCGTGCATTCTTGCACAAACCAGAACTGAGTAAAGGGTATGAATACTTAGCGTTTTTTTAACCAAATATTCAGATTCTGGTCCCTTAAAGCAGATTACACAGCACAGTGCTTGTGCTGTGTAATCTGCCCCCTCTAAAAACTGTAAAAAAAACCTCCCTGAACCTGGCACTTCCTGTATCCCCTCTCTGCGCTGACCACGAAAATCAGGGCTGCTCAGCCCTGACTACCGTGGTTAGAGTATGTCCCTGCATCATACGCTGCTGTCCCCTCTTCCCTCCTCTCTCCCCCCTCACCCCCTTCTTTTCTGCCTGTCATCTCCCTCTCTGTGTCTGTCTCTGGCACGGCCCCACCCCCCACCGCTATTGTAAAATAAAAACCTAAAATTGTCACTGCCAACCCCTCTATTAGAGGCTGGCATAGCACACTATAAGTACTTTTCAAAAACGAGCATTCTAAATACCAAATTTGAGCTGTCTTCAGGTCGGTCACGTCACTCGTGGCCACTTTACATCTACGATACAGAGCTTCTGCAGAGGAGATGAGCGGCCACATGATCTCCCCGACTGACGTCAGAGGGAGATCACGGCTCCCCCCGCTGAAGACATCCATCGGAGCTGTAAAGCGGCTGTGAGTCATGTGACCGACCTGAAGACAGCTCAAAATTCGGTATTGAGAACGCATACATAGTGTGCTATGCCAGCCTCTATTAGGAGGGGCTAGCATAGTCTTATATATATGGGTTAACAAATCCTTTACGTACATATGATATTTCCATTTTTTTCTCTTTTTGATGAATTCACAGACATTTGTAAAATTCTGTTTTCACTTTGTCATTATGGGGTACTGAGTAGAGGTCGACCGATATGGGTTTTTCTCTGGCCGATGCCGATATTTAGAAATCTCGGTGGCCGATGGCCGATATGTAATGCCGATTTTTTTGGGCCGATATATTAGGCCGATTTTTTTTTTTTTTTTTCTTCATCTCATAAAATTTAACAGTTAGACCCCTTTCACACTGGGGCGTTTTTCAGGCGCTTTTGGGCTAAAAATAGCGCCTGTAAAGTGCCTTTAAAACGGCTCCCCTGCAGTCTGTGTGAAAGTTCGAGTGCTGTCACACTGAGGCGATGCGCTGGCAGGATGTTAAAAAAAAAGTCCTGCAAGCAGCATCTTTGGAGCGGTGTATACTGCTGCTCCACCACTCCTGCCCATTGAAATGAATGCGCACCGCTGCCAAAGCGCCTGCAAAGCGTTTCGGCAGCGGCGCTACAGGGGCGCATTCAACCCCTTCCTCGGCTGCTAGCTGGGTTATAAGCTCCCTGCTAGCAGCCGAATAGCGCCGCTAAAATGACGGTAAAGCGCAGCTAAAACTAGAAGCGTTTTACCGTCAACGCATGCCCGCTGCAGTGTGAAAGCAACCTAAAGTGATACAGAAAATTTTTTACATTTAGGCCCCTTTCACACATGCGGACCGTATGTCCGTATTTCACCCATCCGTTTTCAGATGAAATACGGACATACATGCATCCCTATGGGATAGCGGGTGTCAGCGGATGTACATCCGGCTCCGCTCTCGTCGGATTCTGTAGACGGAAGAAAATCCTATTTTTCTATCCGTCTGCAGAGCGGATCGGATGAACACGGACAGACGGTCCGTGTTCCTCCGATCCCCCATAGGGGAGAGCGGAGATCTGACAGGGCGGTCCCTGCACAGTGTGCGGGTACCGCCCTGTCATCCGCCGGCTCAGCTGGGGAAAGCGGAGCGATCCCCGCCGAGCAGCGGATGTTCACGGGGCGGATCAACACGGATCTGTCCCGTGTGAAAGGGGCCTTAAACATTTATTAAATAAAACAAACCTCCAATCAGTTCACTTGTATGTAGAATTTAGATTAAAAAAAAATATAAAAAAAAACTATATCTTAAAAATAAATACACAAAAACAGGTAATCAAAACTTTTGGATGAAAAAAAATGGGCTAACTTTACTGCTTAGTTTTTTTTAAATTTTATTAGTGTATTTTTTTTTTTTTTTTAAATTGCGTTTGAAAGACCGCTGCGCAAATACCGTGTGACATAAAATATTGCAACAACTGCTATTTTATTCCCTAGGGTCTCTGCTAAAAAAAAATATATAATGTTTGGGGGTTCTAAGTGATTTTCTAGCAGAAAATACAGGATTTTTACTTGTAAGCAACAAGTGTCAGAAAAGATTTAGTCTTTAAATGGTTAAACTGAAAACTTCTACACACAGCACTCAGCTCATTCAGAAGTGTAAACATTGTATCAATTCAGGTTCTTTTTATCAGATTTGGCAGGCTGCCCAGAGAGGGGAGAGAAGTGCTTCACATTAGAATACAGGCAACTTGTATTAACTTCAGAAGTCATTTACAAGTCGTGCTGAGTTATATCGATCGGCCGATGCCGATTAAGAAAAAAACACCAAATATCGGCCGATATCGGCCGGCCGATATATCGGTCGACCTCTAGTACTGAGTGTAGATTAATTAAGAAAAAAAAAATGTAAACAACTGTATCAGGCTGCAACATAAAATTGAAAAAAAGCGAAGGGGGTCTGAATACTTTATGAATGCACTGTACTACAATATGCATTTTCACTGCATAAATAGATTCAACAAAGCTTTTTTTTTTTTTTTTTTTTAATTTTATTTTAAATGTGGTCTCTTTAATGTATGATGCTATAAGGGGGAAGTGGATTGGATATTTCACCAGTATGTATCTTCCCATTTCATTCCCAAAGAAAATGGCTGCTGCTCTGCCAACAAATAGGATCTTTTCATACGCAAACCAATATACAGTACTGTGCAAACATTTTAGGTAGGTGTAAAAAATTCTGTAAATTAGGAATACCTTTAGAAATAGTGTGTTAATATGGAAAGTAATGAAAAGAGAAATCCAAATCAATATATGGTGTGACCACCCTTTGCCTTCAAAACAGCATCAATTCTTCTAGTCACATTTGCACACAAACAAATAATATAAATATTGCTGCGCCTCCCCCTTTAAAATGAGCATCTATTTGAATCCTCCAGTGATATAAATACATACCAGTCTTCTTACATAAAGTGCCTCAAAAAAACATTCAATCCTTCTTTGTGTCTCTTTCCAATATATACATATTATACTAATAACTTCAATGCAAAAACACTCTTCAAATGTCCTTTTTCCATACAATCAGTAATACAGTTCATATATTGGTGTGATGCACACTTTGTGCCAAACCTTAAAAGTGACATCAGCGACTCCCACCACCGTTCAAGTAGTGCTCACCTCCACGTTTGACCAGTCAATCCCAGGTCAAACCATGCTTTCCCCACCCTGGGTTACAAACAACAGACTCCTCTGCACTTCTCCTCCTACTCCGTTATGATCCTAGATGTCACAGGCTACTCCACGAGTTAAGGTGTATGGCCCATTAAATCCGCAGTATCGATACTGGGCGTACTGAGTTAGACCCCTTAGGAAGCCACTTGACCATGACGTCACGTGTTGGGCGGAGCCGGGTGACAGTGGGTGCCGCGAGCCCCACTATGATTATCACAAGCCGTTTTTTCTTTACCTTGATGTAAGTGCAATCATTTGAAAAAAAAAAAAAAACCTCCTGCTGCTTTTGACTTACTACACTATGAGGATACCTTGTGTTGCATGAGTTTACCCGCAGTGTTGGTACCGCTGTTTTAAATTCCCGGGCCATACACCTTAACTCATGGAGTAGCCTGTGACATCTAGGATAATAAACTGAGGAGGAGGAGTGCAGAGGAGCCTGTTTTCACCCCAGGGTGGGGACAGCGTGGTTTGACCTGGGGACATTATAGAAAAAAGCAAATATTGTTTTTTTTTTCAAAATTGTCGTTCTTTTTTTGTTTATATCGCAAAATAAAAACCGCGGAGGTGATCAAATACCACTAAAAGAAAGCTCTATTTGTGGGGAAAAAAAGGACGCAAATTTCGTTTGGGTACTGCATTGCATGACCGCACAATTGTCAGTTAAAGCGATGCAGTGCCAAATTGTAAAAAGTGCTCTGGTCAGGAAGTGGGTAAAACTTTCTGGGGATGAAGTGGCTAAAATGGAAGTCCAGGGTAAAACTAAAATCCCTGCATCTATAGCCTCCAACATTCTAACACTAACCTATCTAGCCCTGAAAAAAAAAAATCTGTATACATACCTTTTCTGCAAGCGACTCGACCCGATCTCCAACAGCAGAAGCTCTGCAGAGGACACGGCCAACAGCTGTGAAATGAATGGGAAGTGACGTCACCCATAGACTTACTATGAGGCTTCTGTTGACACACGTGTCCTCTGCACCCGCCTACACAGCGAATCCGTGGCTGACAGCTCAGTGTGGGATCAGAGCTTCTGCCACTGGAGATCGGGTCGAATCGCCTGCAGAAAATGTATGTATACTCATTTTTCATTTCAGGGCTGAATAGGATAGTGTTAGAATGTTGGTGGCTATAGATGCAGGGATTTTAATTTTAGCATGGACTTCCACTTTAAGGACACCATTGTTGCTGACTAAATCTCCAACTACATTTGCAGACATGCAGCACCAAACATGCAAGGAACCTCCACCATACTTCACTGTTGCCAACAGACACTCATTATTGTAACGCTCTCCAGCAAACAAACTGCCCCATGCTACAGCCAAATATTTCACATTTGAACTCCTTAGTCTGCTGCCATTTTTCTGCAGCCCAGTTCATGTTTTTCTGCATAGTGGAGTCACATAGACTTGTTTCCACAGCAAAGGTATGGCTTTTTGGGTCACAGCTCTTCCATGAAGACCACTTCTGATCATTCTTCTCTGTACAGTAGATGAGAATACCTGGGTCCCACTTTAACTGAAACCTGCTGATCGTCTGTGTCCAATCACACAGTTTTGTGTTTACAAAAAACACAGAACTGTGTACATAGGAACAGTGATCTGGCTATTTCTTCTCCCTGATAAGCAAGGAGAAATGACAGCCAGATCAGAAAGTAAAAGCAGCACACATTACACATTGTTAGGCACACAGTTAACCCCTTGACGTTAACTTCTTCCCAGTCAGTGTAATTAGTAGTGTCAGTGTACAGTATTATTACTGATCTCTGTATTGGTGTCACTAGCGAGGTTAATGTCCGTGACCCTCCCAGTCAGTGTCCGTTAGTGACAGATTGCCCGACCACCCTATCACAGTCCCACTATAAAAGTTGCTGATTGCCACCATTACAGTATAGAGTCTATAGCTGCAAAATTTGTTATATATACACACAAACACCGTAGTTTGAAGATGCTATAGCTTTAGCACAGACCAATTAACCCCTTGATGTCAGGCACACACACATATGCGGCCACTCGGAAGGTGGGCCTTAATGCCGAGCGGCTGAATATATGCGGCCCTGTAAAACAACTTACCATGCCGAGAACGCACTCCCAGCATGGTAGCCGGCGGGTACCGAAAAGCTTCTAATGCATACTAGCAATGGGGAGCTTTCCAATCATATGACCGCTGTGACAACATCCCAGCTTTTAGACCTCTTAAAGGGCTGGAAGGCGGTTGGCGTGAAGAGGTTAATTTGCACTTATTGGGATATTTTTTGTTTATAGCCAAAAGCGAAATAGCAGAACACATTTTGGTCTAAATTTATGACCCTTTCACACTGGCGGAGTCCGATAGCGGATCTGCCTGCTCAGAAGGGGATGTCTCCGCTGGTCCCCACTGAGCAGGCGGATGACAGGTCCGTGTTCACTCCGCTGATGGGACACGGACACACCCCACTGTTCTCTATTGGTTTGTCAGATGGAAACGGACCGCCTGTCTGTTTACATTTGACTGTCATCCGCTCTGATCCCCCAGATGGATGGGTATCCCGATCTGTCTGCGTGTAGCGGACAGTATCAGATCGGACGTTGATGGGTGTCAGACGACACATTTCCGCTGACATCCGCTGCTCCATAGAGAGCAATGGATGATTCGATCAGGACTCCAGTGGTCCATCAGTGTTAAAGGAGCCTTCGGAAGATTTTTTTTTTTTTCCTTGTTGGACCATGTTTTATAACAGAAATAGTAGAAGTATTGTTTTTTCTTCCAATAGCAAAAAACGCTGTGGTCATTAAAGTGTAAGTCCAGCCTAAAATTAAAATCCCTGAATCTACTGGCATCCACGATCTAACACTAACCTATCTAGCCCTGTAAAGAAGAAATCCGTATAATACAGTACTTTTTTGAAGCCGATCCGATCTCCAGCGGCGGAAGCTCTGCAGAGGACACGGCCGACAACGGTTGTGAAATAAATGGGAAGTGACGTCACCTCACCCATAGAGTTACTATGGGGCTTCCGTTGTCGGCTGTGTCCTCTGCACATGCCTCCACATCGAAGCCGCAGATGACAGCTCAGCATGGGATCAGGTTGGAGCGGCTTCAGATAAAGTATGTATACTAATTTCTTCTTTACAGGGCTAGATAGGTTAGTGTTAGATCGTGGATGCCTGTAGTTGCAGGAAATTTAGTGTTAGCGTGGACTTCTACTTTAAGGGGGTAAAACCTTTAAGTGGTCAATGAGGATCTCTAAAGTATAAAACAGATGTTTTTTTTTTCCCACATAGGGACACTTAATTCAGCTAAAGTAACACAAGTACAAACACTGCCTAAAGACAATCTAACAAAGAAAAAAGCAAAAGTGATCTGAAACTCTGTTGTGGGAAAGTTCACTCAGAGAAACAGATTTGAACTTTCCAATGGAAAATGAAAGGGCTGGGCAGAGTTAGTATGCATGGGTAGGAAAACAAGTCATGAACTATCAGGTAGCGTCACTGATCAGGCCATTTCATTGCTGACAGTGAGTGCAATGCTAGAAGAAAAGCCAGGTTACCATGACAACACTTTAGTAAAGCACTAAATCCAAAGCACAAAACGTCAAAGCGGGATAGGAAATATTAAATTATTTGGCAGCAGCTGGTCAGACTAAATTACACTGGTCATATCCTTGCAGGATTGAAGAAAAACAAAAGCATGGCCGAGACATCAGTCTAACCAATAGCAAGTTCATATATGTTACAATCATATACAAGGCGGTTTTGTCAGCATTGACTTACAGTATATGCAATGCTCATTCACCAACAAAAACATGAAAATAAAAGTTAGGGGAATTCCTATCTTAGACAGTTGTCAGCACCAAAAGATTTCTTCTCACCTTTTCACCTCATTGCAACTCCAAAATGTACTATTTCCCCTTTCTATCTTGATGACAATGGGTAGCAAGACAAATATACAGCCGTGAGTTTTGAGAATGACAAAAATATTAACTTTCACAAAGTCTGCTGCTTCAATGTTTTCAGACAGATGTTAACATGGTATACTGAAGTATAATTACAAGCATTTCATAAGTGTCAAAGGCTTTTATTTACAATTACATTAAAAGGGGTTGTAAAGGTTCATGTTTTTCACCTTAATGCATCCTTTGCATTAAGGTGAAAAAATACCTGAGCACGTTCACCTGCTGTGCGCGTTCCCCGGCGTCCTCTTCTGCACCGAGTCTGGCCGTTGATTAAATAGATAGGATAGATTGATAGCAGCGCAGCCATTGGCTTGTGCTGCTGTCTATCACATCCAATGAAGCGGCCGTCGGGGGGGTGGGAGGGCCGGACGAGTCATACACTCTGTGCCTATGGACGCAGCGTGTATGAGTGTATGACAGAGCGCGCACCCGCAAGCTAACCCCCTCGGGAGAGAGCTTCCCAGAGGGGGGTTAGCTATTGCGGGGAGGAGCCGAGGGACCCCAGAACAGGAGGATCGGAGCCACTCTGTGCAAAACTAACTGCATAGTGGAGACAAGTATAACATGTTTGTTATTTTTAAAACAAACAAAAAAAAAAAAAGAACCTCTTTTAGTTTATGCAAAGAGTCAATATTTGCAGTGTTGACCCTTCTTTTTCAAGACCTCTGTAATTCACCCTGGCATGCTGTCAGTCAACTTCTGGGCAATATCCTGACTGATGGCAGCCCATTCTTGCATAATCAATGCTTGCAAATTTTCAGAATTTGTGGGGTTTGTTTGTTTTGTTTACCCGCCTCTTGAGGATTGACCACAAGTTTCCTGGCCATGGACCCAAAATTTAGATGTTTTGTTCCCCAAGCCACTTACTTTTGCCTTATGGCAAGGTGTTCCATCATGCTGGAAAAGGCATTGTTCATCACCAAACTGTTCTTGGACGGTTGGGAGAAGTTGCTCTCAGAAGATGTTTTTGTACCATTCTTTATTCATGGCTGTGTTCTTAGGCAAAATTGTGAGTGAGCCCACTCCCTTGGCTGAAAAGCAACCCCACAAATGAATGGTCTCAGGATGCTTTACTGTTGGCATGACACAGGACTGATGGTAGCGCTCAGTTTATGTTCTCCAGACAAGGTTTTTTTCTGGATGCCCCAAACAATCGGAAAAGGGATTCATCAGAGAAAATGACTTTACCCTCAGCAGTCCAATCCCTGTACCTTTTGCAGAATATATCAGTCTGTCCCTGATGTTTTTCGTGGAGAGAAGTGGCTTCTTTGGTGACCTTCTTGACACCAGACCATTCTCCAAAAGACTTTGCCTCACTGTGCGTGCAGATGTACTCGCACCTCATCATAAATATTGAGGCAGCAGACTTCAAAATGAAAATAAATATTTGTGTAATTCTCAAAACTTTTGGCTGCGGCTGTAGAGGAATCTCCCCAGCAGAAAAAGAAACTGCAATATAAACTCAGTAGTGGGCCTAACCCTTCCCCACTAACCAATAATATTTGCCTCAAATCCACCATTATATGAATGAAGAAACAAGAGCTTACTTATTCATTCAATAAATAAAATTATTTTTTACCTTAAAAAAATTAAATAAAAAGACAAACATGAAAAACTTTGTACAATGAGCATAGACAATTGATGCAGTCATTTTTATTGGTTATAAAAAAGAAAATAACAGCGATGCCCAGACCGAGGCTGCAACATGTGATAGGAACAACAATCAAGCCAGGGTAATAAGAACAGATACATGTATCAAACATTCAGGACCTACATGAATGCTATGCTAGTGATCTCTTTGAGGGGTATTTGTGGACAAGTAACCTGATCCACTGGTTAAGGAAATAGTTCCAGAAAAGAAGATGGGGAAGGGCTGAGGAGGGAGGAAGAAGAGGAATTGGGGAGGGGTAGGGGAAGAAAGTGAAAACCAGGGAAAAACTGAGGCAGGTCAACAGGGGACAGAAACAGAAGTCATGAAACAAGGCCAACACAAGGGGACAGATAGCTAAAGGTCACACAAAATGCATCCCCCATAGACTCAGGCCCAAAGGCCAAAGAACTATAAAGTGACTCATACTAGTAGAGTTAAAAGATGGAAAGCGTAGGCAAGACATGGTTCCCATATTTTAAAGAATTCCAGGAATGACATTTTTTACATGATTACATTGGTCAATCTTGGACCAATGTAACTAGGCATATACCACATTTGTAGGATCCCTCTAGAAACTGGAAATCACTGTAGTGCTCACCATTACTACAGTGATCTCCATTAGCTTCTGGGTCCCATGCCAAGCAGCTGCCCCGCTGCATTGTGAATACAGGAGGTCAGCCACTCAGCATGGGCGCCATTCATAGAATGCTTTGCATTCTCTCAATTAATGCAAAGCATTTTCTGATTGGTCGAACTGTAGAGTCAGGGCAGATGCTTTGAATTCATTGAGAAAATGCAAAACATTCTCTAAATGGTGCATGTGCAGGGCACGGGACCTGGAAGCTAGTGGAGGAGTATCTATTACAATGATTTCCAGCTTCTAGGGATGCAATGTTACCATAGCCTATGCATAGTTACACTGGTCAAATCTAGACCAAAGTTACTATGTAAAAAAATGCCACACCTGGATTTCTTCTTTAATAAATATGGTTTGTGAATCGTTGAGAATACTGAGCAGTTTCTAGTTAACCAACATCATATTCATATGTTCCTTAATTTATTGAAACATTGTAGGTTTCTTTAAGGCTTTAGCTGCATCCTATTTAGCAGCCAAAACAAGTAGTCAATTTCTAATGGGAAGAAAAGAGGCCTGTAATGGTGAACACACTAATCAATTAGTGAAAACTAACAATATATACTAAGCAGAAACATATTCCTGCATAAAATCGAAACATGTACACTAACAGATGTCTATGTTAATCGATCTGTGCCATTAAAAGTCGATCCTAAAGAAATGAAAACACAAAAGGCAAACATTTTAAAGAAGTAGAGGAAGAAATGAGTAGCACTTCAAGCCATTATGAATTGCTGGGTTTTGCCTCAATTATGCAGAGTATTAAAGAAACTTCCAATAATGTGTACCTGTGCTGAATTTAAGTAGACCTAGAGGCAGCTTTTTCATTTTGGATAGAGTAGAGAAAGGTTAAAACCCTAGATTTACGTCTACTTCCTGTCCTGTAGACGCAAAGTATTAGGATATCACTTCAAAGCTTGGGAACCCCCACCTCTTGGACAGCTGTCATGAGAACACAAGACAGCATTGAAAGACTTCCCCTGTATTCTTGTTCAGGCGATAGCTCAAAAAACTTTGGATTTTCTCTCACACATTAAGTAAACAATCACAAACCTTTGTTAATGTAATTGTGTAGCCAGTAGCAGGTACCTCAAAGTGCTACTAGGTCACCCAAATTTTTGCATTGGGCTAAGCACACCTTCCCCAATGACAAAACTCAGAAATGGCAATACGCCACTTGGCACTGAATAGAATATTTGGGGAGGAAGGGGCCATGACACAAAGAGCCCTCACATATCGCTTCCGGATACATCTCTGCAAGTAACCTTGTACAGTAGGAATCTGGGGGGTTTAAGAAAAAGCTTTCACAGACAGAGTTATTCCCATAGATGTACTTGAAAGGTTTAGTAAGTGGATTATTCACATTAAATGTGATAAACGGAATAAAAAAGTAGAGTTGATACAAAAAATGGATTATATTGACATATCCTGTGCACTGGTTTGTCTTTCTGCATGACAAGGTGGTAGCCCAAATAGGTCTAAAGTCTGTGATTATGGCTAAAAGAAATCCATGTGACATGTTGGTTTGTAGCCAAATTTTGTACCCTCTAGGAAAGAATATATGGGAGAACTACTAATATATGGGACTCGGTAACCTCCGTTTGCATCCTGTACATATTGTAAAAGAATTTAGGGAGCAAACTGGAGTTGTAGCTTCTCCCTTAGGCCCCTTTCACATGGGCAGACCAGATCGGACCCTCCAGTCTCCTCTCTGGAGTGGCGGGTGTCAACAGACATGTGTGAGTTGACACAAGTCGACTTCCAATCTTATTTTATCTGTTAAAGATGAATAGGGATCCGTTCCCCATCCATCTGGTGGACCAGCCAGGATCAAATGGAAATGAACAGGCGGTCTGTTTCCATCTGACAGCCCCAAAGAGAACAGCAGGCAGTGTCAGCATCCACTCTGCATCAGCGGAGAGAACATGGACCTGTCCTCTGCCTGCTCATCACACTCTTCCAGTGTGATGGGGGGCCTACATTCGTTTACATCTGACCGCCCATAGAGGAAAGTGGGACGTTTGTGTTCACTCAGCATAGGCAGAGCAAACACGGACAACCAATCGGCCAGCTCAGCGAGGAGCAGGTGGACTCCAACAGAGCCCGCCCCATTTGGAAGTGACCTGGGTTCCAGTTTATTTAATTTTCATTTAAAGTTTTTATTGTGTGCAACAGTAAGGACAAAACAAATCCAGCATTGAAATATGGTACAGTAAGAATAGACTGTTACACAAAACTTATAAGAAAGTAGCATCGTCTGTTAAGTATATAGCAAGTAGGACGATATCAACATAACACAACTACAACATTAGACTGAATTAAAATGCAACAGTGTAAGACTAAAATCGCCCAGAAACTGATGTACACGGACAAATTTTCCAATAGGACAAAGATGGTTAGCAGACAAGAAGGTAAGAGTAAACAGAAAAAGAACTGAAACAGGCTCAAAAAGGGAAAGACGGAGAATGAACATGAAAACTTGGGGGAAGGAAAAATAAAAAAAAGTTAGAAAAGAGCAAATGGATAAGGGCACATGCACAGTCACAGTTGCTCCACTGAGCAGGCCACAAAGGTGTTGTAGGTCTTGTGAGTCCTGGAAGTTGTGCCAATAAAACCAGGTTGTATTGAATTTTTCCTCTTTTTGTTTTAACACGGCTGTTAATTGTTCCATCAGGTTAATTTCATTCACTACAGCTATCCACTGAACAATTGAAGGGGGTTCCGAGCATTTCCATTTTTGTGGTATACATATTTTAGCGGCATTGGGAAGGTGGATCAAGAGGGACTTCTTATATCTACGCCTCAAAATCGGAGCGAGATGAAGCAAGCACTGAATCGGATCATCTGCTTGTGAAATGTCTGACAGCCGTTAGTTCCAGTTTAATATAGAACATGCACGTTCCAAATACTATACAATAGTTTGGGAGGGAGGAGTGATAAATAGTGGTGTTATATTTCAGATAAAGCAAAACAAAATGTTTGAATATTGGACTTATAGAAAATGTTTTCAGCACTGGAAGGGTTTGGTGGTAATGGAGGTAGTGGGCATCAGTACCTAGCTTGTCTTTTCCTCTCAGCCTAGAAGTGTGCACACCCCCTTTCCACCACAACCCCAAATACAATGTGCCCAGAGAACATAGAAACCAGGGAACAGCATTGCCTCTACATTGCTGCCCTGCCCTTCCCCACCATGGCAGCTGACTTCATTCTTCCTCCCCAGAACTACACCTGTACACCAAACCCTACTGAACCTCCCTTCTCCTCCTGCATTCACTACCTCTCCAATATGCCCCACTTGTCAATCACCACTATGCTCCCTGCCACTGTACAGATGCATGCCTCAGCACTCATCACCACTATACCAATGCAAACTTCTGTTTTCTCTGCAACTGCAGTGACATGCCCTTGCATATTCAGCCCAATCAAAAAGTGGGTAAAAGTTCAGGGTATTCTAAGCTAAAAATCAATCCCTGGAGAGGAGTCCCAAATCATAATGTACTACATAACTTGTAAACCGTGGACAGAGACTGACATATTCAGTCAGAGCTTTGTGTGGCTTTGGGAATGGGGCAGTATGACTTGTAAAAATTAGAAAAATGATGTAACATATTGTGTAATCATGTTTTGGCATTATTGTTCATAAAGATAATCACTCAACTAACAAGGTGCACTCCAGACAATAAAAAGATTGAGGCAATAATTGATTTCTATATTACGTAGACAAATACTCAATCAAATATAATTACAGTTCAAACTGAGCTCACATTTAACCAAACTTCAAAGAGCTTAGGAAAAACATTGACAGTCTAACATATATTTAAAAAGAACAACACGGGGAATACTGGTACACTGATCTGCTACAGGGTGTTGTCTGCATAACGTATTGGCTTTGGCAAGCATAGTTTACATTAGGGACCAGAGGGAGGTGGCCTTTTGGCAATTAAGTTTGAATACTGAATCCAAGTTAAACATGATAGTGCCTAAGATAGGTTAGAGTAGACTGCTTCCCTTGTTTATTGAAGTAAAACTAAAAAGGCATTTTTTTTTGCCATGTGTGTCCCACTGCAGAGATTTCCCTTAATTTCCTGTCCCAGAACCAAACAAGGAAGTGAGTAGAAATCCCTCCAAAGTAAGGGGAAGCCCTGGTTGTTAGCAGGGTCACCAGAACTAGTGTCACTATTGGAAGATATCATCTCTATTACCGTTTTGGAGACAACCCAAAATTTGGGATTTCATTTTTCTTTTAATCTCTGTGATAACAGTAAACAGGACAAATAGAGAGGGTGTACGTTGGCCTAACAGAGGCACAGACAGCAATAAAGATGTGACTTTTTTTCCCCACACAATCTGCAACCCTCAATACCATACTAAAGCCCCGTACACACTAGTATTTTTTTTTTCGTTAAACACAGCACGGCTGAAAGAAACAAAACTGACAGCCCAGGAGGAGCCGCTGTACTAACAACCTGATGTTAGTACAGCGATCTCCCCTACTTCCTACTGTGCTATTGTGTTCGCCGCCCCCCCCCTCCTCGGTCAGTGCTCTCAGACATTGGCCGGAAGGAGGCCAAACTCCAGTACACACAGGCCAAATGTCAGCCTGTTTCTATTGAACATTCAGCCAGTGTGTACTAGGCTTTATTTCTGTTATGTCAATGGGGAACGATCAGTAGTGTCACAAGATCAAAGCACACATCTCTCTTCTGGAAAGTACCCTAAAGTAGCCTATGAAGGCAAACAGCACAAGTGAAGATGTCAGATCAAGTGGCCAGCGCAAGGATGAAAACAATGACACAGGTCATGGTGAAAGATCTCATTAAAAAAATGATTGGGGGAGGGGGGTCTAGACCGATTTAGGAAGTAGAGGGGGAAAGGGTTAAGGAAACTTTAAGCAAAAAGGAATTCTGGTTGGCGGCACATCCAGTAAAGTCACCTTTATTTCATCCAAGTCCATAAAAACATTTCCAAAAGCACACATTTTTGCATGTGGCATTAGTGGATTCCCCTGCTGTGCACACATTTAGCCCCCGTTCACACTGGTGCGACTTGCCATGCGATTTGACAGGTCAAATCGCATGACAAGTGGCACCCTAATGTTGGCAATGGAACTGTTCAAATTGGTGCAACACTGACTTTGCGGTGCTGCAGCGATTTGAAAAAGTAGTTCCTGCACTACATTTGGCGATTTTAGGTGCAACTTGCATGGACATCTGTGCATGAAGTCACACAGTTGACAGCCAAATTGCACCTGAAGTCGCACTGACATGCAGCTTTGAAATAGTGAGATTTTAAGTGAAGTCGCATGATTTTAAAGCCGCATTCAGTGTGAACCTAGACTACGAGGGGAGATTTTGTGCATTCTACTAGTAATGACAGAAATCATGATATTACTTGCATTATTAATTGTAACACTAGGTATTTGATATATGTAATTATGTGCAACCTTTGCAAAATTCAGTATGTTGGGCGTACTACCTGAAGATTAAGGGATTACCTGAACGACCATCTTTATGATATTAACAAGAAACTTTCAAATAATGTAGCTAACCACTTCAATGGTTGTCATGCAGGTGATCCCTCAGCTGTATCTATACAAGGTGTAGAAAAGATCATAGTCCCCAGGAGAGGTGGTGATAAGTTCAGACTTCTGTGTAAAAAGGACGTTTTTTGGATCTGGGTAACCTGAAACCTGTAGGGCTCAACCATGAATGGGATGTCACATTTTTATGAAAGAATAACCTGCGATCTAGGTCTTTGCTACTAGTGACCCCGATAGACATTTTTTTTCTAATTTTACTTTTTCAAAAATTTTGGTTTTGATTTTTTTCACATTTTTCAATTTTTTATGCAGTCTGATCTTTATTATGATTTATTTGAGGTTTTATATCGGTTATATAGGTTAGGCCCCTTTCACACAGGCTTTCCGATCAGGTCCGATCAGTTTTTCAGGCGGACCTGAGCGGATGCTCCATTCACTCCTATGGAGCGGTTATGTCAGTGGTGACATATCTGCTGACATCCTGTCTGTGAAATCCACATGGATGGTGACCCTATTTTCCATCCGCCTGGCGGATTGGATAGGCGGTCCGCTTTTATCTGATCTCCACATAGAGGAGATCGGGGGTCTGACAGGTCTGTCTCTGCACAGTAAGCGGAGACAGACCTGTCAACCGCCTGCACAGCGGGGCAGACGGCCCATGTGAAAGGACCCTTAGAGTTTCTGTTCCAATCACAAGTAATTATTGAATATTATGTATATATATACACTACCAAAAGTATTAGGGCGCCTGCCTTTACACACACATGAACTTTAATGAAATCCCAGCCTAAGACCCCCATACACACTATTAGATTTTCTGCAGATTTTTGGCTTCAGATTTACCAAAACCATGTAGTGCAAGGGCCTGCCTGATTTCATACAAATTGAAACTCTTAAGGTTTGATATTATAATTATATGGTTTTGGTAAATCTGAGGACAAAAATCTGCAGAAAATCTAATAGTGTGTATGGGGTCTTAGTCTGTAGGGTCAATATTGAGTTGGCCCAGCCTTTGCAGCTATAACAGCTTCAACTCTTCTGGGAAGTCTGTCCACAAGGTTTAGGAGTGTGTATATGGGAATGTTTGACCATTCTTCCAGAAGTGCATTTATGAGGTCAGGCACTGATGTGGTCGAGAAGGCCTGGCTTGCAGTCTCCGCTCCAATTCACCCCAAAGGTGTTCTATCAAGTTTAGGTCAGGACTCTGTGCAGGCCAGTAGTTCCTCCACTCCAAACTTACTCATTCATATCTTTATGAACCTTGCTTTGTGCACTGGTCCAAATAATTTGGTGGAGGAGAGATTATAGTGTGGGGTTGTTTTTTAGGGGTTGGGCTTGGTCCCTTAGTTCCAGTGAAGGGAACGCTTAAGGTGTCAGCAAAGCAAGACCTTTTGGACAATTTCCGGTCCGTTCTGGCTCAGGTGAGAATTCAGGACCATTGACGCTTCTGAATCACACATGTCATTCAGTTGTGAACAGGATAAAATCCTGACCTGATCTTGATCAAAAACTGACATGAAACGCTGAACTACTTTGTCAATTAGCTGTGAAAACGCTTCAATACGCACCGCAGGTGTGCATCCAGCCAAAAGGCAGACTTTTTTTTTACCGTATTGTATTCTCTGCATTAAGGTAAGGTGCACTCAACGGGGTTAGGAGCCAGGAGTGCTGGCCGTGGACCCGAGAAGAGGAGGACCGGGGCTGCTTGGTGCAAAGACACTGCACAGAGCAGGTAAGGATAACATGTTTGTTATTAAAAAAAATATTAATTTACAATCACTTTAATACATTCAAATTAATTTTAGCATTGTGTTCTGTAGGCTGTGAGCAAAAAATTTCCATGTGGCCTGCAAATTCCACCATTGGAGGTGGTATAAACAGATGACACACAGATCTCTAAAGGAGAACATGTATGGCTATAGGTAAGCTGGCTGCCAAGCTTAACTTTTTGAAGTGGTCACCCTGATTACTTACCTAATGAGTCATTGACTTGAAACAAGCACAAGGTTAGTAAAGTCCAAAAGAGTCTTAAAAGTATAAGACATTCTCCTTTAGAAAACTTGCAGGAAAATATCGGATTTCAGATCAGACTTAACACCCCTCCCCCTCCAGACCCCTGCAGCCAGGCCGTGCTTCTGCTATGGAAAAAAAAAAAAAAAAAGAAAGCTGCATTCATTTTTTTTCATAATTTTTACAGGCATCTCAGGCTTGAGTATATATATATATATAATTTATTCAGCCAATGGAAAGTTACCAGAGAAAAAAAAAACATGATACACGTTTTCCAGGTGCTTCAAGCTACGCTTTGCTCAAAAGTGAACAGGCCTAACTGAAAATTATGTTTTTTTTTCTATGTTGAGCGTTTTGGAGCTTCAAGCTACAAAATGCTCAGGGGTCAATGAGGCCTTAGTGTATTGGCCAGCTCTAAAACAATTAATCACCTTCCAAAATAGTGTCCTTGAAAATAAGGCCCCTTTCACAAATGCGGACCGTATTTCATCCATCTGTTTTCGGATGAAATACGGACATACATGCATCCCTATGGGATAGCGGGTGTCAGCGGATGTACATCCGCTAACACCCGATGTCATTCGGCTCCGCTCTCGTCCGATTCTGCAGACGGAAGAAAATCCTATTTTTCTATCTGTCTGCAGAGCGGATCGGAAGAACACGGACAGACGGTCCGTGTTCCTCCGATCCCCCATAGGGGAGAGCAGAGATCTGACAGGGCGGTCCCTGCACAGTGTGCGGGTCCCGCCCTGTCATCCGCCGGCTCAGCTGGGGAAAACGGAGCAATCCCAGCTGAGCAGCAGAAGTTCACGGGGCGGATCAACACGGATCCGTCCCGTGTGAAAGGGGCCTAAAGTGCCCAGTGCAACACCCTTGACCATTTAGAGAACACCTTGTATCCCGTGAGAGGTAGCAATAAACAACAAATGGCTCCCTGTGTTAAGTTTACAGTTGGGCATTTGCTTAACTTGAAATTGTGGCAATAACTGTAGCAATTCCTTAATATTCAAAAGGATTTAGGAAAGAAAGCAGGGAGAAGACAACAGCTTTGTGATTTTCGGTCTACTAAAAAGGAACCTGTCAGAACTTATTATATGGAAATTCTAAATCAGTGAATCACAAATTAAAGTCTTAGAATCCGGCCCCTGGAGCTTGCACATTCAAGGACTAGCAAAATATGGCAGCTTCCAAGTTTCATTTACAACCCAATGGGGGTTATTTACGAAAGGCAAATCCACTTTGCACTGAAAGTTCACTTGGAAGTGCAGTCGCTCTAAATCTAAGGGGTAGATCCGAAATGAGTGGAAGCTCTGCTGATTTTATCATCCAATCATGTGCAAGCTAAAACAGTTCACACAGCGTTCTGTAAACCGATTTGGGGGTGTCATTAACTTTATATTGACACCTGCAGCGGTTCGCAGAGTGCAGTGTAAACTGCCTGTGATGATGCAGTGCGGGAACCTGCACAGGAGTCACTGTGGTTCCCGCATCCTACCAGTGTGAACCTAGCCTGACAGTGTTAACAAATTGGCTACTACAGAGAGAGAACTACTAAACAGAGTTGATACAAAGTTGCATAGACAGAACTTTGTTGTTTGTTTGACCAGTTTACCAGACTGAATGTCTTCACAGATACACAATAGATAACCTAAGATAAACAAACAATGTAGTTCTGTCTCTGCAACATTGTATCAATTCTGCATAGCAGTTCTCTGCTATACAAAAGTTACACAGTGATCTCCATAAACTTTGTACATTGTACAGAGGTCTCCCTCATTGTTTTTCAACTTTTTTAGCCTAAAGTGTTAGGCTATCTCAGGGGACAGCAACCTTTTTCCACTTAAGGGCCGGATTCAATGTATGTGAATGCATGGAGGGTCACATTCACCTGTTAATAAAGGAAGATAATAATCTGGACCCCTGTACATCCCCCCCTCCACCACACAGACGTATCGGTTGTTAGCCCATGAAAGACAACTGTTGGAAGGGGTTAAAATGTCTGCGGGTCGGGTGCACATGAATTTATCATGTGCACTGACAGGCCGGAACATTTAGTGGCGATGGTGGGCGGTGTGGCCCACAGGTTGCCGACCCCTGGGCTATATAATGTTGTTTAACTCTTCTTGACGAAAGTTAGGGAATGTTGCATTTACTCTGCGAAAGGCAACATATAAAAACTGACTTACACATCACAAACATATGGGTTTTATTCAGGACTTTTGTGCGAGAGCTTAGACATTCGCAAAGCTATTTATTACCAATAAGTAGACTATATAGTGAATAAGGTTAGGTGCAGGTTGCAGTTGATGCACTTTTCAACTCATTTTGTGGTGCATTTTTTGAACACGTGTTTTGCATTTTTTTGTGGCCAATAGGAGATGACAGTTCTGTTCATGGAGTGCAACTTTGATGCGACTTTACACTCTCTGGCACTCAAATAGGATCAAAATTATATCAAAGGGCAGGGACCTTAATGTTTTCACTAGGGTTAAGAGCTAGGGTTAAATGTTAGGGTTAGCAGGTAGAGTTAATGTTGGGTTAGTTGTAATCATTAGGGTTAGCTTTCTAACAATTACTGCTAACCCTTAACCCTAAGATAGGACTTTGGACACAAACGTTCCTGCATTACTTTGATGCTACTTAGATGTTGCTTGAATGCCAGCGAGTGCAAAAGTTGCACTCCATGAACAAAACTGTCATACTTCCCTATTGGCCAAAAAAAAAAGCAAAATGCCCAACAGACTGATGCGTTTTTGATGTGGGACCAATGAAGTCTATTACATGCGAAACGCAATCTGCTGCGGGAAAAAAAGTCCCTGACCCTTTCCAAAAAAAATAAAAAAAATGCACTGGCTCAAAACACACAGATGTGAGCTAGATCCATGGAAACCATGTTGAATAAACTGTAGTGCGTTTTTGCTAAACACACTAAAAAAATGCATTGGTGTGAACCAAGGGTAACGGTATATAATTAAAAGCAAAAGTTCATGCTCATAGGTATAACTCATATCATATACCTAACTGCTACACAAAAGTCATTTTGTAATTTGATGCAACAAGCAGAGCCTTCTGATTCCTACTGTATTGTATTTGTACTGTCTACCCTCAATTTGTAAAGCGCTGCTTAAACTGTTGGGGCTATATAAATCCTGTATAATAATAATAAAAATTTCTAAAACAAAAACGTCCCACTACATTTCCTTGCAATCGTGGCTCTACATGGATTTTTCCAAAGCTCAATCTTCATTTCCCTGCAGTTGTAACAACAAATTCGGGGGGTTTCCTGTGCACAAGTTTTGAACACAACACCCCCAGAAAACTCATTAAACCAGTGAGCTCCTGCCTCACTGCTTTTCCCAGAATTCTTCATAGTGCTACTGGTAACATTACAGGATTGCTGGTTTTTATTAAGTGAAAACAGCGCTTGAGAAAGTTGCTGGGGTGGCCTATTTCACGATCTTCAGAACAGGTCAGGTAAGAATCTGAAGTCTATATAACTGGCTTTGGAGAGGATTTGTTTATCAAGAAAAGTGGGGGTTTACTTTAATAAAGGAGGAAGAAGCCAGCCTGTGCTAAAGCCAACAGCAGCTTTCAGGAGGCCACAAAACATGCAAATCTATGGTCATCGGCTAACATGAACTCCAAAAAAGTAGCAGCTGAAAAATCCTTGACTCCTAGGCATTGTAGGGGGACATTATTCTTCCGTGTTCAAGACAGTGTACTAATATAATATTCAGTTTCCTCAGAAAACAGAATGAAAACATGCCACATGTGCTAGCTACAGCGCAATCACTGAGAAACATTTAGTTATAGACATCATTACCCTGTAAACTAAAAATACAACCAGTATATACAAAAGGGTAGTAAAGTAGTACTATTCAATGCTGAATTGTGTTTATTAAATCACACAAGTCCAGTAGCTGTGTCAATTCATTCCAGGACTCTACCACCCTTCTTAGATGGTGTGCAATTCTGAGAAGCAAATTAAAAGGTGGAACATGCTCACATTTTCTACAACAAAAACAAGGAAGTGGCTTTAGGAGGATAATATTACCTGTATGTGAGAACACAAGTAACCCCACACCTCTCACCGCACCTACTAGGATGCTCAACAACACAACAAAATCATTGCACTGCTACTTCTAATGCACATGGTATAATGCGCTAACACGTGTTTAACTTCCCCATTATAAAAATAGTGCCCGTTTCCATACCAGTGCTGCAGTGCAACGTATTTGGAAAAATACAATAGGTCTACTTTTTCTGTGCATTTGAAGGCCCAAAGAAGAAAAACGGTCGCACATACAACATACGTTTTGATTAGCTGGTAACAGATACCCAGAAGCCTTGGTCAGCGGTTAACCCTTTCCGCTCCAAATGTAAAGTGCTTCAACGCATATGGCAACACACAAAGAAAATGCACATTGATGAATGTCAATAAACCTGCCTAAAGTGACAAAATAATGCAACTCTACACAAATGCAATGATCTAAGGCAAGGTTCCCACCTTTGTGTCTGCATATTTTTTGGCACATTTTTCTTTTCCAGGAATTTTATTAAAGAATAACTAAAAGGCAAAACTTTTTTGTTTATTTTTGTTTATTTTTGTTTTGGATAGAGTGAAGATGGAGTAGAACACCTGTCACTTTTTATTGCTCTCTGTAACCCCGTTAAGGAGATACAACCCCTCTCTATTTGTACTGTTTACCATTATCATTGAAAATGAAAGAAAATACCAAATGTCGGGTTGTCCCCAGAAAAAAAAAAAATAGAAAAAAGGAGGGTACATGGGTGGAGAGTGGGGTCAGATAGTAGGAGTAAGGGATGGATAATCCGCTTTGGTATGTGGGTATGGATCATGAAGTCGAGGAGTTTACTGTTTCTTTGGAAGTGGAGCCAACAGGCCCACGTGTGAGTGAACTTCGTGGGAGTATCATGTGCTATGTTGATCAGCTCCTCCTTGTCAGCCGCTTGTCGAATGCAATGGATTTGTTGTGCATTTTTATACGTCCTGCATTTTTGTTTGGCCAATAAAAGTCAAAAGAAAGAGGTTGCTATGGATGGGAGCTTGTTGTCCTGTGCTAAACGCAAGAAAAATGCATTTTTCATGTGCTGCCACTGAAGTCTATTGTTAAAAAAATGTGTTTTTTTACCCCAAAAAATGCACCAGTACTATTTTTCCTGTAGCACCACAGAAAACAATGACAATTCTCTTGTTGTGTATTATGGTGAATTGGGCAACACACACGTTAAATCACACAGGTATGAAAATGGCCATAATGGGCCCTGAAAGACAACATAGGTGCCTGTAAAAGCATGAACTTGGAAAGTTCCTTCAAAAAATAAAAATAAAACAAGAAAAAATAAATGAGTACCCAGTGAGACTATACAGTCAACAAAACCCTTCCATTGTCATAGCAACCCATAGGCTACCTCGATGACATCCAGTATAATTGTGACATTTGTTTTTGTCTTGTTCTAATCACAGTGTCTGATTGTGGTGTTAATGTGACCATGTCAAGGCTGCTCAGACACATCCCCTTTGCATTGGGTCTGACTGATAGAAAATAATGAGCTTACAAAGCCTCCGTTTCATCTAATGATTTCTATGTGACCTTTTCATGGAAAGGCAAGTATCAGGGGCTAGAACGGAGCTAACTTGCCAAACTGCAAATATTCACATCTTCGACAGGGACTCACACGGTTCCTAAACCATAGCTACATAGATCTGTGTGTTGTACGATTCCATGCACATCGGAAAAATCTGCATCCACATATTCAGATAAATGAATGTACATTATGCAAAGACCTGCATAAATGGTCAGCGCTAGATAAATACCTGGAATGAGTAAATACATTGGAAATTGATTTGTCTTCTCAGTCAGGCGCACTGACAGTTTCTTTCTCTGTGTACCCAGCACGTGGCCTCTATCTTGCATTACTCTACTTAAAGCTGAACTCCAGGAAAAGTAAAAGTCCTCCCTTAAAGCGGAAGTAAACCCATCCATAAAACAGTTTATTTCCGGCACCGGAAAAGTAACACTACCATTGGTTGTGCTCTCAACCAAACTGTCGAACCATCCAATAGCTAGTGTCTAAACTGATCACATGTGCAGCATCAAGGCAGTTGTAGATTAAACAGAGGCAAAGATGGCAGCTTCCTTGGCTGAAACCGATAGGGGGGTTTACTTACACTTTAACTGTGCACAGCCCCACTTCAAGGGTTACCTACCTGCTTATGTCTAGGGGACTAGGTAAGGGAGCTTTATTTACCTGATTCAATATTCTTCTAGACCAGTCCCCAGCAATCAGATGCCTCTGATGTGATCAAGACTGATCCAGGCCTATAGCCCTGCACTGGACATGAAGATGCCAAGGGACAGTCCACTGCTGGAGCATAGTCTGCCGGGGCAGTGGAGGATCACGCAAGCTAAAATGCTTTTACCATCTCCTAGACCACAGGTGTCAAACTGGCGTCCCTCCAGCTGTTGCAGAACTACAATTCCCATGAGGCATTGCAAGGCTGACCATTACAAGCATGACTCCCACAGGCAGAGCGAGCCATGATGGGACTTGTAGTTCCACAACAGCTGGAGGGCTGCCGGTTTGACACCCCTGCCCTAGACTAAACAAAGCATTTAACAATTGCAGCATGGGCACAGGAATTGTATTTTTCCTGGAGTTGGGCTTTTAGTGGATAGGCTCACCTTCACAAAAAAAAAAAATGAATGCACATTTTTTGGTAGGTAAAAAAGATGCATTTATTATTTTTTGCTGTTAGAAGCCTGTAAAGAATTGCACCCACAATCAGCAGATCGTCCTGCAGATTCTCTGTCTAGGCAGGCAGTTGCACAGTAGTTCATTGAGAACTACAAGCCGACAGCTACAAAGGATCTTGGGACTTATAGTTTTCACAGAACACTGTGAATGAATGTTGGGGCCGGGTGGGTGGAGCCCCACATGGGCCCATTATTTTTAGATTGTGACAGGAGATCCCCTGCATGCTGTCAAAACGGGGGATTGGGGGATTGGGGGATGGTGCATCTATAACATGAATATGGGTGGAACATGTTACAAAAGGTGAAATTCTCCTATAGGGCTGGTTCACACCACAAAAACGTTTTTAATGCATTTTTCATGTGTTCCAGATGCTTTTTTTCTTCTTTTTTCCACTGTACTGCACACCTGTGCGTTTTTGATACGATTTACTGCATTCCAGTGCAGGAAAAATGCAGCATGTTCTACTTTTCAGTGGAACGCCATGCAACTGAACGCACTGGTGTGAACTGTTGGAAAACATATAACCTACTTTCCATGGTGTTTTTGATGCAGAAAAAACTGCTCTGGACTGCATATGGTGTGAATAGGTCCTTAGTGCCTGTTCACACCACAAAACCCTCCTCCATATCTGTTCTGGATACATTTCTTTATGCACATTTTTAACATGTTTTTGGTGCATTCTGGTGCCTTTTTTTATTTGTTTGCAGATTTTTTTTTCTACTGTACCAGGGGCCAGGTGCATTTTTAATGCTTTTTACCACGTTCCAGTACAGTTCTGTGCAGGAAAAAAAAGCAGCATGTTCTACTTTTTTCTTTCCGGAAGTGGAATGCACTGGTGTCAACTTTGCCATTGGAAAACACAAACTACGTTCCATGCATTTTTGATGCAGGAAAGAAAAGAAAAAAAATAAGCATATAAAAAATAACCCCATGTGGTGTGAACTGACCCTTAAAGCTGAAATCCAGGTATAATATTTATTGCATCGCTCCTGCCCAGACCAATGTTAAGTATGCAGATCACCTACCTGAGGCAGAGCACTGGAAGTAGTTGACACTACAACAGCAACTGTAGCCCCAGTGCACACCGACCACAGGGGGGCGCCCTCTCCACACTGCCCACTGTTATCAATGAACGCAAGGCATTCTCCGATTGAGGCAGGTGGAAAGGTGAGGGATGTGATGTCATGATCTCCACCTCATCCAATGGAAAGAAATACACGGCATACTAGAAATGGTGGCTGTGCCAAGAAAACAACCCCCTGGGGTCACCGCACAGTTGCTGGACACGGGACTCCACAGATCCCAGCGATGGCTATAGTAGCCCCAACTACTACTACAATGATTGTCAGCTAACACAGTGATCCCGCAGGGATGAGATATACATTGGGTACACTGTGCCAAGCCGGACCATTGTAAGTATGCAGTACAGCTGTAAGAATATATCCTTATGTGTCTATATACAGTAATACAGCCCTAGTGTATATGTGAAGAGCAGAGCCCAGACACATGTCATGAGATCCTGGCTGGTGTCCCCCATCATGTCTTTGTTCCCTTGTATGCAGTGGGGGAATGTTCTCCATAACACACAGGGTGACAGACAATCCTCCTGTGTGTCCACAGACAGAACACCTTTCTTCTCCAGCCATACTCCCCCCCCTTCCTCCTCATCCCTCCACCCTTCTCTCCCCTTCCCATTCAATCTGACCTGCCACCTCCACACTCCCCCCTCCTCCTCTGTCTACACCGCCCCCTTCTGGTCCCTGCTCTCCCCCCCACCCCCGGCTCTATGTATTACCTCTCACCGTCCTAGGTCTCCCGCTCTCTGGCAGCTCCCCGACTCTCGGTACCGTCCGTACTTCTACCCCCGGGGCTCCGCTGCCATTAATGTGCTGGACCGGCGTGCAGGCAGCGGGATGAGGTCTGCCTCAGGCTCGCCATTGTCACAACAGCTCTCCAAACACGATTTCCACAGCCTGCTCTTCTCTCTGGAGGAGGGGTGGAGACGAGCAATGCTGCCTCCTTCTAACCAGCGGGAGCGGGAAGATGAGCCGAACAACAGCAGCCGCCACCGCCGCTCTATTCTCCCCTCCTTCGTGTTCTCTCACATCTACTCTGAGCTAACCGGCTCCCCCTCCCCGCATTCCCCCCCTGGGAGGAGAGAGCGACGTGTGCTGGAGGAACAACACGGGACACAGCGCCCCCCAGTGTCCGCACTCCTAACACACACTCTGGATGAGGGACAACACGGGACACAGCGCCCCCCAGTGTCCGCACTCCCAACACACACACTCTGGATGAGGGACACCACGGGACACAGCGCCCCCCAGTGTCCGCACTCCTAACACACACTCTGGATGAGGGACACAGCGCCCCCCAGTGTCCGCTCTCCTAACACACACTCTGGATGAGGGACAACACGGGACACAGCGCCCCCCAGTGTCCGCACTCCTAACACACACTCTGGATGAGGGACAACACGGGACACAGCGCCCCCCAGTGTCCGCACTCCTAACACACACTCTGGATGAGGGACAACACGGGACACAGCGCCCCCCAGTGTCCGCACTCCTAACACACACTCTGGATGAGGGACAACACGGGACACAGCGCCCCCCAGTGTCCGCTCTCCTAACACACACTCTGGATGAGGGACACCACGGGACACAGCGCCCCCCAGTGTCCGCTCTCCTAACACACACTCTGGATGGGGGACACCACGGGACACAGCGCCCCCCAGTGTCCGCTCTCCTAACACACACTCTGGATGAGGGACACCACGGGACACAGCGCCCCCCAGTGTCCGCACTCCTAACACACACTCTGGATGAGGGACAACACGGGACACAGCGCCCCCCAGTGTCCGCACTCCTAACACACACTCTGGATGAGGGACAACACGGGACACAGCGCCCCCCAGTGTCCGCTCTCCTAACACACACTCTGGATGAGGGACAACACGGTACACAGCGCCCCCCAGTGTCCGCACTCCTAACACACACTCTGGATGAGGGACAACACGGTACACAGCGCCCCCCAGTGTCCGCACTCCTAACACACACTCTGGATGAGGGACAACACGGGACACAGCGCCCCCCAGTGTCCGCACTCCTAACACACACTCTGGATGAGGGACAACACGGTACACAGCGCCCCCCAGTGTCCGCACTCCTAACACACACTCTGGATGAGGGACAACACGGGACACAGCGCCCCCCCAGTGTCCGCACTCCTAACACACACTCCGACAAAGCGGGACACAGTGCCCCCCCAGTGTCCGCACTCCTAACACACACTCTGGATGAGGGACACCACGGGACACAGCGCCCCCCAGTGTCCGCACTCCTAACACACACTCTGGATGAGGGACAACACGGGACACAGTGCCCCCCAGTGTCCGCTCTCCTAACACACACTGGATGAGGGACAACACGGGACACAGCGCCCCCCAGTGTCCGCTCTCCTAACACACACTCTGGATGAGGGACACCACGGGACACAGCGCCCCCCAGTGTCCGCACTCCTAACACACACTCTGGATGAGGGACAACACGGGACACAGCGCCCCCCAGTGTCCGCTCTCCTAACACACACTCTGGATGAGGGACACCACGGGACACAGCGCCCCCCAGTGTCCGCACTCCTAACACACACTCTGGATGAGGGACAACACGGGACACAGCGCCCCCCAGTGTCCGCTCTCCTAACACACACTCTGGATGAGGGACAACACGGGACACAGCGCCCCCCAGTGTCCGCTCTCCTAACACACACTCTGGATGATGGACAACACGGGACACAGCGCCCCCCAGTGTCCGCACTCCTAACACACACTCTGGATGATGGACAACACGGGACACAGCGCCCCCCAGTGTCCGCTCTCCTAACACACACTCTGGATGATGGACAACACGGGACACAGCGCCCCCCAGTGTCCGCACTCCTAACACACACTCCGACAAAGCGGGACACAGCTCCCCCCAGTGCCCGCACTCCTAACACACACTCCGACAAAGCGGGACACAGCGCCCCCCAGTGTCCGCACTCCTAACACACACTCCGACAAATCGGGACACAGCTCCCCCCAGTGCCCGCACTCCTAACACACACTCCGACAAAGCGGGACACAGCGCCCCCCAGTGTCCGCACTCCTAACACACACTCCGACAAATCGGGACACAGCTCCCCCCAGTGTCCGCACTCCTAACACACACTCCAACAAATCGGGACATAGCTCCCCCCAGTGTCCGCACTCCTAACATACAGTCTGGATGAGGAGCAACAAAGCGGGACACAGCTCCCCCCAGTGTCCGCACTCCTAACACACACTCCGACAAAGCTGGACACAGCGCCCCCCACTGTCCGCACTCCTAACACACACTCCGACAAGGCGGGACACAGCTCCCCCCAGTGTCCACACTCCTAACACACACTCCGACAAAGCGGGACACAGTGCCCCCCAGTGTCCGCACTCCTAACACACACTCCGACAAATCGGGACATAGCTCCCCCCAGTGTCCGCACTCCTAACACACAGTCTGGATGAGGAGCAACAAAGCGGGACACAGCTCCCCCCAGTGTCCGCACTCCTAACACACACTCCGACAAAGCGGGACACAGCGCCCCCCAGTGTCCGCACTCCTAACACACACTCCGACAAAGCGGGACACAGCGCCCCCCAGTGTCCGCACTCCTAACACACACTCCGACAAATCGGGACACAGCTCCCCCCAGTGTCCGCACTCCTAACACACACTCCAACAAATCGGGACATAGCTCCCCCCAGTGTCCGCACTCCTAACACACAGTCTGGATGAGGAGCAACAAAGCGGGACACAGCTCCCCCCAGTGTCCGCACTCCTAACACACACTCCGACAAAGCTGGACATAGCGCCCCCCAGTGTCCGCACTCCTAACACACACTCCAACAAAGCGGGACACAGTGCCCCCCAGTGTCCGCACTCCTAACACACACTCCGACAAATCGGGACATAGCTCCCCCCAGTGTCCGCACTCCTAACACACAGTCTGGATGAGGAGCAACAAAGCGGGACACAGCTCCCCCCAGTGTCCGCACTCCTAACACACACTCCGACAAAGCGGGACACAGCGCCCCCCAGTGTCCGCACTCCTAACACACACTCCGACAAAGCGGGACACAGCTCCCCCCAGTGCCCGCACTCCTAACACACACTCAGACAAAGCGGGACACAGCGCCCCCCAGTGTCCGCACTCCTAACACACACTCCGACAAATCGGGACACAGCTCCCCCCAGTGTCCGCACTCCTAACACACACTCCAACAAATCGGGACATAGCTCCCCCCAGTGTCCGCACTCCTAACACACAGTCTGGATGAGGAGCAACAAAGCGGGACACAGCTCCCCCCAGTGTCCGCACTCCTAACACACACTCCGACAAAGCTGGACATAGCGCCCCCCAGTGTCCGCACTCCTAACACACACTCCAACAAAGCGGGACACAGTGCCCCCCAGTGTCCGCACTCCTAACACACACTCCGACAAATCGGGACATAGCTCCCCCCAGTGTCCGCACTCCTAACACACAGTCTGGATGAGGAGCAACAAAGCGGGACACAGCTCCCCCCAGTGTCCGCACTCCTAACACACACTCCGACAAAGCGGGACACAGCGCCCCCCAGTGTCCGCACTCCTAACACACACTCCGACAAAGCGGGACACAGCTCCCCCCAGTGTCCGCACTCCTAACACACACTCCGACAAAGCGGGACACAGCGCCCCCCAGTGTCCACACTCCGACAAATCGGGACACAGCTCCCCCCAGTGTCCGCACTCCTAACACACACTCCGACAAAGCGGGACACAGTGCCCCCCAGTGTCCGCACTCCTAACACACACTCCGACATATCGGGACATAGCTCCCCCCCAGTGTCCGCACTCCTAACACACAGTCTGGATGAGGAGCAACAAAGCGGGACACAGCTCCCCCCAGTGTCCGCACTCCTAACACACAGTCTGGATGAGGAGCAACAAAGCGGGACACAGTTCCCCCCAGTGTCCGCACTCCTAACACACACTCCGACAAAGCGGGACACAGCGCCCCCCAGTGTCCGCACTCCTAACACACACTCTGACAAAGCGGGACACAGCTCCCCCCAGTGTCCGCACTCCTAACACACACTCCGACAAATCGGGACATAGCTCCCCCCAGTGTCCGCACTCCTAACACACAGTCTGGATGAGGAGCAACAAAGCGGGACACAGCTCCCCCCAGTGTCCGCACTCCTAACACACACTCCGACAAATCGGGACATAGCTCCCCCCAGTGTCCGCACTCCTAACACACACTCAGACAAAGCGGGACACAGCGCCCCCCAGTGTCCACACTCTGACAAATCGGGACACAGCTCCCCCCAGTGTCTGCACTCCTAACACACACTCCGACAAAGCGGGACACAGTGCCCCCCAGTGTCCACACTCCGACAAATCGGGACACAGCTTCCCCCAGTGTCCGCACTCCTAACACACACTCCGACAAAGCGGGACACAGTGCCCCCCAGTGTCCGCACTCCTAACACACACTCCGACAAATCGGGACACAGCTCCCCCCAGTGTCCGCACTCCTAACACACACTCAGACAAAGCGGGACACAGCGCCCCCCAGTGTCCACACTCCGACAAATCGGGACACAGCTCCCCCCAGTGTCCGCACTCCTAACACACACTCCGACATAGCGGGACACAGTGCCCCCCAGTGTCCGCACTCCTAACACACACTCCGACAAATCGGGACACAGCTCCCCCCAGTGTCCGCACTCCTAACATACAGTCTGGATTAGGAGCAACAAAGCGGGACACAGCTCCCCCCAGTGTCCGTACTCCTAACACACACTCTGGATGAGGAGGAACAAAGTGGGACACAGCTCCAGTGTCCGTACTCCTAACACACACTCTGGATGAGGAGTAACAAAGCGGGACACAGCTCCCCTCAGTGTCCATACTCCTAACACACACTCTGGATGAGGAGCAACAAAGCGGGAAACAGCTCCCTCCAGTGTCTGCACTCCTAACACACACTCTGGATGAAGGGAATAAGGGTCAAACAAAGCAAGAAACGGCTCCCCCCAGTGTCTGCATTCCTATCACACACTCTGGATGGAGGGAATAATGGGGCAAACAAAGCGGGAAACAGCTCCCCCCAGTGTCTGCACTCCTAACACACACTCTGGATGGGGGGCAGCAAAGCGGGATACAGCTCCCCCCAGTGTCCGCGCAGCTATCACACATTGTGGCTAGAGGGAAGAGGGGGCAAACAAAGCGGGAAACAGCTCCCACCAGTGTCCGCACTCCTATCACACATTCTGGATAGAGGGAAGAGGGGCAAACAAAGCAGGACACAGCTTTCTCTCCCCCTCCACACCGCTATCATACACTGTGAATAGAGGGGCAAACAATTCAGACACAGCTCCCCACCCCCCCAGTGTCCACACTCCTATCACAAACTCTGGATGAAGGGAATAAGGGGCAAACAATGCAGACACAGCTCCCTCCAGTGTCTGCACTCCTATCACACACTCTGGATGAAGGTAATAAGGGGCAAAAAAAAACGGGAAACAGCTCCCCCCAGTGTCTGCACTCCTATCACACACTCTGGATGAAGGTAATAAGGGGCAAACAAAACGGGAAACAGCTCCCCCCAGTGTCTGCACTCCTATCACACACTCTGGATGAAGGTAATAAGGGGCAAACAAAACAGGAAACAGCTCCCCCCAGTGTCTGCACTCCTATCACACACTCTGGATGAAGGTAATAAGGGGCAAACAAAACGGGAAAAACAGCTCCCTCCAGTGTCTGCACTCCTATCACACACTCTGGATGAAGGTAATAAGGGGCAAACAAAACGGGAAACAGCTCCCCCCAGTGTCTGCACTCCTATCACACACTCTGGATGAAGGTAATAAGGGGCAAACAAAGCAGGAAACAGCTCCCCCCAGTGTCTGCACTCCTATCACACACTCTGGATGAAGGTAATAAGGGGCAAACAATGCAGACACAGCTCCCTCCAGTGTCTGCACTCCTATCACACACTCTGGATGAAGGTAATAAGGGGCAAACAATGCAGACACAGCTCCCCCCAGTGTCTGCACTCCTATCACACACTCTGGATGAAGGTAATAAGGGGCAAACAAAACAGGAAACAGCTCCCCCCAGTGTCTGCACTCCTATCACACACTCTGGATGAAGGGAATAAGGGGCAAACAAAACAGGAAACAGCTCCCCCCAGTGTCTGCACTCCTATCACACACTCTGGATGAAGGTAATAAGGGGCAAACAAAGCAGGACACAGCTTTCTCTCCCCCTCCACACAGCTATCATACACTGTGAATAGAGGGGCAAACAATTCAGACACAGCTCCCCCCCCCCAGTGTCCACACTCCTATCACAAACTCTGGATAGAGAGAAAAGGGGCAAACAAAGTGGGACAGGGCACACAACCATCGCACATTCTGGATAAATTGAAAACAATAGGGGACACAGCTCCCCCCAGTGTCTGTGCACATACACACTAGTAAGAGGAGCAAATAATTCAGCAGGACCTAGCACCGCACTAGTGCATTCTGGTCTCAGAATTCCCCACACTACAGTCGCACTGGAGGGCCCACTGTGCCCCTACACATTATATAAGATGGGAAACATTGTTTGGTTCTCTATCTTTGCTGCAGCTGCGATCTCCAATCGTAGTCGCAGCAAAGATCCATCCCACCCTTGTGATAGGGAGGAGATCCGGTGCAGTTCTGCTAAAGGGGCAGAACATGTGGTAAACCTTTGCCACAGCCTCGCCTATCAGACATCCTGACTTTATAATCACTAAATGTTTGTCGTATCTCACTTTTTAATTTTTTCTATTTTGACAATCCCTCTCCCCCTTGCTCTTTTTTTAATTTATTTCTCACTTAGCTACTGTATAGGTATACATTGAAAGTGATGGAGGTGCTCAGGGTGTGTGTATATATAGATATATCTATATATATAAGAGAGATGTAGCACCCTGATGTTTAGGCAGGGTTGCTCCTCAATATATTTGCCAAGTGAAAGTTACCTTGGCCAATTGCTAGGTGGTCAACTGACTTCGCCCTAATTCTGGAATTGTTGCACTTCTCTCTTCTGTAGCTAGACAGATAAGACAAGGGCAATGCAAGGACAAATTAGGAGTATAGGGGGTTTCTCAGCCAATGGGCAGGGATTTTCTAGAATCCCTTGGCCTGCTGGGAAAACCTATTTATTTGGGTGGAGTCAGGTGATCGGGGTTCTGTGCCACCTGGACAACTGTCTGGGGGGACGTGTGTTGTACTAGAGCCTGAGGCCTATCCCAGGGACATCTGGCTGCTAGGCTGTCTGAGGGCCTATCCAAAAGCAAGAGAGCAGCGTAGGGTGGGGACTGCGGCTTGCAGTCTTACCAAAAAGTGACGGTTTTGCCAGCTGGAGAACCTGTCCTGGTCGGAGGTAGAGGGGAAGCTGTCACCACTAAGGGACCATCCACCTTGTTACCAGGGACCGCCGTGAGTAGCTGAAGCAAGTACCAGAGCAGTATTCTCACCAACTGGGGACAGTGAAGAATTGGGAAACTTCAGCAGGTGTCAAGCCAGGGACCCAGCCAGCGGAGGTGATGCTTGCAGAGCAGTCTTGTATGCCAAGCCAGGGACCGAGCAGGGCCAGTGGGGTGACACTTGAGAAGTATCTGTGAGTGCCAAGCTAGAGACCCAGCAGGGACGCTGGGGTGACGCTTGAGGAAGATACTGTGTGCGAAGAGTGGAGGAGCTCAGGGGATCCAGTGGCAGTGGATCAGCAAGTCTAGTGAGAGAGACTGGGAGCTCAGTTGAGTGAAGATCTACAAGAGGAGATTGTAGAGGAAGCAAAGGAGTTTGTTACAACTCGTGTTAGAAACTGTTATAAGACTGTTGCCATAGGAGACAGTGATCCTACTTGTTCATATGTGGTGTCTTGTTGGATGCCTTTCCCTGCATGGCTGTCTGCCTATAGAAGTTTCAAAGTCTGCTAAATTAACATTGCAATTACTAAAGGGTGTCCTGGCCCTAACCCTCTCTCCCACAGTTATGTTTGAGACAATAAATCTCTTTGTATATAAATCTCTTTGTATTCAATAAAATTGTCTGGCGCCCATACACCCACCATGCCTCGTAAACCCCTTGGCTATATATATATATATATATATATATATATATATATATATATATATATATCAGTATCTCACAAAAGTGAGTACACCCCTCACATTTTTGTAAATATTTTAATCTATCTTTTCATGTGACAACACTGGAGAAATTACACTTTGCTACAATGTAAAGTAGCGAGTGTACAGCTTGTATAACATTGTATAACAGTGTAAATTTGCTGTCCCCTCAAAATAACTCAAAACACAGCCATTAATGTTTAAACCACTGGCAACAAAACTTAGTACACCCCTAAGTGAAAATGTCTAAATTGGGCCCAAAGTGTCAATTTTTTGTGTGGCCACCATTATTTTCCAGCACTTCCTTAACCCTCTTGGGCATGGAGTTCACCAGAGCTTCACAGGTTGCCACTGGAGTCCTCTTCCACTCATCCATGATGACATCATGGAGCTGGTGGATGTTAGAGACCTTGCTCTCCTCCACCTTCTATTTCAGGATGTCCCACAGATGTTTATTAGGGCTTAGGTCTGGAGACATGCTTGGCCAGTCCATCACCTTTACCCTCAGCTTCTTTAGCAAGGCAGTGGTCATCTTGGAGGTGCGTTTGGGGTCGTTATCATGTTGGAATACTGCCCACCCATGATTCCCTCCGAAGGGAGGGGATCATGCTCTGCTTCAGTATGTCACAGTACATGTTGGCATTCATGGTTCCCTCAATGAACTGTAGCTCCCCAGTGTTGGCAGCATCAAACCTGACACTCCCACCACCATGCTTGACTGTAGGCAAGACACACTTGTCCTTGTACTCCTCACCTGGTTGCCGCCACACATGCTTGACACCATCTGAACCAAATACATTTATCTTGGTCTCATCAGACCACAGGACATGGTTCCAATAATCCATGTCCTTAGTCTGCTTGTCTTCAACAAACTGTTTGCAGGCTTTCTTGTGCATCATCTTTAGAAGAGGCTTCTTTCTGGGATGGCAGCTATGCAGACCAATTTGATGCAGTGTGTGGCGTATGGTCTGAGCACTGACAGGCTGACCCCCCCCCCCCCACCACCACCCCTTCAACCTCTGCTGCAATGCTGGCAGCACTCATATGTCTTTTTCCCAAAGACAACCTCTGGATATGTTGCTGAGCACGTGCACTCAACTTCTTTGGTCGACCATGGCGAGGCCCGTTCTGAGTGGAACCTGTCCTGTTAAACCGCTGTATGGTCTTGGCCACTGTGCTGCAGCTCAGTTTCAGGGTCTTGGCAATCTTCTTATAGCCTAGGCCATCTTTATATAGAGCAACAATTCTTTTTTTCAGATCCTCAGAGAGTTCTTTGCCATGAGGTGCCATGTTGAACTTCCAGTGACCAGTATGAGAGAGTGAGAGCGATAACACCAAATTTAATACACCTGCTCCCCATTCACACCTGAGACCTTGTAACACTAACAAGTCACATGACAGTGGGGAGGGAAAATGGCTAAATGGGCCCAATTTGGACATTTTCACTTAGGGGTGTACTCACTTTTGTTGCCAGCGGTCTAGACACTAAAGGCTGTGTGTTGAGTTATTTTGAGGGGACAACAAATTTACACTGTTATACAAGCTGTACACTCACTATCTTACATTGTAGCAAAGTGTTATTTCTTTAGTGTTGTCACAATGTGAGGGATGTAGCTCTTCAGGCAGGTCCTTTAACCTCATGATTCTCATTTGCTCTGACATGCACTTTGAGCTGTAAGGTCTTTTATAGACAGGTGTGTGGCTTTCCTAGTCCAATCAGTATAATCAAACACAGCTGGATTCAAATCAAGGTGTAGAACCATCTCAAGGATGGACAGCACCTGAGTTAAACATATGAGTGTCACAGCAAAGGGTCTAAATACTTAGGACCATGTGATATTTTAGTTTTTCTTTTTTAATAAATCTGCAAAAATGTCAACAATTCTGTGTTTTTCTGTCAATATGGGGTGCTGTGTGTACATTAATGAGGAAAAAAAAATGAACTTAAATGATTTTAGCAAATGGCTGCAATATAACAAAGAGTGAACAATTTAAGGGGGTCTGAATACTTTCCGTCCCCACTGTATAAATAAATAATGTGTGAATGTGTCACTTATTACTGACCTCCAAACTCTGCACCCCTTTAAACCACAGATAGCAATCAGCGCAATGAAAATCACACCCAATTTATGTTGCACTTTTTCTCAGGTGGGAGGGTCCAACTTATGATCTTGCAAACAGGCCCACTGCTTTAAGAAAATGCCCCTGACCTGAGCTCATCACTGCGCATCCATTCTAGATGCTTGTATGTGAATTTACATTCAAGCAGGGCAGGCGCCAGCATAAGGCAGCCAAGGCGGCCGCCTGAGGGCGCTAGAGCCAGGGGTTCCCCAAGAGTTACCTATGCTGGCATTGGCCCTGCTTGCATGGCCCCTGTACCCAACCCAGCTCAGTGACAGGAGGCAGCACAGCACAGCCCTGGCTGGGCGCGGTTTACTTCACCTACTCGCATTCCCTTACTACAGTCTCAGCCCTGCCTACTGCACTCCTCCTGTTCCAGCTGCAGCACAGAGTGAGACTGTAACACAAAGACCACCCCCCTTTCTTCAGCCCTTGAGGCAAAGATCGCTGCCTGCATCATGAAAATAAAAAATTCCTCCCACCTGGGTGGTAGCTGAGTGGGTCCCGAATGTCCTCACTTCAACAGCACACAGAGCGTATAAGAAGAGAAGGAGTACGGGGAGAAGCCTGGAGCCAAGTGAGACCAGGGGGAGGGCCCAAGGCCAGCAGAAGGCCAAGTAGGAGTGCAATTAGCAGTGGTGTACAACACAGTCACAGATGAAGATTTCACTTTCCCATCTCTGTGCAAGGTGAGGCAAGCAAGCTGTGTATATTATTGTACCAGTCCTACCCTTGTGCCATGTTTGCAATCTCCGACCATCTCATGGTCCATGTATACAATCTCTGACCATCCTGTGTGCCATGAATACCATCTCTGACCATCCTGTGTGCAATGCATGCAGTCTCTGGAATTTCTTGTGCCATGCATGCAATCTCTGAACGCCCTGTGTGCCATGCATGCAATCTCTGACCGCCCCGTGTGCCATGCATGCAATCTCTGACCGCCCCGTGTGCCATGCATGCAATCTCTGACCGCCCCATGTGCCCTGCATGCAATCTCTGACCACCCCGTATGCCATGCAGTTAAACACACACTACACTAGAATCACTATAGCTTCATGGAGCACAAAATGTATGCCATATGGGAGGAGCGTGGAGCGGGAGGAAGAATGGGGGGGCACCAAAATGCACCTTCACCTGTGTGATCAAAAATCCTTGCACCGGAGGGGCGTGGCCAGAATGTAGGACCGAGAGGACACACGCTGCCGCCCCTAAAATAATCCTGACAACTATCCAGGACCTTTTCTCACATCCCGCAGAGGACTAACTGGCATTCTGGGTTCCAAGAAGACGCACGGCACCCCGCGGGCTTCTCCACTTACTCCGGGCAAGCTCTGCTGCTCAAAAAGCTCTGCCAACACACAGCGCTTCTCCTCTCCAGCGGTGGCCATCTTGCTAAAGAAGCTGAGGGTAAAGGTGATGAACTAGCCAAGCGTGTCTCCAGACCTAAACCCTATTAAGCATCTGTGGGCTATCCTCAAATAGAAGGTGGAGGAGCGCAAGGTCTCTAACATCCACCAGCTCCGTGATGTCGTCATGAAGGAGTAGAAGAGGACTCCAGTGGCAACCTGTGAAGCTCTGGTGAACTCCATGCCCAAGAGGGTTAAGGCAGTGCTGGAAAATAATGGTGGCCACACAAAATATTGACATTTTGGGCCCAATTTCGACATTTTCACTTAGGGATGTACTCACTTTTGTTGCCAGCGGTTTAGACATTAATGACTGTGTGTTGAATTATTTTGAGGGAACAGCAAATTTACACTGTTATACAAGCTGTACACTCACTACTTTACAGTGTAGCAAAGTGTAATTTCTTCAGTGTTGTCACATGAAAAGGTAGAATAAAATATTCACAAAAATGTGAGGGGTGTACTCATTTTTGTGAGATACTATATATATATATATATATATATATATATATATATATATATATATATATAGCCAAGGGACAGCTGACATCCTTCTATGTAGAGTGGGTTTACGAGGCATGGTGGGTGTAATGCAAGGTAGATTCATGGGCTCCAGACATGCGAGGACACCCTCATGGCTAAAATTGACTACCTGGCCATGGATACGCCACGATCTGGATAAGTTTAGATCCAGGGTGACGGAGGCTGAAAGTCACATCTCTTAGCCGGAGGATTCCCCTGGGGCTGACTCCAGAGACCTACATGCCTTGCAGTTACAGATAAAAGGTGCTCCAAGAAAAGTCAATTGATACAGAGAACAGGCTTAGGAGAAACAATGTCCGCATCTTGGGCCTGCCAAAGAGGGCGGAGAGCCCCAGGTCGGTGAAATTTGCAGAAACATTCCTCACCAAGCTGCTAGATTTCCCTGCTATACCGCCCACCTATGTGGTGGAGAGGGCCCAGAGTCCCCCCCCCCCACTCCTCCCAACCCGGGGGCCTCCCACGCACCTTTTCTCCTTAAGCAACTTAACTACAGGGACCGTGATCGAATATTGGCAGCTGCCAGGCAGAAGCAAGATTTTAGATATGAGGGCGCCAAGATTCTTCTCTTCCCCGACTACTCGTCTGAGATCCAACAAAGACACCAAGGTCTGCAAGAGGCTCCAGGAACAGGGCCTCAAGTTTAGCCTTCTTTATCCCAGCAAGCCCTGAGTGGTGGATGGAGACCGCATCAAGTTTTTTGAGACCCCTGAGGCGGCTAGCATTGCGGATGATTGATAGTCTACTGAGAGCTGTAGATATCGCATACCTGCAAATATATGAGCCCCATATGAGTCCCAATTGTTTTTTAGGATTCTTTCATACCTTTCTTACTGTTATGTTACCGTTCCAGATCCTTACCCAGTTTGACTGCCTAATAGCTATACTTACTGCTGTCATCTGCTCCGGAATGCCAAGACACCCTGCTACCTTTTTTTTTTCCAAACAGAACTTTCAGCTACAGCTTAAGTTGGAGCCCACTGTACGGGGCTGGGCAGTTTGAACACCTGAGGAATCCTTTTGTGACCACTTGCCACCCCTTTCACAGGGTACTGTTTTTTCTGGGTTATCCCAATCCCCAGACCAGAGGGGTTCCCCAGTTCCTCCCTAGTCCCACTTGCCCCCACCCCACCCCCCAGAATAGAGACCACCTATTTCAGTGCTGACGTGGTGGTTGGACTTGGTACCGCAGATGTCCACAGTGAACTGTGTTCTCCGGTTTAATACTTGAACGTTGTTATGTTCAGTTCTGGGCTTAGACTGGTTCCCGACTCCCCTATAAACATTTTTGGGGGACGCTGGGTACTGGTAGGATAGGCACCTTGTGCCTGGGAAGATATACCACTGTTTTGTATGTGTTAAATGTTAACTCCCAATTGCAGGTTGGCTCCTGCTCTATTACTGCTCATCCAATGGAGTCTGTCCCAGACTCTGACCTCCTATTGTTAATCTCCTACCCTCCTGACCATGGCATCACATAATCTAGACGTCACATCGGTTATGTCCTGGAATGTGAGAGGCCTCAACTCCGAAAGGGCTCTCTTGTTCCAATATGTGCAGAAGTATAGTCCTCGAAATTTTAATCCTCCAGGAGACACATTTGATGGGCGGTAATGTGATGGCTCTGAAAAAGCCATGGGTGCAGAAAGCTTTTCACGCATCTTACTCTACATATGCCGGGGAGGCTTCGATTCTGCTTCACAAATCTCTCTTTCCTGCACTGTTGAGGCAGTCCTTATTGACCCCCATGGCAGGTATGTGCTGTTGGTATTGACAATGTGGCAGCAACATTATGTTATTGCTGGTATCTATGTTTTACCACCTTTCAAACTACTGCTGTATACCATTCTGGAGAGGATTACCCCGTATTGCCCCGCAAAAATGCTGCCGTTAGGTTATTTTAACAATATCCTTTCAGCAGACTTGGACAGGCCCAATCCGCCTAAATCCTTGGCTGGGCTCTCTCAGCAGGAGTCACAGAGGTATGGAGATGGAAGCATCCTTCCACCAGAGCTTATTCCTGTTTTTCTACGTCATACAAAACATCCTCTAGGATAGACTATGCTTTTGCCAATCCATCCATGATGGCGGATATAGTAGATGCCGCCTACATACCTAGCGATCTATCAGACCATAGCCCCCTGGTAGTTACAGTAAGGACCCATGCTCTATGTAGCGGTTGCATGTGGCACCTAGGTGCCCAGTGGATTTCCCATGGTGCAATTTCAGAGCAAACTTCTCAGGTGCTACGTGAGTATTGAGAGTTCGATTCGGAGTCGAATGGCCCTTTCTGTGGGAAATCCTTAGAAGGATGGGATTTCCTCTGGTAATTATGCAGTGGCTGCAAACCCTATATCGATCGCCACAGGCTGCCATCCAATTGAGGGTTAATATGTATTTCTCTTTCTCTCTATCCAGGAGAACAAGGCAGGGCTGCTCTCTCTCAGCAGCCCTATTTGCCATAGCACCGATGGCAGAGGCATTATGTGTCTTACCACATAATAAGGGACTTAAACTGGCTTGGCTGGAAGAGAGGGTGGCCCTGGATGCGGATGACCTCCTCCTTTTGCAGGGCGCTTTACAAGTTCTAACAGAATTCTCAAAAGTAACAGGACTGACGGTGAACTGGTCCAAGTCCCAGTTGCTGACTATTGACCTGGATGCCAAACAATTGGCCCCACCGGATCTGCAGCTTGAGTGGGTGGAGGATTTTACATATCTAGCAGGAGTCTCAGGAGATGCCAAGGGATTTAGCCCACTTAATCTGGACCCAAATCTGGACCCAGTTGTTCGAAGCGTTAGGGCCAAGCTGAAAGGTCGTTCCGTTATCCCTGCTAGGTCGAGTGAATCCCATTAAAATGAAGATACTCCCTACATTTACTTATTTGTTCCGCAATTCTCAACAATGGATCCCCAGCTCCTTCTTTGCGCAATTAAACAAGCTATTTTCCTCAGAAATCTGTTGATCTGTCCATGTATGAGCTTGAATTTCTGGTAAATCCTTCAGGTGAATGACTGCAAGCAATAAAGGAGTGATAGCAGACAAGTTACTGCACTTACAAATAGTGAGTCTTTCTGGTCTGAGAAGTTATCCAGTTTGTACATTGACAAGTCGAAGAAGCCATGTATTCTGCAGGCTCTGACTGGTGTCCTTGGGCAAGAGGTTCAGGGTAGAACCAAGCAATCACATTGGCCAATTTAGAGTCACACTATTTTGTAGATTACAAAAGGCAATGGTGGAGAAATAATTGTGAATCAGTCTGTCAAAGCACTGGTAAATGTCGCAGCAGAGAGCTGGCAGGCTCAGAAGAGTGCAGTACTGGATGTAGGACGATGTAGAGGATGGCAGTTATGGGAATTTGCTTACTGGCTAATCAAGGTATTAGATGTTTTGAGTGCAGGGCAGACTGAACGAATTTGATTTAAACATTTCCAAATTGCTGGGGGAATGCTCAGTGGAACTGACAGGCTGTACAATTCTAGTAACACCTGTGCTGGTGCAGCTGACAGATCCAGGGGCGAGCTGCTGATCAGCAATAGTGTAAAGTGGAGATGTAGGTAAAATCAGATAGAGGTTCAGTGTGCTGCAGGAGCTAATAAGATGAAGCAAAGTAACGCAGATCAGCCGGACCAGGCGCTGTAATGTTGAGGTCAGGGCTGGCAGACGGAAAAGACAGAACTGACAAATGCTGGATTTAATTTTGTGTTATCAGGGAAGATATAGTTGGCTGAGCTGCAGGCACTTAAGACAGGGATAGGATTGCAGCCCTGTGCATACACTGTCAGGCTCTGCACACATCTTTGTGAACAGTGGAAAGTCAGGCAGATACACAGCTACAGTAGCAGTGTGCAGACTCCATGTTAGGCAACTGGAAATTTTATCTTCCTTTATTTTATAATGCAAGCATCTTTTCTTTTAAAAAATTGCACGTGACCACAACAGCGTCCAACCAGCACTGTGCAGTCACAAGAATACCCAATTAACTTCCGTAAGGGATGTCTCTAGGCTACCTGAGCGTTTTTCAGCTTGCTCCACCCCAATTGTGCTGTGCAAACATAAGATATCATGTGACTTGGTTACACCGCACAGAAAAAAAAAAATAATAGCATCAGTATTGTCACTTGTGCAATGTACTCTTGCTTACAATGTGCCAATAGGGGATGGTTTATAGGAAATGCTGGATATGGTTCAGGCTGCAAGTCTTAGCCACTGCTTTTTTCCAAAAGATCGATTACCATCATGTCATACCGGATGGTCCCAGCAAGGGTACACCAAGTTTTGTTCCACCATCAAAGATCACATTCCACCCTTTGTCAAGGAAGACACTACTAGATATGTGAATGTGTCTTGAGATTTCGGCATCAGGCTACTATCCCACTCTAGAACATGTCCTAGTTTCTGAGAAACTGCTTTTAACCACTTCAATACAGGGCACTTAGACACCTTCCTGCCCAGACCATTTTTCAGCATTCAGCGCTATCACAGTTTGAATGACAATTGCGCGGTCATGCTACACTGTACTCAAACTAAATTTATCATTTTGTTCCCACAACTAGAGCTTTCTTTTGGTGGTATTTGATTACTTCTGCGGTTTTTATTTTTGGCTAAACAAATTTAAAAAAAGCCTGAAAATTTTGAAAAAAAAAAAGTTTTTGTTTCTGTTAAAAAAAAAAAATAAATTTGTAAATAAGTACGTTTTCTCTTTCACTGATGGGCACTGATACGGCGGCACCAATAAGCGGGCACTGATATGCAGCACTGATGGGCAACACTGGGCACTAATAGGCATTGGAGTGGGCACAGATTGGCAGCTGCCTGGGCACATAGCGGCATTTCCCTGGGGGTCTAGGGGCCTACCTGGTGGTCCAGTGTAGATGGCTTCCCTGGTGGTCCTGGGTGGGATCCGAAGGGGGGCTGTGCTGATAAACAATCAGCACAGATCCCCCTGTCAGGAGAGCAGCCGATCGGCTCTCCTCTACTCGCGTCTGTCAGACGCGAGTGAGGAAAAGCCGATTACCGGCTCTTCCTATTTACATCGTGATCAGCCGTGATTGGAGACGGCTGATTACGTGGTAAAGAGTCTCCGTCAGAGACTCTACCTAGATCGGTGTTGCGGGGTGTCAGACTGACACACCGCAACAACGATCGCCGCAATGCGCGCCCCCGGGGGCGCGCAGCGGCTCGATATTCCTGATCACGTCATATGACGTCCGGTCAGGAATATCAAACCACTTTGCCGCCATCATTTTGTAATAGGGCGGGCAAGTGGTTAATTACTCAGTAACAAGGCTTGTAAAATGCTTACATGTTCGCTTCAAGGGAGCTTCCTATTCACATAGACCTGCTCCTACACCTCCCCAGAGACCTTTCTTTACACAAAATGCATGGGCTGGCCCTTAGGCGTAAAAGGCAGCAGCACACTTTTGCTGGGAAATCAATGTATGCATAATAACCGTAATCGGGGGGTGTTCTGTAATCCAACAGGCAACCACTGACCACACTGCTTTGTTTCAGTTCAGCAAAAGCACTGTTAGCTCAATCAAAGCGTTGGGAGTCAGAACACTACATCTCTGACAGACTGTGTTAATTTCATAGACTAAAATATTTTCATAGACTAGATACTATTTTAGTAGACCAAAATACAATTCAGATGACTAAAATGAGACTAAAACTAAAATCACATTTTAGTCAAAAGACGACAAACTAAAAATGGCGTTTTAGCCAAAAGACTGACATACTAAATTGAATTTATATGACAACCGCTAAAACTAGTGCACGTTAAAACCTTAATATAGCTTAGCGCAATTTATGGCCCTATAGCCGGACGTCCCGGTATTAGCATTGGGAGACTAATACCTTGGATAACTCCCAGGATAGAATGTCCTTGACACCCAGAGTGGTGAGGCAGATGGCTGGTAAGACAGCCTTCGCCTCTTTACTCTTGGAACTGGGACTCCGTGATGTTTGGCGAGAGAGGCATGAAGAGAATAGATGTTATTCATGCTATTCTGCTACACATGATGGACTTTCCCGTATTGATCTGGGTTAAGGTAATGGAGGTACTTATGCAACGGGTGGTGGACTCGGCCTATGAGCCGCGTCTACTATCTGACCACTCTCCATTCTGGGTACGGCTGGATGTCGTAGCATTGGGCCACCCATTGTGGAAAGTGAATCCCTTTTGGGTAACCCTGTTCCCGTCTGCGGACAGAACGAGGGGGGCAATACAGGAATTATTGCACTTTAACAGGGGGTCGCTAGTGAGGCAGTAGTTTGGGATACACTTAAGGCATTCTTAAGGGGATGCCTTAGAGAGATTGCGGTAATTAAAACTCGGTCCACGGAATGGGAGAATAGGGTACGGGATGAAATGAAAGCGAGAGAACAGGCCTTAATAGCTGATCCATCCCGATCTAACCCTGACTCTTGGACGGAGGCACAAGCAATGTACAATTCGGTTTTGCTGACCGCAGCGGAGAAGAGGACATATTTTCAGCAGCAGAGCCATTTTGAAAAAGGGGAAAACACTGGCCGCCTTCTTGCTCTCAGCCAGAGAGCAGCGGGAATCCGCTAATATCTCAGCTGTAAGGGCAGAATCTGGGGAGAAGCATACCCTTAGCTCAGATATTTTAACCACTTGAGGTCCGGGCCATAGCTGAATGACAGCTACGCACGGACCTCAATTCCCAGGAGGCAGTCATGGGACGTCCTCCCCTGTGCGTCCGTGCGCACCCTGCAGGGCGTGCGGTGTGCGCGCTGTGATCACCGAGTCACGGAGACTCGGATGATCACAGATCCGAGTAAGGGGCCGGTCCCGGCTCCTTACCATGTGATCAGCTGTCAGCCAATGACAGCTGATCACATGATGTAAACAAAACCTTGGTGATCGGTTTCGTTTTCTCCGGCTTATGTCAAAGGGACATTGGTCCCAAAGAGGAAGGAGGCACATATGCCTCATCTGTGCCAACAAGTGCCATCTGTCATTGCCATCTGCCAGTGCCCACAAGTGCCACCTGTCAATGCCCACAAGTGCCACCCATCAATGCCTACCAGTGGTGCCAATTAGTGCCACCTAGCAGTGCTACCATCAATCAGTGCCCATCACTGCCGCCTCATCAGCGTACATCAACGAAAGAGAAAAATTACCGGTTTGCAAAATTTTATAACAAAATACAAATTTTTTTTTTTTTTTTTTTTTAAATTGTCTTTCATTTTTTTTTAAACAATAACTAAAAACCGCAGAGGTGATCAAATACCATCAAAAGAAAGCTCTATTTGTAGGAAAAAAATGATAAAAATTTCATTTGGGTACAGTGTTGTATGACCACGCAATTGTCATCCAAAGTGCGACAGCGCTAAAAGCTGAAAATTGGTCTGGACAGGAGGGGGGTTTAAGTGCCCAGTAAGCAAGTGGTTAAATAACTTTCAGCGGTTCTATAAGGACTTATACTCCTCCAAAACTAGCTATACCCCATCTGATTTGGCTATGTTTCTACAAGCCTGCCCATTTCCACGGCTATCCGAGGTGGATAGGGAAATGCTGAATTCCCCAATTACATTGGTGAAACTGGTAGAGGCATTGGAGGGGGCACCACATCATAAATCCCCAGGCCCTGATGGGATACCGGTGGAGGTATATTCCCACAATGGGGAGGACCTTTTACCACCCAGGCTATAAACAGAAGCAGAGGAAGTAGGCAGCCTACCAGACAGCATGCAAGAGGCAATAATAACAATACTTCCAAAACCAGGAAAGGATAAGCTCCTATTGGACTCTTATCGCCCAATATCTTTACTAAATACAGATGTCGAGCTCTTTGCTAGAGTCTTGGCTAAGAGGCTATCCCAAGTAATGGGCAGGTTGGTCAGTTGTGATCAGTCTGGCTTTATCCCCACCCGTTCTATGGCCGATAATATTGGGCGACTATACATGAATCTACAGGTGCCGGTGGATAATCCGGGGGGTAGGGCCATTCTGTCACTGGACGCTGCAAAGGCGTTTGATAGCGTGGAGTGGCCCTACCTCTTGGAAACACTGGCAAGATTTGGAGTGGGGAATAAATTTATAGCGTGGGTAAAGGTGCTTTACTCCAAGCCTAGATCCAGACTGCGCATCAATAATAAATCTTTCCTCTCCTATACAGAGGTACCCGACAGTCCCCATTGCTGTTTGCCCTGGCGGTAGAGCCTCTGGCCATATTGATCCGCAATGCCCCAGAAGTGGCAGGGTTCCGAAGGGGCCAGATGGAAGAAAAGATATCTTTATATGCGGACGGTGTGCTTGTATATTTAGGCGACACAGCCACCTTGCTGCGAGCAGTGATGGAGATAATAGGGGATTTCTGAAGTTTTTCAGGCTTTACCATCAACTGGTCAAAATCAACCTTAATGCTTATAGATCAGCTGAGGGAACAGCTACCAGAGGGGGCAGAACAAATAAGTATAGCCAACAGCTTTAAATATCTGGGAGTGGTGGTATCTCCGGATCCGGCTGAGTATCTTCAGCAGAATCTGTGTCCCCTGTTGGTTAGACAGAAAGTGAAATGCAACAGTTGGTGTAAGCTCCCACTGTCAGTAATAGGACAGGCAAATTTAATAAAAATGGTATGGGCTCCACAGCAACTATGTTTTTCACAGTTCCCCAATGTGGATCCCAAACAAATGGTTTAACCACTTCAGCCCCGGAAGGATTTACCCCCTTCCTGACCAGAGCGTTTTTTGCGATTTGGCACTGCATCGCCTTGACAATTGCGTGGTCGTGCGACGTGGCTCCGAAACAAAATTGACATCCTTTTCCCACAAATAGAGCTTTCTTTTGGTGGTTTTTGATCATCTCTGCGATTTTTTATTTTTTGCGCCATAAACAAAATAAGAGCGACAATTTTGAAAGAAACGCATTTTTTACATTTTGCTATAATTATCCCCCAAAAATATATAAAAAACATTTTTTCCACGGTTTAGGCCGATACATATTCTTCTACATATTTTTTTGGGGGAAAAAAAAAATAAAAAATATCGTAATAAGCTATTGATTTGTTTGCGCAAAAGTTATAGTGTTTACAAAATAGGGGATAGTTTTATGGCATTTTTATTAATTTTTTTTTTACTAGTAATGGCGGGGATCAGCGATTTTTATTGTGACTGCGACGTTATGGCGGACATTTTTGGGACCATTGTCATTTATACAACAATCAGTGCTTTAAAAATGCATTGATTCCTGTATAAATGACACTGGCAGTAAAGGGGTTAACCACTAGGGGGTGGGGAGGGGTTAAGTATGTCCTAGGGGAGTGATTTCTGTCAGGGGGATGGGCTGGTGTGTGACGTCACTGATCTCTGCTCCGATGACAGGGAGCAGAGATCGAGTGACACTTGTCACTGGGCAGAATGGGGAGATGCTGTTTACAACGGCATCTCCCCGTTCATCCTCTCCGTGAGGCGATCGCGGGTATGCCTGCAGCGATAGAGTCCGCGGGACCCACGACCCGACTCACGGAGATCGCGGCAGGCTCGCGCGCACACGGCGACAAATTCAAAGTATCGTATGGGTACGTTACTATGCGCAGCCGTGCCATTCTGCCAACGTATAAGTACAGGAGCTGGTCGGGAACCGGTTAAACAAATGGATACATTGATGAGGGAATTATTATGGAAAACAAAGTTAGGATCAGTCTATCCACACTGCAATATGGAAATGAAGATCCTATATATAAATTGGTGAGACTGTATCGGCCCCCGCATTAAAGGCGGCATCCCATATGGAGATGGACCTGCCAAGCATGGCTGGTTCGGGCACCTACGTGTGTTCTCCTCAAAAGGGTATGGGGGGAGATTCGGAAAGCGCTGAAAATATCGGGTGTGTCTCCCTTTACCCCGATATGGCACAATAAAAGATACCCAGAGGTACAGGAATTGCAGGGCTCCACCCCCTGGAAAGAGAGGGGGATCTGGTTCTTTGCACAGCTATGAGGGGGAGGTGTTGAAGACATACAAACAGCTAAGTAGGGAATTCCAGTTAAACCCCAGGAGCTTCTATCAATATCTCCAACTTGGTCACGCGTTGCAGGTACAACAAACACCACACTCTGATAGTGTCAACATCATCCTTGTTGAGAGAAGTTCTTGGGGCAGACACTAGGAAAGGATTAACATCAAAAATCTATAGGGAATTGCTGTCCTCCGTCCAGGACCATGTCTCGCTAAAATGCTGAAGCAAATGGGTGGAAGATAGATAGATGGGAACCAGTGGGAAATGGCACTTGAAACCTATTCCAGTAGTATTGGTATCCGCATCCCATAGATCAGTGTTTCTCAACTCCAGTCCTCAAGGCGCCCCAACAGGTCATGTTTTCAGGATTTCCCTCAGATGAAATAGCTGTGGTAATTACTAAGGCAGTGAAACTGATCACATCACCTGTGTAAAATAATGAAAATCCTGAAAACATGACCTGTTGGGGCGCCTTGAGGACTGGAGTTGAGAAACACTGCCATAGATTGTCACAATTATTTATTTTGCATTGGGCATATAGAAAATCAGTGCAGATATATAAATGGGGAGGAAGGGACTCCCCCTTGTGCCCAAAATGTAGAATACATAAAGGGGACTTTATACATCTAATTTGGAGGTGTCCAAAACTACACAGGTACTGGGAGGAAGTCTCCCAGTGTATTACTAGACTAGCACAGGTTCCTGTCCCTCTAAACCCTGTAGTGTACCTGCTTGGAGCCATAGATACAGAATTGTTCCCAAGAGGAATTTATTACATGTTAACCAGATTGATGTACCTAGCCAGAAAACTCATTGCAAAATACTGGATGGCACCAGCGGTACCCATGGGGAAGCAGTGGATTTCCAATGTAAACTGCTTGCTTCTTAGAGAGCGATTGACGTATAGTCTGGGGAGAGAAATGGGTAAATTTGATACTATATGGCAACCATGGTTGGGGGATACGGATCTAGCACCATCTCAACTGGTAGTGGAAAGACTCCAGATGTAAAATTCTGGGGGAGGTGCAGGGGAGGGAGGGGCAGAGAGGAGAGGGAAAGAATAGCCTGAAGGAGTAAAGGTTGAACATCTAGATAGGAGAGAACATCGGTGGTGGAAAAAACTAATTGTGGCGATTAGATACTAGGAGGCATAGGTGATGGATGTAGCCATGGGGTTAGGGGGGGTGGGGGATAGGGAGAAAAAGGGAAAGGAAGATAGAGTGATATGACATAGATGTAAATACACAAAATTGACATAAAATAGCACAAGGATGTAAGAATAGACATGTTTACTCTATGTGTAATGTTTTATTGAACAAAATGCACAAATTATATGTATGAGAATAATTTTCTGAAATAAAAAAATGAGAAAAAAAACCCCCTTAATATCATAAATTAACATGATATTCGATTTTTACTCCAGGAATATAGAATGTTTGACAGTTCTGAAGAAACATTAAAGTGCAACTAAACCCATTCGATTTTAGTAGACTAAAATGTACTGGAGATTTTAGACAACTAAAAAACTTAGATGACTAAAATGGCATTTTAGTCAAAAGACTAACTAAAACTAAATTTGATGTCAAAAGTAACACTGCTGGCAGATCAACAGGTATTTTTTTGCACTTGCAGAGTTAAGTGATAAAACATGACTCCGCAAAACATACAGAATAGGATTTTATTTGTGTCAAGTTCAGCTCCGATATGCACTTTATTATAAAATTTAATTCCACCTTGGACTGCTTTCAGTAAACAATCACTTTAAGCTAAAAAGTATAAAAAGAATAAATTCTCAAAAAAACCCAGCTTATTTAATTAGCTTTTTAAAAACAAAAAAACTGTCCATTGTTTATATCTAAAATAAAATACCTTTAAGTCATTTTCATACATAACATTTTTATTTCTTGTGTTTTATGCAAAAATGCATATCCAATTTGTCTAATAGTTTGCATACAAACTGTGAAACATTAACACACAAAATAGCATCAGGCTCCTAATGAGTCCAGGCAAAAATGTATAAAAAGAAAATATATGTATAACTAAAGTAATTTATACATGGTATCTACAGGCGTAAAAGTAAAACATGACACATTGTGTTAATGTATCATTAATGTATCATTTAGAGTAATTCTAAATAAAACATTACCTATAAACTAGTAAAAAAAAAAAAAATAATAATAGGTAGAAGGTTTATCTAGCAAAGTATAAACCAATTTGCAAAATGAAAGTGGCATCACCTTTATAGCACAAAGGAGCCCTCACTCCACACCTTCTAGAATTTAGGCCTGTAATTTCACCTACCATGCCACATGCTGGTAAATCTGGCAATGCAAATCAGGCTGAAATAATGGCCTTTTGTGAAGTATTCCATACAGAAATGGACAACAGTCTTTAGTTTAAAAGGGTAACAGTAGAAAGGAGGGGCCCATCGCTACTACATGAAAGAGGTCAAAAGCAAATATCTGTTTATTAAAATGCTAATCTCCTTTCACGTGTGCTACTAGATGGCAATTATACAAAAAGATTAATTCAAGACAGCAGGAAACCAATGCACATGCCGGTGTTTGTATTTCATTGTTTATTGAGGAGTGAAGGAGATATTGCCAGACATGCCAAAATGACATTTCACATTCAAGGGCCTGAAGCTACATATTTTCCTGTATCAATTAACAATTTGGGCACAATGGGTGACCAAAATAAAATAAAAAAAATATATATAAGCCAATATAAATCTGTGCAAAATTTAATTTTGAATATCACACTGACTATTTTCTCAGGATACAGGAATTTGCTTCCATTCGACTTGAGTAGCGTTAATACTATAGAGACAAATCTGCCTTGACGATTATAACATCGTGCTAAGTTACTAATTATGAACTCGCCATACCATTCTAATGAATGATGTGGGGAGTAACATTTTTAAAAAAAAGCTTTGCAGACCCTCTGGGCACTCCGGAATTAAGTCCATTTGCCTTAAAACCAATCTAAATCCCTCTCAACTCCTGAACTGTTGATAATTGACAATGGAAAGTAGTTCTCCTTAACCACCTTTGTTGGAAAACAGGAGACAGAAGGAAAGGAAAGAATCCTTTAAAACGTTAATCTGTAGGCCAGCAGGAAAGCATCTTGCTTCAAAGAATAGTTTATCACAGTTCATTTGGAGAATGGTTTATATTCCTCCCAGTCGGTTAGCCTGCAGAATAATGGCCTATAAGCACTACTGCTCCTTTTTGCTGGAAAACAAAAAACAAAACAAAAAAACCAAAGAAACCTAAACAGAAGAGGTAAGTCTGATGTTAGTTTTCCTGATATATATGCAAATGGTATGAGGTCTTCACACAGTGCTAAGGAGATCTTGTAAAGCTTTCTGCTGAGCAGCAGTAAGCTGTGCAACACATTCTGTAAACAGTCCTCCAGAGGCCTAAAAAAAAGGAAAAAAAAAAAAATTAGGCTAAATAAATAAACCTGTAAACAGTTATCCACATTCTTGATGTTTAGTTTCACATAGGAAGGATACTGTACATATCAGTAACATAAGCATCTTACTACCTCTCAAAATGGCAAAATTCATACTTCGATCAAGTAGCAAGCTCCAACACTATAGCGCCAGGGGAAGAGTTATGTAGAGATCATAGCTTAGACAAGTTGGCATAAGGTCTGCAACTTTGTCCGACATTTGGCTGTGCCCATAACGATGGATTTTGTACAATCAATGTAGAAAAAGCATTGTGCACCAATATATAATCAAAGCCCAAATTATATTTCCCGACAAGCAGAACTCCTACAAATATTGCAGGCTAAAGACTTTTGGATCAAACCTATAATTAAATTTGTCCTGACCTAAGCTAATAAAATACATATCTATCTATCTCTCAAACACACAAAAAAAACAAAAAAAAAAACCATACTACAGTTTATTTTCTACAGAAGGAATTACATGCCAATCTTCTGTAAACAAAGCTCACCTGAACTTGTCGAACAACATTAGCAAGTCTTTTGCCACATACGTCTTCATTTTTAATAGATTCATTAACACCGCCATCAGCTATAATACTAAATATTTTGGGTAAATTTGAATTGTTGGGTCCTAGCACAATAGGGTTATTACTGTGGATATGAAGAAAGAAAACAAAACATTAATACCCATTTAAAATGTAACATTCAAGCTAGCTGTATTACATACGGTGGATATACAGTTGTACGCAAAAGTTTAGGAACCCCTGACAATTTCCACGATTGTCATTTATAAATATTTGGGCGTTTGGACCAGCAATTTCATTTTAAACTATCAAATAACTGAAGAACACAGTAATATTTCAGTAGTAAAATGAGGTTTATTGGATTAACAGAAAATGCGCAATATGCATCAAAACAAAATTAGACAGGTGCATAAATTTGGGCTCCCTTGTCATTTTGTTGATTTGAATACCTGCAACTACTTAGCACTGATTAATTGGAACACACAATTGGTTTGGCAAGCTCCTTAAGCCTTGAACTTCATAGACAGGTGCATCCAATCATGAGAAAAGGTATTTAAGGTGGCCAATTGCAAGTGGTTCTCTTTGACTCTCCTCTGAAGAGTGGCAACATGGGGGCCTCAAAACAACTCTCAAATAACCTGAAAACAAAGATTGTTCTACATTATGGTTTAGGGGAAGGCTACAAAAAGTTATTGCAGAGATAAGTTGTCAGTGTCCACTGTGAGGAACATAGTGAGGAAATGGAAGACCACAGGCACAGTTCTTGTTAAGGCCAGAAGTGGCAGGCCACATAAAATATTGGAGAGGCAAAAGGCAAAGGATGGTAAAAAAACGGTCAAAAACAGCCCACGGACCACCTCCAAAGACCTACAACATCAACATGCTGCAGATGCTGTCACTGTGCATCCTTCAACAATTCAGCGCACTTTTCACAGGGAGAAGCTGTATGGGAGAGTGATGCGAAAGTAGCCTTTTCTGCACACCAACCACAAACGGAGTTGCTTGAGGTATGCAAGTGCACATTTGGACAAGCCAACTTCATTTTGGAATAAGGTGCTGTGAACTGATGAAACAAAGATTGAGTTATTTGGTCATAACAAGGGGCGTTATGCATGGCCGCAAAAGAACACAGCAGTCCAAGAAAAACACTTGCTACCCACAGTAAAATTTGGTGGAGGTTCCATCATGCTGTGGGGCTGTGTGGCCAGTGTCGGTACTGGGAATCTAGTTAAAGTTGAGGGTCGCATTCCACTCAATATCAGATTCTTGAGAACATTGTTGAGGAATCAAAGTTGAAGTTACGCCGGGACTGGATATTTCAACAAGACAACGACCCAAAACACTGCTCAAAATCTACTCGGGCATTTATGCAGAGGAACAATGTACAATGTTCTGGAATGGCCATCCCAGTCCCCAGACCTGAATATCATTGAACATCTGTAGGGTGATTTGAAGCGGGCTGTCCATGCTCGGCAACCAAACCTAACTGAACTGGAGAGGTTTTGTAAGGAGGAATGGTCCAAAATACATTCATCCAGAATCCAGACACTCATTACAGGCTATAGGAAGCGTCTAGAGGCTGTTATTTCTGCTAAAGGAGGCTCTACTAAATATTGATGCGATTTTTCTGTTGGGGTGCCCACATTTATGCACCTAATTTCATTTTGATGCATATTGCGCATTTTCTGTTAATCCAATAAACCTCATTTCACTACTGAAATATTACTGTGTCCTTCAGTTTTTTGATAGATCAAAATGAAATTGCTGATCCAAACACCCAAATATTTATAAATGACAATCATAGAAATTGTCAGGGGTTCCTAAACTTTTGCATACAACTGTAAAAAGTCTAGACACCCCTGTTAAAATATCAGGTTTCTGTGGAGTAAAAAAAAGAAATCAAATCATTTCAGAACTTTTCCCACCTTTAATGTGACCTATAAAAACTCTGTACAACTCAGTTAAACTGAAATTTTTCAGGGCGTGAAGTAGAAATAAAAAACTAAAATATGGTTGCATACGTGTGCACACACTTAAATACTTTGTTGAAGCACCTTTTGATTTTATTACAGCACTTTTTGGGTATAAATCTATCAGCATGGCACATCTTGACTTGGCAATATTTCCCACTCTTCTTTGCAAAATACACTCCAAATCTGTCAGATTGTGAGGGCATCTCCTGTGCACAGTCCTCTTCAGATCACCCCACAGATTTTAAATCGGGTTCAGGTCTGGGCTCTGTCTGGGCCATTCCAAAACATTAATCTTCTGGTGAAGCCATTCCTTTGCTGATTTGGATGTATGCTTTGGGTCATTGTCATGCTGAAAGATGAAATTCTTCTTAATGTTCAGCTTTCAAGCAGAAGCCTGAAGGTTGTGCCAATATTGACTGGTATTCGGAAAATGTTCATAATTCCCTCTACCTTGACTAAGGCCCCTTTTCAAGCTGAAGAAAAAACAGCCTTAAAGCATGATGCTGCCATCACCACCGTGCTTTGCTGTGGGTATGGTGTTCTTTTGGTGATGTGCAGGGTTTGCGCCAAACATATCTTCTGGAATTATGGGCAAAAATGTTTAACCTTGGTTTCATCAGACCAAAAAACATTTTTCCACATGCTTTTGGGAGACTTCAGATGTATTTTTGCAAAATTTAGCAGGGCTTGGATGTTTTTCCTCATAAGAAAATGCTTCCATCTTGCAACTCTACCCCATATCCCAGACATATGAAGAATATGAGAGATTGTTGTGACATGTACTACACAGCCAATACTTGCCAGATATTCCTACAGCTCCTTAAGGCCCCATTCACACCTGAGCGTTTTGTAGCTTTTAGGCACACTAAAAAAAATTTCAGTTTGTTTTTCCAATTGAGTTGTACAGTTTATAGGTCACATTAAAAAGGTGGAAAAAGTTCTGAAATGATTTATCTTTGTCTCTTTTTTTACATCACAGAAACCTGACATTTTAACAGGGGTGTGTAGACTTTATATCCACTGTAGCCAACAAGGGTCGGGTCAATTAAAAAAAAAAAAATGCATTTTATATACTGAGGGCTTGTTCACATCGTAACGTGTATTACTGTATATAACATGCATGCGTGTGTGCGCATAAGCTGCAATGCATTAATAGCATTGCAGGAATTACTTTATTTTCAACTCATGTCAGGCAAATGGTCTTGTTCTTCTGTTACAACGTATCCCAACAGCGCTGATGTGAACAAGCCCTAATTGAGAACAAATTTTTAGACACATTTTAGAACTGATAGAGATGGAATTGGCGATTCAAATCTTTAACCCAATTAACCACATAATTACTATTCACTATAGAAAAACTACTTTGTGATGTACACATTAGTAAACCAATGTCTCACATTCCTGCAAAACAAAAATTTTAAGTATCTTGTTACAATGGCCTCTGAAAGCCGGTCAGATATATTAGGCAGCAAAGTAAACCTGTTGTCCCTGAAGTTGAAAGCAAGAAAAAAAAGGGGGGGGGGGGCATCGCAGTTTGTTGGGTAGCTGCACACTGGTCAGGGTGACGGGTGCCAGGGGGTCATATTGACTTGTGTCCACAGCCAAAACTGCCTGCAATGGGTACCTGAGCATCAGATTCAGACCACAGAGCATTGGAAGAAGGTGGCCTAGTACGAATAATATTTTTATGACACAGATATCTTTGTGCATTTGCACCCCCTTACTGGGAGTGGGTGAGGGGGGAGGTTTGGGGGGAGGCACCAGCATGCAATATGGGAAGAAAGCAAGCAAAGGTAGCCTGACAAAGTCAGCGTGATGCTTTGGGCATGGGTTCAAGAATGGCTTAAAAGAAGCTGTATGGTTTTTCACCTTAATGCTTTAAAGGTGAAAAACCTGTGCTGCAGCTGGCCCCTAGAGGCCCCCCCCCCCCCCTTAGCTGAACCAGATCATTCCAGCGACGAGCACAGCAGCTCCAGCCGTCTCGGGTGCTCATTTGATTGACTGCAGCAGGAGCCATTGGCTCCCGCTGCGGTCAATCAAATCCAGTGACATGGGAGCAGGGGGCGGGGCAGAGTCCAGCTGTCTCAATAGACTTGAAAGCGGCTTTCCATGGGGGCACTCGAAGAGGAGGAGCAAGGAGCACCCCTGGGGGACCCAGAAAAGGAGGATCGAGTCCGCTCTGTGCAAAAACCTTGCACAGAGTAAGCAAGTATAAAAATATTTTTTTTCTTTTTTTAATTAACACAGACCTTTACAAACACTTTAAGGAACACAAAGTATGGGGTGCTGACATGTCCTCCAAATTCTCCAGATCTCAATCAAAGTATCTGTGGGGTGTGCTGCAACAAGCCCAAACCACGGAGGTCCCCCACCTTGCAGCATACAGGACTTTAAGGATGTGCTATTGTTAGGTGCCAGATACCACAGCACACCTTCAGCGGTCTAGTGGCATCCACGCCTTAATGGGTCAGGGCTGTTTTGGTGGCAAAAGGGGGACCTATTCACTATGTGGGTGGTCATAAAGTTATGGCTAATCTGTGTATATTTATCTTTCAGCAATAACAGGCTTTACCTTTCAATAAGGTCACAGAGAAAGTTGAAAGTATGAACTGCTTCTTCTTTGTCCTCATGCAGTGGTAGCCATGATACCCAGTGGGGTAAGACCTCCTCCACGTTTATACAATCAGGCCTGAACTTCATTATTTTTCCTACAGCTGAAATGCAATTCTCTGTTGCATTAATATTCTCTTTGGTTTTGGAGTCAGCAGCTTGGATAACCTGAACAAGCAGCGGAAGAGCTTCTACAAAACAGAAATGTGAGACTGCATGAAACATCCATACCGCTCAATCATAATATACATGCATTGAAAATCCACATACCTGTGCAGAAAGGACGATAGTTATCTCCACCAAACTGAGCCATAACACCAACACCATAAGCAGCTGCCTGCCGGACTTCCGGACTGTTGTCACAGATTGATTGCAGCAGGGGTCTTAGAAAGTACTCTGCATATTTGAAGGAAGTGGGACTGCAATGTTCAATTATATCATCAAAGATACAGAGACCCCACTGTCTGTCTGGCCAGGGCCTGTGAGGACACTGTTAAAACAAAAATACATAAAGATAAATGTGAAGTATCTATACACTGTAAAAAATGAAGTACTAACACAGGCCTTTTCAGTATGCAGAATCAGCATGAGGAGGGGAAAGGCAATGTTCTTCCTAGACTAATACTGGCAAGTTTCACAAGCTCCCATCTACGTATTCAGCAGTTAGGATTTTATACTTCTAAAATGGCGCAAATACTTAAATTCAATTAACTAGTCATAATGAATAAAAAAAAAAAAAAATCAAATTGTAGTTAATTTAATTAGTTTGGATTAAATAGTCATTTTCGCTTTTTAGTTAACCTTTTAATTCAGCAATAAACTTGCTGGTTTTATACTTTAAGACACTGATCCCCTTCTGCTTTGAAGCATCTAAAAAAACAATCAGCAATAGTACAGCTTCAAAAGCAAAAAACTAAACCAGCAATTAGGAAAACCGAGCAGGCAGCTTTTTATTGCAGAAGAAACATGCTAGGTCTGTTCTACAATAAGACACATTCCTGCTCAGTTTTACTGAATGTACACCGAGCTATTCATGTGCAGCACACACTGGCTGTGCCAGAATGACGACTTGGCTCCCATGTGCATGCTCAGAGTCACGTCATCCTCCGCCAGCCAATTAAGAGGATGAAAACCTGACACTCAAAAGTAGCCTGGGGAGAAAGGACAGCGGCTGGAAAAAAGGAATGTAAATTGCTAAAAGATGAAGGCATCTTGTGGATTTAGTTCCACTTTAAAATGATCCTCACTGGCTGCATGTATTTTGAAAAAAAGTGTACTCAAAGATCATAACAGACTCTGAAGTCAGGTCTCAGTCTAACAGCACCTGGTGTTTAAATTTTAAAGGCTGCAAAGTTTCTGCTGCCACTGAAAAAAAAAAAAAAAAAAAAAAAGTATAGGAGCAGTGTTTAAGGCCTCTGGTCTAGAATTTGAAGGTTCGCTTCTCCACAGTACATACACCTAGAGCAGTGGTTCTCAACTCCTGTCCTCAGGACCCACTAACAGGCCAGATTTTAAGTATTACCTTGGGGAGATGCAGACTAGAATACTGCAATCACTGAGCAGCAAATATCACCTGTGATGCATTTCTGTTATCTTGCAAACCTGGCCTGTTAGTGGGTCCTGAAGACAGGATTTGAGAACCACTGACCCTGAGGTTTGTATTATAAGGCCTAAAAAAATAAATGCTTTAACCCCTTGGAGCCGACGCCTCCCGGTCCTTTAAGGGGTTTCATATGCCGGGATTTAAGATCATGCAATGGTCATGACTGTCACAGCAGTCACGACCGGAAAGCTCCCAATCGCAAGAAGCATTCGCCGCCGATAACTGTGCCAGAAGCACGTTCTCGGCACAGCTGCATTTACATTCTGGTACACAAATATGTGGCCTGTGTGTTAAGGCACACCCGCCAAGAGGCCACATATTTGCGTATTGTTGGCACCACGGAGTTAATATGCATAGTCATATCTGCTACATTTAGTTTCTCTGCAAATTTAACATTAAGATATCATAACTCTCCAAGAAGAATCCATACGAATCCGCTACTTAATAGCCCTGTAATCCATTAGATATGTAATCCATTTGTCAATCATTGCTAACTGGTTTGCTTGCACTGTCCTTCGTGTGCTCTTCAACCTTTGCTTCCCCCCTCACTTCCATTTGATTGTGACAGGTATTGCATGCTAGTTGTGTCATGTGCAAATTTCAATGCACACTTCATCTAGAAGCATGCAAGAGAGGGTGGCTACTTTATTTTTATTTATTTTTTTACATACAGTGGGACTAGAGAAGGAATGTAGCTAACAACAGGAAGGCAGATTAAATAAAAAATTAAGGCTGAGAGCAAGAGAGGGTTTATTCAAACACATAACCCAGTAGAATTGTTTGTTAAGAAATTTAGGTTTACTTTAATACATTAGGCTCAATTCTGTGTTGCTATAACACCAGTACTTAATCTAATAATTATCTCCTAAAAAAAATAAATAAAAAAAGGCAACTCACAAAACGTCACCAAGATGTGTAAAGTAAAATTTCATCAAGTAATTTTCTCAGAAATCATTTTGTTTCATCACCACCTCTAGTAGTTCTTTTTAAAAGGGGAGATCTGTGTGGTTCTTTTTGTGAATTGACTTTTACGTTGAATTTCATAAGGGCTGACAAATTAACACTTTCATTATACAATAGCCCTAATAGTAGTAGTACCTACAGAGCTGATTAAAAAAAAAAAAAAAAAAAAGAGCACACCCCCATTATGTATGCTTGTAATCTTAGAACTGAGTGTCATTAGGTAAATTGGGTTATTATTAAGCAATTTGGTTTGTGAAAAATGTTAACCTTGCCGCTACAGTCCTTTTGTATCGTGGGCTATTGATCTTATGCGTGGATTTTTACGATTAAAGCATTCACACTTCCGAAGATTGGAGTGTGGTCACCTCTTTTGCACATACTTTGATAGTCTCAGTTCACAGACTGGACCAGCACCAGATCTTCAGTACAGCTATTGCATCACCCGGAGCTGTGTTACAGCCCGTCTTATAAGTCAAATTATAGGTATGGTATGACGGAAGTCACACAAGAGAAAAATGGGTTTATGAGTTAGACCAAAACAGGGGTTCCCTGACACAACTTGAGAGCAGCTCTAAGCAGGTATTGGCAGTTCCACACGTGTGGGTTGAGGAAGGGAGGTCTTTAAACTTAAACACAACAAATGAAAGGTCAACTTACAATCAAATTAACAATTAATGGCAGCAACTGTTCGAACCACGGCAACACTTTTTCTTTGTAGCTGCTGAATATCGAGTGCAAAACGTCAGCGACTTTAGTCAAAATATAAACATCATTGTCATCCTGTGAAAAACAAAGCCAAGAGAAAACAGTTTCAAGAACACTTGTTAATGCAAGTTTCACATCCTACCTCATTTATGAAAGTTTTGCTTGCAAACCTCAAAATTAAAAAATAAAGAGGGTGTCTCATACAATTCTTCAGTAGCAGCCACTGCTATAAAAGACAGTATATCAATAGGGTTTTGTTGCTAAAATCACTAACGTCATATATAGTTAAGATTAACCTTATTAAATGCCAACATGTAGCTTTTTACAGCAGAAGGAAAGCTGCATGTCTATGTACCGAGATATCATCATACTAAAAGCTACATTTTAGAGTGATGTGTATCAAAGCACATCTCCAAAAAGGACAGAAGGGTACAGCATGTAAGATATGGCACCAATTCAATAATGTGCAAAAAGTTTGGATTTTGGTTAACTTGTAAAATCTTTTTCTTGGAGTACATAATAATCACGACTGAAAGTGGCATCATAACTCAAGCAAACACTGGTATTTAAGAAGAGAAAAAAAAAAAAAAAGGGGGGGGGGGGGGAGGGTCCCTGTACAGGCATGACTCCTGCCTTGGGGGGACCTCACTACAAAGCCACCTGCAAGATCTACTTCCCAAAACTGGGTGTCCACAGAAGAGTGAACATCTACCTGGTGGAACTTGGTAAACGTGTGAAGGAAAAGACCAGGCGGTAAGCCTTCCAAAACATGAAAAACTTACATAAAATTGATCTCCTTAGGATGCTGCGGAGAAGGATAAAAAGATGGTAACAGGTCTGCAAAACAGACAAGCCCATGAGACGTCATCTGGAGCAGTCTCCAGATGATGTCCCCATTTATGAAACACGTAGGGCGGGACTACAGCATCACTTCGTTTCGAGCCGTGGAGCGCAGATCGCTCCGGTTTCCTGTTTTTAAACACTGTTTTCGCTTTTAATGATTTTTATTAAATGGGAGTACCCATCAGTATTAATACATTTTTGGATATTTGTACGGCACCACACTATGGAGTCTCTTTCCTCTCTACATGTGGGCAACATCTAAGAGGTTAACAGTGAGGAGACCACTTACATCGCAGACAAGGAGGCACTTAGAGAACACAGGACAGGAAGTTTCCTCCCACTCTACAGGCTACACAGTGGCTCATACTGTAAAGGTGAAATACCTCCTTGTGGGGTGAATAATAGCGGTGAGTGTGTTTCTTATAGGTAGGGCTCTGTTTTCGAAGAAGCACAGAACAATTTGAAGGAGCACATTGTCACTTTATTGGACTTTTTTTTTTTTATACACCAGGGTTTAAGGACGGTATATGCATATTTCTGAACCCAGTTGCACAGCAACAATAGACACTAGTCATATATGTTGAATTTTTTTCCACAGAAATGTCACTTTGAATTTCAGGTTTTGCACAGGATTGTGTTCATTTTATTTTCGTTTGAACACAATATGTATTATATATAAGCGATTTGGAAGTTTACACAGTAGGATTTTTTTGTGGATTTTTGTGAATATACATATATTTTCTGCACTTTTGTCGTCACTTTTTGCACTAAATGCACCCGTGACACACACACACACACACACACACACACACACACACACCCCTCAAGTATTTAGAGGTTGTAGGTCACCTCTTAAGAGCAGCACCATACCCAACTTCCTTCCGGAGCCCAGGGAGGAAGTGGGAGCTGGGTGCTCAGAAAAACTGGGTATCCGCTACCCCCAAAAAAATGACATGCAAAATGTGGAATGTCAGGGGGTCACCATCACTTAAAGCTGAAGTTCCATTTTTGGCAAACTCCCATCAGAGAGAAGGATACCTAAAAGGTTCTCCAACTTCTTATACATGGTGGCCTTAAAGACTGGGGATCTAATCTACTGGGACACATCAGGGTCCTAGTCAAGTAGGAAATGGCTGGGTCAACAATCAGAACTCTTGTGTTGAATTCCTCCTCCATAATGTACTGTTAAGTATATCACTTTAGAGGTGAAAACACCTTTTAGGTCAGCCCATCGGCATACATTACTTGCTGAAAGCTAGGGTGCACTGGAAGAGATTTAGGATATTTTGGCAGCTGCCATGACCCAAATCCAGTGACCTTTGGAAAAGAGAATTCCAGAAGTGGCACCTGCAAACCACAACCATTAGGAAAGCCCACTATGGTCTGTGTCTGAGACAGCCCTGGACCTTGAGATTCCTCCTGGAAGGACTTGTGTACAGAAATTCCCACTCCTCAGATTCCTCCTTTTCCTGAGGACGTTTTTTCAGACACCTTCTGTGTAAGGTAATCAGCATGCCCAGGCTTGCGCCCCAGGTGTTCCAAGCAAGTAAA